>CM068320.1:32273980-32316480 GCA_034766995.1 Acanthacorydalis orientalis
GAAATTTGTACGCATTAATTTCAGAACTTCTGACATCTGTTGAACACCAAATCATTTAATTCATTATGGTTCTAAAAAATCACCTGTCATGCGCAATTTATTTTTTTTTTACAAGAAAAAAATATTTTATACCGGTGCGTTTACACTTTTAAATAATAAATATATGTATTTTCAATCAAATGTCAAATATGGATTGCGTTCAAAATTTACTTCGCTTATATCATATATGATACATTAAACATTTAACCCACTAAAACTTAAAATATCTTTAATTACATGAAAGCATGAGACATTTAGTCAACAATAATATAGAAATTAAATATAAATAATTCAATCAATATAACGAATTCTCTGCCCTTTGCACTTATTTTTGAGTTTTAAAACAATTGAATAAATAATTCATCTGCAATATATATTTCATGTATTATAATTCAATCTCGTTCAGAAATACTGTGAGGATTCAAAATAGTAACTGTATTACTGATTATATAAAGCATAGATAAAAGATTCTCGTATGAAGACTGTATTAGAACAATATTTTCACTTTAAGAACAATATAAAATATAGCAAACAAAGAATAACACAAAAATATTAAGAATATATTCTATATTTTTAAATATACTGCCTAAATTATGCTAAGTAGTGTAAAAGGGAAAAATCGAATATTAACGATACACTTAAAAAGGAACTCATCGAACAATGAGTGTGAACCAAGAACATTTGACATAAATCTTAAATTCAATTCGTATCCTATCTTAATGATTCAAACAGTCAAATCTAATAATAGGAATGAATTAAAAAACAACAAATATCCTATATCTACGATTAAAACATAGCTTTCTTTCAAAAATGTTGAGTATCATATATTTAACTAGTGAAAATAATAAAACAAGTAATAAATTGTATAGATAATAATTAATTTGATTTACTTATAAATTAAACTGATTTTTTTATAAAAATATGTTTTGAAATTAAAGACTATACATACTTTTTTTTTTCTTTATATATAAATAAAAATAATCATAGCAGTAATATGAAATTATTTAAATATGGATTCGAGTTTCATACAATCGTCTAACGTCTGTTTATTAATCGAAATTTTATTGTTTTTCATTCCTCATGTTGGTCACTCTATAAGTATAAACACACAAATAAATACTTAAGTAGTTTCAAATTGTATTGACTTGACGTTTGGTGGAGAGATTTTTCACGAAAGAATAATTTATTGCTTTTGTTTTACATAAAGAGAAAACAATGGGACGACGCAAGTCTAAACGAAAACCTCCTTCGAAGCGAAAAGCAATTGAACCTTTAGATCAACAATTCAATTGCCCTTTTTGTAATCACGAGAAATCGTGCGATGTTAAAATGTAAGACTATTAATAATATATTTACAGTTACTGCGAAGTATCCTTATATTGATGTTCTTAATATATTATGGTAGCAAATATATATATATATATATATATATATATATATATATATATATATATATATATATATATATATATATATATATATATATATATATATATATATATATATATATATATATATATATATATATATATATATATATATATATATATATATATATATATATATATATATATATATATATATATATATATATATATATATATTAGCATTTCAAAACTGTTTTAGGGATAAGGGTCGAAATGCAGCTCGTATTACATGTCGTGTTTGTTTAGAAGATTTTCAGACAACTATAAACTTTTTGTCAGAACCAGTAGATGTATATAATGACTGGATAGATGCATGTGAAACAGCAAATTAAGTACATTTTATTTATTTTTAAGACGGTGTACACATTTTTTATATAGAAAAAGTTAATTTATGATAAGTGTATTAAGATAATATTGCAGATATATACGAGTATATACTGTACATTCTGTATTCAATTATTATTGGTTAATAAGTATGAAAATTGAATATCTTATTTGAAAATCTAAAGTTAACTTCAAGAAACTAAACTTCACATATGACAAATTTATAAATTACAATGAAGTAAAAAATTAAATCGTTTGTTTTCTTGTAATGACGCTATATGGTTTTGTATCATGACTGCAATTATTAGCATTAAATAATAAATTGTATAAAAAATGTATTAATATTGATGAAAAATATTAAAGATATTTTATAATATGTTTGTTTATATTTCTTTTCTTCATTATGATGTAGCTCTTCATAATAAATATATAATCATGATCTTGTACATGTTTAATAAAATTAAAGGATATTATTTTCAGTGTTTGTTATTGACCCAATTATATTTGAATTTATACTAACATTAGATTATCTATCAGTAACGAGGAATCAGAGCAGTGTGTATTCCTAATTAAAATATATATATTCTTTAAATTTATTTTTTATCATTGTTTATATTACAATTTCAAGTAAGTTAAAAATACAAATGCACCTGAGTTATTTTTGAAATTATTATTGAAAAAAGTTTTCTGAGTATATGTGCTAAGTGCTAATTTTTTAATTTTGAAATTGTAACAGTTATATGAATTCACATTTACTTTCATTTATCAATTTTGAATGTTCTAAAAAATTACGATATCTTTGAAATAGAATGGTTGAAGAGGTTCCTAGATATTAGATTATAAAAAATAAAAAAAATTGTTTTCATTAATAAATAGGTGTGGAAATATATAGAGTACACACATTAATTTTATGTGTATATAAACATATATAAAACTTAATGGCATAATGGCAGATTTTAAATTAAAGAGACATTAATTATAGAAATTCAATTAAAAACACATTATAAGGTGAAACAATTTTATTTATGAGAATACTTTTCAAAAATCATAAAACTTATGTTAGCATAAAATCTTTCAATGAAAAAATAGTTTCAATACTGTTCGAAAACCTTAAAAACAAATTTTAAACAAGTTTTATTTTAGCTTAAAAATTACATTAACAATCCAACAATAACTAAGAAAAATCTAGGTACATTCCTGGAATGATAAATTATATTAATCTATTAGTACTTATCATTACAATAAATAATCATAAATAATGTTTTACTTACATATAAAATAAATACAAATTTGTTGAAAATAATTCAATCTAGCGTATATCAGTCAATCTGAATTCGTTAACAAGTTGGAAACAAGTAATACAAAAGATTGTAGGAACTCAAAACATTAGTAAATGTAACTTTTATATTATACATTTGTTCATGCATATTTGTTTTCCAAAACTAAAAAAAGTACGTATGTTGTTAAGTAAAACTATAATAAAATAATTATTGTGTAATTAAACAGAACAGAATTTTCTCAAATAAACAATCTGACACTTAACTGCAGACACTCTTTTTCTATATAACTTTATAAATCTTAATTTAAATAAAAATTACTCTTTTCTTAATATTTAAAATTAAATTATCATATGCATTAACTACTTGAATGCCATTAATGTAAATGTATATTATGAGAAAAGTAAATAAAATTTAACATTTAATAATGCATATATGTTTATGTGTGTGTGTATATGTATGCACATATATATGTATACACAAATATATACACACACACACACACCACACACATATTACCTGTTCACTTTTGTTTTTTGTGCAGACTGTGACTTTTACAAAATAAGATTACATTTAACTTGTAAACTAAATTCAAACTATATAAATACTGAAATTTAACATACCACAATTAACTAAGTAAAATCAATATCTGTTATATTATCGAAAATGACTAGTTGTTTATGATTCAGAATTCACAAAATTATAACTTACATCAGCTTCCAAATGCTAATCAAAAATATAATGATCTAAAAGCCATATTTTATCAAGATTGCATAACTATAATAGATTTATTATAATTATTATCTGAGAAATAAGCATAATTTTAAAGCATAATAATCAATTATATACATTTATATCACTGAAACAATCAGAATTTGTCGTTAATGATAAACTCGAAAAGTTTTGGCAGGTTATAACGAACTTCATTACATCGTTCAACATAAGCTGATATATTTCGGAATTAAGCCAGTCATTAACTTCCAAATACTGTAAGATATTCTAAAGTATCAAGATAAATGTATCTTGTCAAAGAAATCACTAACTATACTAGTGAAATATTATATATGAAAAAAAAATGTTCTTAATAAATCTAATAATAAAACCCATATGAAATTCTTTGCATTAATTGAACTTGATCAAATATAAGAAAAAAAATGCAGCTGTTCACATGCTATTTATAAAAAGCCTTTACAAAAATGATTGTGATTATAATTTTAAGTATTTATTGCATAATTTTCTAATCATTAAGTAGCAAATGTTTAACCTAAGAATATATAACTTTATATTCTTTATTATATCCAATGAAGCTATTTATATGAAAAAGAAAAATATTTCTTTATTTAACCAACTCATGCATGAAATTTTAAAAGTTTATTATTTATATTACTAATTTATTTTATGATCTTAAATCTATTAGTTAACATATTGCTGAATATTCTTGAAGATACTTTTTATTTTAATTAAATTATAGTTAATTATAACTATAAACTATTAATATTTAGAAAATTCATTAAATAAAATTAGGAAGAGCATTATAATAAAACACATTTTGCTTTGTAATAAATCGCAAAAGATAATACTTGTTCAAACAGCACAATTTGTTACTTTTGAAATTACTTGTGTGTAAATTGCTTACTAAAATTGTAGACAGTCAAATATAATGTAAAAAATCTACTCAGTTATAAAAATATCCTTTTTACTACATACTGATTTCCTGTTATTTACTACTTTGTCTATTGACATTTTCCAATACATTTAAACAATAGTTAGTTGTTTTTTTAATTAAATTTGTTCCGGTATGTCTACTCAAACATAAAGTGTATACCTCCTTTTCGTATAATGAAAATATTTTTCACTTTGCTTTTAAAAGCAATCGAAATGCATACTTAAAATCGGTTAATATTAAAATAGATTTCTCCCACTTTCATACAAAAATATAAAAACATCATTATACAAATCAAATGCTAATAATGTACAATACCTATTGTATACTTTTCTATTGTTAAAAAATTACTTCAGCATTTTAGTTATTTATGACTATCTAATCATACTAATATGATTTGCCAAAATCATTTTTATAATAAACACACAAAAATCTATGAAAATCTAACAAATTCAATATTTTTTTTTAAATTGGCAAGTTATAAAAGATTTTTTACGTATGTATGCATTTTTCAAATGACATGCAAAATATAAACAATATTTTAAATAAATTTATCTATATCTTTGGTGGTTGACCATTTTCTTTAATCGACTTGACACTTTGAGGCTTATACAGCGTTTGCAATGGCACATGTAGAAGTTCTATTAATTCTATAAAGTTAGGTTCTGAAAATGTACAAACATTAAGATAATAATGTACTTACAAATTAAGGAATGGATTTATAAATAAAAAAAAGGCGTAATATAACAATTTTATCGATGATCTGTAGAAAAATCTATGAATTAAAATTAAAGTATACCTGATTCTGGAGAAATAAATCCATGTCGAATTAAAAAATCTATCACAACTGGTGCACTTGTGGTTTTAAATTCAGTTGAAAGTACTTTTTCCAAACATTCTTTTGCTGGAAGTAATTCAAAATTTTGCACTTCACCATCAGAATTTGAAGGTACAAAATCTATTGGAAGCTCTAGATCAAATACAAATTCTGTATTTGGAAATAAACCCCGTTCAGATTCAAAAAAAAATCTGAAAAAAATATATTTATAAAACAATAAAGTAAACCTGAATAACTTTATTATAAAATACACATTAAAATAGATTGACGAGAATAATGTATGTTTAACATTTTAATGATCATTTTTATACAATCACATACGAAACACATCCAGCACTTATCAAATTGGTCAAAAGTTCTGAAGGGATAGAAGCTTCCTCCATTGCTTCTTTGTGAGCAGTTTCTAAAATACCAAATCCTACCGATAAACCACCACCAACCATATTATCCCACTTATCTGAAACATTGAAACGCATTCGAATTAAAGACAAGATTAATTTTGAATAATAAACTCACTAGGCCATGTTTGTTTTGTAGAAGATCGTTGTTGTAACCATATACATAAACCCTTAATAGGATGTCTAACATATCCGTTAATATCAACCCCATAATTTCGAATACCAAATAAACAAGTGGCAGATCGGTCCATTTTCAACAAACCGTCTGTAATAAATTCTGCTTTAACTTCAAAACACTGGAAAAAAAAAGAAAATACAAATTTTAGATTCATTTGACAAACAGTTACTTTCATATTACTTCATCTCTCCAGCCTTTTAAGGTAATGAATGTTTGATTTTTTCTGAACTGTTTTAATATTCTATCTATGTTTTCACTTCTTTCGTTGTAATCGCGAAAAGCAGGATTCAATTCAACACAATTTTCACTAATTTGGAATACCTAAGACATTGAAAATAAAAATCAACTTGTATATAAAAATATGCACAGAATATCTGATTCAAACCTCTGGGTATCGAAATAATTGATTTATAACATCTGGTCTGATCAAACCAACTTGATGTCCTTCCACAATAAATGGTCGACATTCTCCACATTTGAAACCTAAAAAAATCATTTTGTAATTGTTTTTATTAAACGAACCGACACATTGTTTTGACAGATTTCAATGATAAACAGCAATCAATATCAGTGAAATAATAATGAATTTGTAGTCATATAATGAATTAAACATATATTTTCGATGACAAGACAATTATACTATTTTTACTACAAAAAGATTGAAATGAACTACTTTAACGCACCTGACAAATAAAAACAATTGAACTTCCTTGCTAAATTTAAGAGTCTTGACATTTTCACCTCTGAGACAGCCATGATGGATTGCAGCTATTATAAGAGTTTTGCATAACAATTTTCAAAAATATTTCAGATTTTTTTTTCAAAAATTATATTTTCTGATATCATATAAGTGACCTTTGAAAAACTAATAACAAACTAATATAAATATATATATATATATATATATATATATATATATATATATATATATATATATATATATATATATATGTATATGTGTATATATATATATATATATATATATATATATATATATATATATATATATATATATATATATATATATAATATATCTGAACTTACTCATTAATATTACACCTTTAAAAATAAACATCTTTAATAAGTTATCTACAGCAATCAACACTGAATTGAAAACAGTGTGTATAATTGCCTATTTGTATTTTATGTAAAAATAAAGTTTGTTATTTTGGTACTATAAAATTAAACAGGTGTTAAAAGACACATATAAATAAATTATTAATATTGAAGACTTTTTATCTTATATACATGTGTGTATGATATATATATATATATATATACTCATGCATATAAACACATACATATTAGAACATACATATATATACATACATTATATATATGCATACATTATATATATATATATAAACACACGTACATACATCCATACATACACACACACACACATATTCTGTGTAATCTTAATTTTAAAAAAAGAAAAAATTTAAAACAATTAATTGAAAAAATGTATTTATTTAAAATATTGAATAACTTGTTTCACAAATAAATATATGTATATATAAATATATATAATAAAAAGAAATAGACTTTTATAAAATGTTTGAGTTTCCATTTACATTAATTAAAAATAAGATACAACATACACTTAGTTCACTTAATTTACAATTAAAAAATAGTAACTATCAAACATTTTTTTTTGTAACTTCAACATTTTGAAGTAATTATTCTAAAATTATGTTACAATTTAAGTCTAATCCAACATTAGACTACGATCGATAATATTTCAATTTAATAAAAAAAAAATCAAAGCCCTGGCATAATATATGCTATATTATCAAGTGTTTGTGCCAGCTGATCAGGTGGACTGCCTTGATCACCTACTTCTGGAATCTGTTGTGTCAGACAAAGTAACGGTCCTAATGCACAGAGTAAAGAGTCTAGAAGTACTGATAAACTACCAGAAACTGCAATTTGACCCTATATAAAAAAGCATTTACTATTAATATTAGAATATAATTCAAGTTATGTTAAAAACAAACACAAGATGAAATCAAATACCTCGTGTTCTTTTAGACGTTCTCCGATGATCATCAAACTTTCACCTAATAGCTTCAGATGTGCTGCGACATCGACTGGTTGAGTTCCGGTTACCTTAAAGAAGGCGCTCGAATCCATTCCGAGTTTACTCTTCGGTTCCGAAGGTGAAATCTGTGTGTTTCCGACAGAAGGCGACCCTAGCTGCAACTGTGTAGTTGATCCCCCAGACGGAACTTTTTGATTGGTTTTCTTGTTTAGAAATTTAGTATTTTTCCCTGTATTTTTAAATTTTGGGTTAACGTTTGCCGTAGTAGATGGTGTTGGTTTTGAATTAAGCCGTTTGGCTCTACGGCGCCAATTAAATTTTTCATTACTAGGCACAGTTGCCCAAAGTTCACTTAGTTTTTTTGACATTGTTGCAAAATCTATTTCTGGGGAATGTTTGAATATTTCCTGACGAATTTCTTTCGACCATAACATATAAGCTGTGCATCTGCTCTTACCTTTATCTTTACGTTGCGCTTTCGTTCGTCCCATGATTTTCCCATCTTTGATGATAAGTTTCTTTTTTGCCGATTTTTCCAACATATATAAACTCTGGTTTCCTGATGCGAGTGGCTGAGGAACATCTACAGTGTGTTCATCTAATCGATGAAACCCAGGGCCTTCGATACTTTCATCTAACTCACTTGAAGAATCCATCGAATCCATACTAGAGCCATCATTAGCTTCATCGTAATATTCATTGCTAATATCAAAACTTGGATCTGCATCCTCATACTCATCATATTCTTCATTTTTTACTTCTGATTTTATTACAAGCTCATCACTTTCAACACTTTTTGTTGATGGATAATTTGCAGATCTATGTGTAGGAGTTACGGACATTTCAGATAGAGAATCTGACTGCTTACGTTGTTGTGGACCGTGACGTTTGTACCTATTATCTAAATCATCAGGTGACTCGAAATCAACAAGTTTCGATGACTTTTTACGAACACGACCACTACGAGATACACCAGTTACTTCCAAACTATCTGTAAGACAACTTTAGCATTACTCTTATCGCTTGAACATATTTTTAAAATAAGGTTTCTTAAAATACTATAGTTCTAATTTAATATATTTTATTTTAATAATAAAAAATTACAATTGTTAAATTTGTTCTAACATTCAATATACATTCAAAAATATATACTACAAATAAACTAAAATATGACATTAAACTGCAATTTATTACAAAATATATACATAAACACACACACACATATATATATATATATATACACATACGTACACACATATATAATCAAGAAAGAGGAGGAAAGCAATTAACAAATATTAATTATGAATCAAAAATACAAAAACAGAAACACAAATGAACTGTATTGAAAATATATAAAACAGAGGCAATGGTTGTACAAATTGAAAATCTCTCTAGCAGTAGATTTTTAAAGATGATGTTTATATACAAATAATAAAATGTAATGTTTACTTTAAATATTTAATTGCAGTTTAACTTTAAATATGCATTCAGTTATAAACTAGAAAAATATACTTATTGAAAGCATTTATCAAAAATATCAATATATTACATAAATTAACATAACACTATTTAGTGTAAAATAATTTGCATTCTTATAACAAATTATTTGACACTAAGTTACATCAAGATAAAATTTCAATCATCTTGGTTCCATCCATCTTCTTCACTTAAAAATCTTCTTTTATGTGCTGTATTCATGTAGGGCCGTAAAACCCATTCTGTTTCTGCAGAATCTTCAATATCTAATGTGCCCAGTTTAATTTGATACAATTTTAATACAAATCGTGGTCCTACTTCCGTTAATTCAGTTTTACGATCAATCTTTTGATAAGTGTGATGTCTGAAGACAATCATGTCATCGTGATTTGCAAATGTTATAACTCTTTTTGAATCTTCTTTAGGGACAGGAAATAAATATTTTAAAATATTCATAGTTCTTTCACCTAACTTAGTTTTAAAATTATGAAATATAAGATGAGGATATTGTTCTGACATAGTTCCAATGTCCGGAATATCATGACGCATAATAACATCACTAATATTAAAATATGCAGTAGGGCCATAAGGTAAATGACTGATCACTAATGCATTTGGAACACCTCTATGTTCATGAATTATTATGAAGTCAGTCACATCATTTGCACGACAGGCATCGATTAACTGTTTCATTTCATAATTACCACGATTTAATCTTTGTGAATTGGGAAATATTAACCTCATTTCTTTAACGAACATTTTTAAGCGAGAACTCGGTTCTCTTGAAGTAGTTATGACAATTTTTGGATCTTCAACACCTGCATAACGATACTCATCATCTTGAGAGTTTGCTAATGCACCACCACTTTCTCCACCAATTAATGTTGCCACTTGTGGACCAGCATCTTCCCATTCAATTTTACTTTGTAAATACAACGCTTTTTCCCGAAGATCGCCATGTATTGGAATGTTGTCATCAAGATGTTTTCTTAATTTATTTTTCTTATCTTGAATACTTTTTTGTTTAGCTTCTATACTTTTTCGATATATATACTCTCGGCGTAAACGGGCTTGACGACGCAACATTATGAATAACTTTATAAAGAACAATTTCTTATAGTAACACGTGCAAATTAAACAACAACATTCATTTGAAGTGAGGAACGTTTAAATTACAAAAATCAATTCCAACATAATAATAAAAACAAAAATAGAAATGAACAGTCTTAAATGTCAATATTACAATTATTTAAATATACCTTTTTTGTACAATTTTTTGCTTACCTTCAGTCTTATTCTTTTTTTGAGAATATGTATCCATTATATTTATTTTATACTTAAAAATACTAGGCACTGGTAAATTATAAACACAATTAAAGTGCTCCTGGAAGATGTCATAGTAGTGTGTTTAGTGACACCTTGGTAAAACTATGTAAATTAAAATCCACACTTGGTCCTCAAATTTAAATCTTTAATGACGAAAAATGAATGTAATTTAAATATAATATTCTTTATAATGAATACCAAAAATTCATTTCAGATATTTTAATCAATAAATATAATTTCTACTCGTTGTAATGTTGAAGACAACTAGTATAGATATTTTTAATTTTTATACAAACTCCCTATTCAACATTTTGAGACTGAACCTGTCAATAACCTCTAGTAAAAATATTCTGAACAAAATACATTTCAATTACGTTAAATAATATTGTATTATTTATTATTCGTGTGTTACTTTTGGTACCGATTTTATATACCAAATATTATTATTTTCTTGTTTATATAAAAGTTCAGAATATAATTTGGGGTTAATCAAGTATTTATTGTATCAGTAAGTATAATCCATAATTAATGTACTATTTTAAATTATTATTTTTACTCTTATGTATATATATATATATATATAACATACACATACATTCATATTTAAATATGCTATGTTTAATGTATTTTAGTAAAAAAATGGATGAAGATTCACCTCCAAAAAGAGGAAGAGGACGAGGTCGTGGTGGACGTGGAAGAGGTAGAGGCCGTGGTCGTGGTAGAGGACGTGGAAAGAAAGCTGTAAAAGTTATAGAGAGTGATGAAGAACCAATGGATCAAACATCAACAATAACTGTTCAGCCTGTTTTAGAAACAATGATAACTGAGGAAACAGATCATGCAACTGTTGAATCAGCACCAGATAATGAAGATAATATTCCACCAAAAAGTAATATTATTATTTTCATATAAAAATATTGTATAACAATAGTACATTATAATTCAATGGATTTTTACTAAACATTAGTTGACCTGGAGGCAGATATATCACAACTGGAAGCTCCGACATTTACAACAATTAATCGTGGACCACCAGAACCAATGTTACGATTAGATTGGTCACATAAAGTTAATTTAATAGGAGAAAAAGTTCTTAATCCAATGATACATTGCTGTGACAAATGTCTTAAACCTATTTTAATTTATGGACGAATGGTATGAGACTATTTTAGCACTAATATGCATATATTTGTATAATTTTTTTTGAATAATTTTCAATATTAATTATTTCGATTCTTGTGTCAGATACCTTGTAAGCATGTGTTTTGTTTATGGTGTGCAAGACGTGAAGCAACTCAGTGTCCACGTTGTCTTGAAAAAGTTACTAGAGTAGAACAAACTGGTTTAGGTACAGTGTTCATGTGTACGCATGCTGGAACAAGATATGGAAGTACAGGTTGCCGACGAACATATTTATCTCAGGTAAAACTGTTTTTAAATATAATTTTATAAAATACTAAATAATTAGAGTTATATGTTGTTATTGATATGTTTTAGAATATCTGAGTGTATATGTGTGCATGTGATGTATCTGCATGCATGCATTTATGTGTATATATATGTATATATCTGTGTATTATAATGATTTTAGCGTGATTTACAAGCACATATAAATCATAGACATGTTTCGGGAGGACAAACAGCAACAAATCAAAATCAAGCAGAATATGTACCACTTGTAAATAAAAATGTTTCATCAACTGAAAATATCATGGATAAAGCAATGATTTCAGCTCAACATGGTCCTATAATAGCACCTCCAAGAATTAAAACCGTAAGCAATATTAAACTAGTAGTTTTAACATATGTTAATATAATTTATTTGTTAGATGCCACACATGGTGCAACTACCATTAGCTCATGATCCAAGAACATCAACCCAACAACAGGCTGCTCCAGTTGTATCTAGCATACATGATGTTTCTTCATCTCATCCACATATGAGATCCCATAGACCACCTCATTATTCAACACCCAGCATTACAACAAATACATCAAATACTTTACGTACAAATTTAATAACAGTTCCAATTCAAGACAATGCTGTAGTACCGCAACCTACGCAACAGATACATGAAAACTTAACTTCACAAACTTATTACAACCAGTATCCAAATAATTATACTCCTGCAATGACACACCCGTCACAAACAATGGTTCATGCATTACCTCCTCCTGCTCCACAACCTATAGCATCTGTGCAAACACTATCACATATGACACCGCTTCATAATATGACAATACCTCCACCACATATTCCTAGTACGCAACCAGGAAATTATTATACACCAGCACCTCCGCAAACTTACCAAAGTGCAGGTTATAATGCTTCTGCAACACAGTTTGGTGCACCTGCGACATCCCAATATGTTCCTGCACCTGCTCCGAGTCCATATCCCCCAAATCCTACAGCTCCTACTACGCAACAGCGAATGGCAGCTTATGAATACAATACTAATCAACAATGGGCCAATAACACCCAGTATTATAGATAATCTATATTATCTATGTATTAATGGACTCGTATATCAATGTTTTAATTAAAATCGAATATGATTTTATTTAATATCGTTTCTAGTTATAAAAAAAATAATTTCTATTAAAGATACCTATAATTTCTTTTATAAGTATTATAAATTTTTTTTTAGCTTATAAACTTTTTTCTTTATTGTAAATAAAAGAGTTTATAGTAAACACTACTTTAAATAAATCTATTAATACTTCCACCTAAAGTAATAAGAATTAAAAACTTTAAAAATATGCTTGTTTAAAATTACAGAATTATTTACATAGAGTATTCAGTTAAATTTGATTATCGTAATTATATACAATACATTTTTGTTTACATAAAATATAAAGAACTTTTTATACAAATTACATACTACACATTTATAAAGAAAATATATTTTTTGTTTTTTTTTTCTTTTTTACTATACAAAAAGTTTTAATAACATTACATATATTATAAATCTTAATGTGTATTTCAACATATTTTATCTTATTTATGCTACTTAAAAATATCTGACAAATGAACTTATACATATCCAGTCATTTTTACAATTATTGAAATTATATTACAATTTTTAGTTAATAGCAAAAACATATTTTCTCTATACCTCCAAATGAAACAATATTGTAGTACAAGCATAGTAAGAAGCAATATTTCAAAACAGTTTCAATGCTTTGATAGCAAGGTATTAATATAAATAACATAACAAGAAAAATGATAAAATTTCACATAAAATTTTAATTGTTAACTATACAAACTTGCTATTCTTGTACTACGTTGCAGTATTAATTTTTTACAGCTAGAAAGTCAATGAATAAGTATAAGCAGCATAAAAAGATAACTTTTATACCACAAATAGTTTTTTTAGTTTATATTGCATTTGAATTCACTAAAACTGAGACATCTGATCACGTATGTTCAATATCAATACTCGTTGAAGTACTGGCTAAAACTGTAGCTTGTGGTTTTACAGGATTCGTTGGATTTGGAGCACTTAATGTTGGTACCACTGGTACAAAAGCACTCGTGCTTCCAGTATTAGGGACAGTGCTCGGTACGTTATATGAAGAAGGTGTACTGACTGAGAAAGTTTGTTTTTGAAGATTTGGTTGGATTATTGGATTTTTTTGATTTGATTTCACTTTCAGTGACTGTTTATCTCTTACATTTGCAGCATGACTTTCAGTTGTTTTTGAAAGTCTTTCACTTAGAGCTTTCAATGCTATTTGCCTGCAAGAAAATAATTAATTAAAATATAAAAAAAATAGATTTACTTTTTTAATACCGTCTGCGCTCCATATCATGAGCATCTATTCCAGGTAATGAAACAGTAACACCTGTTGGGTTGGCCATATCATAACGACGAACTACCTTTCGACAGACACCGACTTTTACTAGACCACTATGAATCGTGTTAGCAACGACTGCAATCGGTGGTTGAAGAACATTTGGAAAGAAACTGTAGTGAAAAGAGATTCATTTTTGTGGTTTTTAATTCATTTCTTCTAAGTACAAACCTTGCAAAACAAAAATTATCTGCCATATCCCCTCGAGAACCATTATTATGTCTTTGATAAAAACGTAAATATACCCAACTAACTAACAAACCGTTAATAAACATTGTAGGATATGTGCTTTCTAAAATTCCAATTAACCAGAATACCAATGAGAAAAATACGCAAGTTAACGGAATATTTCGATTTGTAATCTTTCCTAATGGTGTTTTTACCAAAACATGATCTGGCATTATCTGCTTAACTGCAACTGAAACTCCGGCTATATATCCAGCAAGACCATGAATATGAATTGTAAAAAGTACATCTGTATTAAATGTGCAGACATAAAGAAATAAATAAAAGAACGAACTTAACACAGCAACACCAAAATTAACTATTGCAAAAAATGTCAACATTTCCATCTGACCCCACAGGGGTTCTATTAATTTTCCACATAATCCTACTGTAACAACATCCACTAAAACTTCCCAAAAATGTAATTCTAAAAAACAAAATGTAAATGCAGTCCATAGCCAAAAAGCTGGTGGTAAAATATAACCGGGAGTTACGGATAACACATCAATAGCAGTTTTTGAAAATGACAAACAGTAACTAAGAAGAACCACTACACATATAAATTTGACAGATGTACTGGTATTTCCAAGGAGGGCACCAAATTGTTGTCTAATATAAGGTATATTTCGACTAAATGCTCTAACGGTGGCCATTTTTAGCCATCTGTCAAACATGAAATTGAAGGGCATGCTGTGGAGAACAGAGAATGACAAAATGTTTATTAGCATATGAGACATGACAAATAAATTACTTTTTTTAATATTGAAATTTATTCCTCAGTTCAAATCAGTAGGTTAAATGTTATTGACAGTAACACTGATGAAATGTCAACTATAATTTTAATTATAGAAATTGAGAGGGAATTTTAGTGTTGATATTTTTAGTTTCAGGAGGTGAAGACGATAGAAATTTTTTTCTGTAAAGGGATGTTATAAAAGAAAGAATATTGGTAATATTTTTTTTTGTATATATTTATATAAAATTGTTATGTATGTAAACTATTGTATAATAGTACATATTTTTAGTTTTTAATGTAAATAAATGAATTTCACTTTTGTCTAAATATTTCTATACGTTTTTATTTTATAGGTTAGAACGTAATTATAGACATAAGCTACCAATATTTTTTATAGATAATGTTTTCATGAAAAAATTGTGAAAATGGCTAATGCATTAATAGATCAGGACCTGTTTGAATTGAAACCACTACTTGTAAATATTAATATTAAGTTAAGTGCACGGATTGAAAGTGGAGTCAAACAAATGTTAGCTCTTGTAACAGGGTAAGCACGCTTTAAATTTATGTTTTAAACTAATGATTTAATCTATATTAAAATACCTTTTTTTATTTTAGAGATGGTGATATTGTTTTACATTATGTATATGGAAATTTAAAACCTGTGATAAAACGTATTCCATGGTTTACGGATACTAAGCAATCGATTCAAGATATTTGTTTTGATCCAAGTGCAACTTGGCTTTTAGTACTTAGTAAGTAAAATTTATATTATTTGAAGTATTTGGTAGAACTAACATTTTTTTTTAAGCTTTGGATTCTTCTCTGTACATAATTCCTGCTTTAAAAATTGTTGATGAAAAACAAAAAATTGATTGTAAATGGTCTATAAATGATTTGACATCTTTTCCACGAACTGATAAAACACCTATTGCAACTCCAGGCAAAGTAATTTGGTGGCAGACATTAGATTGTAATCAAAATGCAATTGTCGGTTATGATACAGGAGATATTAGTTTTGTTAGTTTAACTGATGGTCAAATTATAGGTGTAACAAATATTAATGGACCTGTTATTAATTTAAATATTTGTCAAGATAACAGCTTAGACTCTGTTTTATTATTGGTAACTATCTTCAGATCTGTGTGTGCATTTATCTGTTTATTACAAATGTAGTATTATTAAAAAATGAATATATTTTTCAGATAACAGGTGAAAGTAAACAACAGTGGCGATTAATATTAGAACAACGTTCCAATGGTTATATTTGGCCTATAGAAAACAATGTGACTTATCAATCTTTTTGTAATGATTTTGCTAATATAAGTATTAATTCTAGTCATTTAAATTTTGGAAATGAACATAGAGGAACTAAATCTCGACTGCAAGGATTGAAACAATTAAGTGTTGAAAAATTTACTTCGTTAAAACAGAAGCTAGCAGATACAAGATCAAAAAGTGCTAATTTACCACGTGCTAAAGGTAATGTTTCTTAATAATTATGTATGTCTCTCAGTATTGGAAGAATTATGTTTATATCGATAAAGGGATAGGTAGAAATTTACATTAATGAATTGGAGTTTTTTTAGTTTTATGTAAAAAAATGCATCTACTCTGTGTAATTATTTGAGAATTAGTGTGAAAATAATTAGTTTTTTTATTACAACATAATTTTTCAGTTGTGAAACAAAATGTGTAATTAATTTTTCATTTTTTTTCTAAATTATCTCTGTTTGTGTATATAGATTTATATTATACTTGTTCATAATTTTTAATATATTTATTTATATATTCATGTTTTAGTATTTGTATTAGTAGTAGTTATTTTTTACTTATAATTATAATCGTAAATGATTATCTAATTTGTAATTTCTTATACATAGATTCTTTACTAAATGATCAGAAGTCTTCATCTACTTCCGATTTAGGTTTTGCACAAACTGATTTTACTATTCCAAAGAAAATAACAAATTTAGGAGAATCATTTCTTCAGCCTCAGTATGCAAAAAATAGACATCTTTTTTCAGGATATTTTAGTACAACAAATCTTTTAACTGTAAGTATCCACTTGAAATATTTTTTATGATTTTATTTATTTATGTAAATGTTTTTTTAATTTTATCTTTGAATATTTCAAATATGAAATTATTATGTCATTTATGTATTATATGGTTACATTTAAAAATTATCATTTAAATTACGTTCTTACTTACGTCCATATGTATAGTTTAAGGTATTATGTTTTTGATGTGAGTTAGGTATGTAAAATATATTTCAGTCTATAGGTATATAAAACTTTTAATTACATTGAAAATACTTTATAAATGTATATATATATTTATATATATATATATATATATATATATATATATATATATATATATATATATATATGTATATGTATTTGTTTGTTTTCATATCACAGATTAACATAAATACTATTTTTTTTATATAGATTCATGGTGTTGATGTCAATGTGATACCATTATATGTACATAAATTATATGAAAACTGTAGAAATATATTGGTAACTGATAACTTTTTTTACATCATTGATGATAGTTACAATACTTTAACTGTAGTAAGTTCAACATTGTCTGAATCTCGTTTGGATGGTGATAATGTGAGTTATTAATCGAAACTAAAAAATATTCTGATGTATTATATTGATATATATTTATACATACAAACATATATATATATATATATATATATATATATATATATATATATATATATATATATATATATATATATGTATGTATATTTATACACACATACTTTTGTTGTTTTTAGGAATTCAATCCAGAGTCTCTTATAGCAAGTTTTATGCTTCCAAATAATAATGAAATTATATTATCTATATATAAATTAACAGATATTACATTTATTAATGAAAGGTCATCAGACCATTCTAACACTTCTAGAGAAAATAATTTATGTACTTTACCAAAATCAGTGAAAGATTTGAATATTCGTAATCCTAAAATTGATACTTGTGTTTTAGTTACAAATCTCGGTGTATATAAAGTGATTTTAAGGTATAAATTGTTATGTGTATTAATTTAACATATTATTGTTTAATATATTTATTTTAGGTGCTCTGTTGTTGAAGTATTTATGAATTTAGTTTGTAAAGAAAATAATTTTGAAAAAGCAGAACGTTTAGCATTAGTATTTGGTTTAAATTTGCAACAATTATTTGAACATGCTGCTGATTTATTGTTATCTAATAATAAATTTATACAGTCCATTGTACTTTATAAATTGTCAAGGGTAGGTGATGTATATATTTTTTTCCAATCCTTATGAGTTAAAAAAGAATGTATTTAATATATGTGTGCATGTGTCTGATGAAAATTTTGATTAAAAGTGTTGTTTTCAAATGTTTATTACCAAAATTAAAGTGAATGTTAGTGTTATATTGAACAATATTAAGTATAAAAATAAATCAAAAATAATAATACAAAACACGTTTAGCTTTTCATAGTGTGATATTTATTAAAAATTAGGAATGATCCACTACTGAAAAATGATATGAAATAGGTAATAATAAATTGATAATTAAAAAAATTTTTGGCATGTTGAAACACTGTTTGTCTATAGTATAAAATAAATTATTTTATGTAAATCACAATTTTAACTAACTATTTGTAAAATTGTATTTTTATTTTAGTGCCGATTGTTAAAATCTGTTTTAAAATTTGCTGTTGCTGGTCATGCTGCTGAATTATTAAATTATGTACAGACATGTTTATCAGCACCTAATATAGAAATGTCTTTACCTACAAAAATACACTTATCAAATCTTGCTGTAATGTCTTACACAGAAATTCATTTACGTCAGTGTAACAATGCTTTACAACGATTAAGAAATTTTAATCAATTTATGTAAGTACATTAATTGTTTTCATGAAGTGAACACTTTTTGTATGTGATTATAAAGTTTATTCAGTCTCTCAAATGATAAATTATTTTAAAGTTTTATTAGAGGTTGTTTTTTTTGTAAGTTTTGGATGAAAACAATTTACCTGATTAATTACTTATTTACTATGTGAAAATTAATATTTATGTTATTTGTAATTTTA
Organism: Acanthacorydalis orientalis; assembly: GCA_034766995.1. Taxonomy (NCBI): domain Eukaryota; kingdom Metazoa; phylum Arthropoda; class Insecta; order Megaloptera; family Corydalidae; genus Acanthacorydalis; species Acanthacorydalis orientalis. The sequence continues at coordinate 32,293,872 of CM068320.1, forward strand.
ATATCTTTAATTATATTTAAAACTTTTTTTGGAATATAATTACAATTTAATTTTCAGTGAATTTTTATCACATAATGATTATTATGATCAAGTATTAGCTGTGAATATTTTATGCCAGACTGCATTGTGGGGTTTAATGAATATATTATTACGTAGCAGAGGCCTTGTAATAGATGTGTTAGAAACAATTTGTAAAATAATTAGAGGTTCAGATAATTTATTATTATCAAAAATTGTTGATTTAAATGAACATAGCCTACATCTATGTATAAGCGATTCATTAAATATATATTGTATTTTATTGAAACATGAAACTGCAAAAGTGTTTTTAAATTTTGTTAGATCAAAGTTAGACATTTTTCATATAGATGTTTTGAAGGTATGTAATTTTAATTTTATATTTTTACATATGTATATATCTAATTGAAGATTAAATAAGTATATTTTTGAGATGATTATTTTTTTTCTAATATCGTGAACATTTTTAGAGATTAGTGGAACTATTAGATCCTGGCCAATCAGTTGTGAGGCCACTTATTTTTAAATTATTTAATCAATTTAATATCCGGTCTAAAACAGTATCTACAAGTTTTGATTCTACTATTGACTCCATGGAATCCTTTGATTATGAGGTTAACATCTTATTATAAATTACATATATATATATATATATATATATATATATATATATATATATATATATATATATATATATATATACACATACATTTTTATTTAGGATGAACATTTAATGACTTTTCAAGACATGATAGAAACTCTTTTATGCATCCTCTTAACGATTATACATAGAACAAATAAAAAGAATAGTTATAGCACATCTCTAATGATGCCAATTGTGAATGATCGAAAACAGGTATATTTTTTTGAGATTTGTTAATTAATAGTTGTTTGAAAATATAGGTCAGTTTGTGTTTGTTAAAACATGGGTTATATGTAGTAATATGTAAATGCAGTGATTTAATTTATTTTATAGAAATAATGGAATATTATAGTTTTCTGATTTAATATATATATATGTAAAATAGTATATTATTTTCATATATTTTAATTTTTTTATTTGTTAAATACTTTATAGTCTTTTTCTAAAAAAAAGTAGTAACTAGAATAATTATACTAATTTATTTATAAATGTGTAGTACAAATGAAAATTGATATTGTTTATTTAAAAAAAGACTATCCTGTATTTATTTAATTTAGCTTTTTTAAAGATGCAATAAAATGAAAACTGAAATTGAATACTCTTGTTTTAACAAAATAAATATTAATTCATAATACTAAATTATATTTTCTTTTACATCAAACTATCCATAGTGTTTATTTTATATTTAAATAATTTCAGGTTTCAAAATGTAATTAAATATATAAATGTGAAAAATCATTCATATTTTGGTTTTTATTAAATTATTTTTTCAGGTGTCTGAAAATGGATGTTTAAGTCGTAAATATCGTACATTAAGTACAGGTTTTGGCCATGTTGCACTAATTCGTAATAATTTAGTATGGACTTGGGGAAATACTTCTCATGGTTGTCTTGGACAAGGTCCACTTATGACTATGTGTCAATTACCGCAACCAGTTTTAATTTTGAATAACATCTGTTCAGATATTTTAAGTGTGTCTTGTGGTAGGACACATTCTTTAGCTTTAACACATTTTGGTGTAAGTGTAAATTATGTATATATTATAAATATAAGTCATCATCAGTAGTTCTTTTTAGTAAAATCGATTTGTTTAAGATTATATATATATATATATATATATATATATATATATATATATATATATATATAAAATGATAAGAGGCTATATGATTATTTTTATTTATTACAGATCCACGCTTGGGGTTCAAATGTATATGGTCAACTGGGCTTAGGTGATCTTTTGCAGTCATCATATCCTTTAATTATTGAAAGTTTAGCAAATGAACAAATTGTTGATATATGTGCAGGACAGTATCACTCTTTAGCTCTTACTTCAAATGGAAAATTGTATAGCTGGGGGTAAAATAATACCTTAGAAACAGTTTTTTTTTTACATTATATTGTTTTTGGTTTAACATAATCACATTTTCATTTGTTTTAGATGGGGTGTACATGGACAATTAGGACATGGTAGTATAGAAGATGTTAGAATACCAAAAATTGTTAATTTTTTTTCTGACATGGTACTTGTTTCTCTATTATATGTTTTAAAATGCAATTTCTTATATCATTCTCATTTATAATTATTGTTTATGATTATTTAAGTTAGTTTATGAATTTATTAGTAGTTAAATATAATATTGTTTTTAGATTGTTGCTCAAATAGCTGCAGGTCATGCACATACTTTGGTATTGACATCAAGAGGAATTGTTTTTGCTTTTGGTTCTAATCTCTTTGGCCAGCTTGGAAATGGCACTACATTTAAGTCGAATGTTCCTCAGCAAATTTTTAAGCTTCCAGAGCGAATTGTTTTAGTTAATACTGAATATTTTCAGAATGTAAGGTTTATTTGTTAAGATTCATTAAATATATATTGTATATATTGTTCGTTTTTGCTTTTAGTTTGCCGTTAGTGAAACAAACAGACTTTATACTTGGGGAGCAAGCCCTCAGGTTTTACGTCTTGCGGCACAAGCTCAGAAAAAAGCAAAAATTTTACAGCAAACAAATATATTAACACTTGAACAAGAATCATCATCTAAGACTACAAGTGAACAAGTATCTACTGAATTGCAGCAAGATAATTTATCAGATAGTAATATTCCAGAATCATCACAAAGAAAAGAGGAAGCAGAAAACATTTTAGATTCTAGCGAATATAACATAATGGAACATTCAGAAGATGTGAATAAATCTGAAACTGTACAGTTGAATAATGGAAATGATATTGTTCAGAAAACAGTGTCTTCCTCATTTCTTAATACCTCAAATAATAAAATTGATGTTGATGCACAACCCCATTTATATCCAAGATTAGTTAATACATCTCTTGTACAAGGTATAATTGTTAATGTAAGTATTTTCAGATTTTAATTTTTTTTTTATATAACCAATTAATTTCATAATATTAGTAATGAAGTTATTATGTATAGATTGCATCTGGTTGTCATCACGCTGCATTACTAACAAAAGATGGAAATGTGTATACGTGGGGTAAAAATTTGGATGGACAATTAGGAACTGGTACACGGAAGGAGCTAGTTTTACCAACACCTGTAAAAATTAATCCAATTAATTTTTTAAGTGATATGAATTCTCCAGTGCATCACGATGATGAAAATTTGCAAGACCTAAAATGTACTCATATCGCATGTGGTGCTGATTACACTGCAGCTATTGATTGTAATGGGAGATTACTTGCTTGGGGAAATAATGCATATGGGCAGGTGAGAATTATATTTTTTATTTTAATTTTTTTTTTATTACTTTATTAATAATTAAATTAAATATTTTGTTGACATATTGATGTCTTAATATTCTCTTTGAATTTTTTTTATTAATACTAGAATAATTGTATAATTAGTGTAGAATTTTCAGATCATTCATAATACTTTTTTTAGCTTGGAAACTTGCCTAATGATGAAACAAAAGGATTAGAAGGAAAAATGGTTTTACTGAGAACAACAAAACGTATTATAAAACTTCCGAGTTCAATTCAGAATGTAAGTGATACACCTAAAGAAGTTCTTAATATACCAAGTCAAAAAATTAGTTATAAAAGTTCTGAGAGAAAAGCATTTATAAATTTAAATAGACCTCATTTTTATTCTCTACGTAACTGTGAACAGAAATCTACTGAAAATAAGAACATTGAAACAGTAGGACATAAAAGTAAAAATAATCATGAAAATATATTTGGATTCAAAACATTACACTTTGTTTTGGAAACATATTCTGGATTTTATGATTCTGAGAAGGTGTTAAAAAAATGCTTAGAATTTAATAACTGGCAAGCTGCAAGTAAAATTTCACTTTTAAATTGTTGTTTTACTGATAGTTTAAAGTATCAATTAAATGCGTTAGAACTGTTGATGTCAAAACAACAGAACAATTTAATGTGTACTCAGTCACCGTTATATGACGTTGAAAAAACTGTAAATATTGCTGACAATATAAAATCTAACAATCTTATTTCAAATAACATTGCAAATGAGTGTTTAACTCAAGATAAACATTTACAAAATGCTAAAAATACAAACTATATAAATATACAAACACCTACTGTATCTCAGATAAGTTTTAGTCCATCATTAGAAAGCATAAAACAATTTGGAGATGAAATAGAGAATCAAGGAGGCTGCGAACAAATGTGTGATGAGCTTCCAATTGAAATTGCCTATGATAAAAATAATCTTGTGAACTCAAAAGAGTCAAAAATAAACCAGAATTTATTAAATGACCCTGATACATATCGAAGTGATGATAAAAAATTATTGATAAGAAATACAGTATTACAGTACGTAGATTCTTTAGATCACGTTGAAATAGAACGTGATAGTACTCTTTTATCTGCACTGAATATTCATAATAAAGATATATTTTTAGAAGATTCTAATTCTATATTCACAAATACTGAAAAATTAGATAATACACAAACAATCACGTTTACAAATGAATCCAGTTTGTCTGGTTTAACATTATATTCTGAATTAAGTCAGTCACAAATTATTGATTTTGCATCACACATATTATTATTTTACATTGAACAAATTCAAAATACAGATAATCATATTCTTATGCAAAATATACTAATAAAATGTATGGACTTTTGGCTTTCAAATAATTTACCAATACCTATATTGGAGAGTATTTTATTAAAAAACATGTCGAAGTATTTTTATCCATTGTCTATTTTATTATTTTGTAAGAATTTTAATAATAATTTGGGCGAAGCAATAAATAAAAGTGATAATTCTGAAAATAGTCAGTCTCAGAAGTCGTACATGTTTTTAAAGCAATTGTCTACTAAATTTTGTTTGCAACTGTGTTCAATGGTGCTGAAGAATGTCGATAAGTCACCATCTAAAAATTAAATAGTCTAAATAATATGTTGATATTGATAATACTTTTATTTTTAAAATAAAAGTATGATTTATATAAAGTAACATATTTTATTATAGTTCCTAAGTTTGTATGATGAGTCATTGTGATTTGAATCCTGAAATTTTAAAATACTATTTAAAATCCTTTATGTTATAGAGAAGTAATATTTTAAATTGTTAAAAATATGTAAATTGCTTTTTATAAAGCAGAAATATATAATAAATACAAAGCTTTAATATTGTACTGATTTAAAAATAATAATAATTAGATTTAAAAATCAAATTATTTTAAATTATTAAATTACCTTTTTTATATTATGGTTCTTAATTAGAACAATAAATAATTTGTACATGCACTTATGTGTTATTAAATCCATTTAGTATATCTATTATATCAATATAGAAATAGTTTAGTATTTCATTTTGATTTGCATACTGATACTAAATGATCATTTTTTATTTATTGGTATTGTATGAACGTAATATTTAATTTGTATGTTAATTAAAAATTGACAATTTTTCATCACAATGACTATTGTTTGCATTTTGTATAGTGTCAATTGCCTTTATACTCTTTAAGAAAATGTTTAAATACCAGTATATTGAATATATATATATATATATGTATATTGAATATATATATATATATATATATATATATATATATATATATATATATATATATGTATATGTATATATGTTTGTGGTATGATTTTTGTTTGATAATATAAACTTAATATTTTATTTATTTGTGATACTAAGTTATTTATTAATAAAAAAGTGTTATTTTAATTTATTATTCAATGTATGCTACTTAATATCCATTTTTAAAAATGCAATTTCCTTATATGGAAAACTATTTTAAAGAAAAACTATCATAATGCTGAGTAAACTATATGTTTGGGAATATACTTCTCATTCAAATTTTATACAATTAGTTTCATTTTTAATAGTATTGATTAGTGAAAGGTTTTAGTATTTTGTATATATACACATTTATATATGTATAGATGTAGATGTGTGTATTTTTGTGTGATTATATATATATATATATATACACACACAAGTATACATATATATGTACACACATATATATCTTCATATATACATAGGTACCTATATATTCTCTATGTATATGTATTATTGAAAAATTATTAATGGTATTTTAAATCAATATATCATATGATGTGTATAAATTTAATTTTGTTTCTTATTTTACATAAATGAGAGTTAGAATTATTTACTTTTATGTTGATATTATTTGTTGGATGCAAAAATATTTACATGCAAGTTTCACACAAGAATAATAGACACATTTAAAATGAATTAAAAAATGAATATGTAAACTTTATGAATTACTTCATTTGAAAGTACTTCAATATTTGGAATTGAATGACAAAGAAACAAATAATGTTAAACGTATGTTTGTTTTGTAAATATTGTCATTAAGTGAAATATTCTAAGTTATTTTAATCTAATTATTTTCATCATATATGTTTTATTAGCTGGAACTGTAGAATTATGGGAGTATAGATTGATATTGCAATAACCATGACCCATTTTGAGTTGTTTTATAAAAAAGTAAGAATAAACTGATAAACATTTTAAATATATTATGCAATGCAGATATTATTAATCATCTGTATGTATTAATTTTATTGATTTTAACATATTGTATCTTATATGGTTCGTGTTATCATATTTTGTATTTTCACTTAATTTTCATAGACCTTAAATCTTCTCGAGTATAAAAAAATTATTAAAGTACTATTGATATATTCTGGATAATTGTGGCAATGAAATATGAATTTCGATAATGATTAACATTCATCAATATCATCAGTTGGCAAGAAAATAAACAAAATTCTACCATTGATGTATTGTTTACATATTTTGTCATTAAACAAAATCAAGTGTATATTAATTTATGTCAAGATTTAAATTTGATAAAAATGATAAGAACCATCTTGTGCCTTTCCTTTCCTTAGAAATACATCATAGCTAAAATATTTCCATATAAAATGATAAATTCAGTAATAAATGAAAGTAGTTGATAAGATTTATTCTTTAAATTAAAATATAAATGTTTTATTTAAATATACCTTCATAAAAATCCAAAAAATTGACTATGTATAAATTTATTAGTATTAATTGTTTTTGACATTTTCCTAGAATAACTGTCACTATTAAAAGTTATGTATTAACATACTTTTTGTACTGAATATATATATACATATATATATATATATATATATATATATATATATATTGATTGGTAGTTTTAATAATTTTATTATTTTAAAATATATTAGTTTGAAATGTGCAATTTTGTTTTTGAAATTTGTTTTCTACAAAATTTTATAGAACAATGTTTAATATGCAATAAGAAATTAGGAAATTGTACTTGTTTACAATTCAAGACACACATATATATATATATATATATATATATATATATATATATATATATATATATATATATATATATATATATATATCTTTATTAATACAAATTGCATAAATATGATTGTGACCTGATATTTATTTATTATAGACATTATTTTTATAATGAATATTGAGTTAAACGTTATTAATTAATTGTATATAGGATATATGGCCATATTTAATAAAATAGCTAGTCAAAAAGCAGGGTGTGAAATCTGCATGATCTCTTTGGTATATCAAAGTAATTTTGTAATCTAAATTATAATCACTTTATTATAATCTTATTATAAATGTTACTAAAAAAAAACTGTAGTGTCATTATAACAAAAAATATTTAGTATTAGATGTAATGTTAAATTTGTTTCAATATTTTATCATTTGAGACTGAGTTAAGTCTAGGAACCACATTTCTTAGATTTGGTAATAAACTGACATGAAATAAATTTGCAAAATATAAATGTAATGCTTTTATTGTCATTTACTTTTCAAATTATTATTTTATTTGAATCTCAGTATGTTTCTATTTTTTTCTAGTAGTATTATATGTGTTCTATCTATATCAGTATAACAGTAATTTTAGTAGGATTATTTTAATTATATCAGTACTTATGCTAAATAAGTAAAATTAAGATGCTTATTATTTTTATTAAGTATTGATGTTTTTTATTTAATTTTTTTTATTTTAAGCATTCATTTTAATTGTACACTTGTAAACAATTCATGTGAAAAAAATATATTATGTTGTTTTTAATGTTGTTTTAATATGTAGCTATCTTGAGTGTAATATTTAAAAATGTTTACTATGGAATGAATAAATTGGAATGTTAAGTTATTGTGTAATATATTGTTTACTTTTTCTTATATTTTTTTAATTTAAAATAAGTATATTTTGATATCATAAAACTAAAGATAATTAAATAATCCAATGAATTACAACTAATAATAGAAGCAATAAAAAAGTTCGAGCGTTTAATTTTTATTTCATATAGAAAATTCCAAGGATTTAATTTAAAAATGTTATTTGTGAATATTGCAATAATTACTAAGTTATATTTTTTAAGTATATTAAAATGTTTATATTAGAGATGTATTTTATTTATCACATGTACTTAAACAGTCATGAAATATAGTTGGGTTCTAATTAAATTTTAAGAGGAAATTCACTTTTTACAAAATAAATTAAAACCAATTAATTAAGTACTTTATTCTATATTTATTTGAGAAACATATAAATGTACAATCTTCAATATTAGTAATATTAAATTCTTAAATGTAATATTTACAAATGATTTCATATGAAATGATTAACTATTTAATTTTTATCCTAATGTTCATTCAGTATTATATTTTTTTCTCTAATTATGTATAATTATGTTTTGTTAAATAAGAATAATATATATTTTATTTCAGTTACAATTTCTTAAAACAGATGTATATGTAAAATATACACACATTTATACATACACACATACTTACTCATGTTACATTTTTAAATAGATAATTGAAAATGAAATAAATTAGTACAAAGTCCAGATATAACTAAATTTGAATCAAATTAAATATGAATGCAGAATTTAAGTCTCATGTTTGAGTTGTATTTATGCATGCTGGAATATTTGTTCATGTGTATAAAAATAGAAATCTTTTAAATCTCTATAATTCATTGTTGGGCAAATCACATTTTTTTTATTATAATTTTAATATCTATTTAAATGTCATTAGAAATTCAACAATATAAATGTACACTTTCAATTGAATTATTTTGCACTATAGTGTGATCCAATATTACTTGATGGTCCTCTATGTTGTTTTGAAGGACCACTATACCTACTGCCGGGCCTCGAATGAACAATAGCATAGTGATCACTGTGAGATGAAATTGATCTGTAAAATTTACAGGGGATTAAATTATTTATATATTTTTTTGCATATTAAACAACTAGTTGTATAGAATATATTTTTTTTTAATTTTAAATGATTTGACATGATCACCTTGTTGAATTCATTGTAGATCCTCCAGATGTATAACCTTGTTTGGGATGTGGAGCTCCATTTAATGAATATCTAGAACCATATTGACTGCCATGCCAACTTCTATAGGGGTCATAATCTTCTATAATTGATGGCTCTTTTTCAATTATCTAAAAAATGAATTAAAAAGAAATGAGATTTATCACAATAATAATTGGTATTAACATTTTAAAGAATTCATTTCTGAAAATATTTTTATTCTATTATATTAAATTTCTATTGTATTAAAAAATATAATATGAATAATACCTCTGTTCTAGCACATGCACAAGTCATTGCTGAGCATAAAAATACATTTATTATAAGCATAATTAGAAACATCACTCCAAGTGCAATACAAAGCCAAAGAAGCCAAAGTGGGTGTATAGAACCATCATTGCATAATTCTTGTATCACTGAAATAAAAAAATATTACTCAATAACTATTCAAATAATCCAAGTAAATAAAAAAAAAATATTAGACTTGTTTCGTTATTTTTAAATTTTATATGAGAAAAATAGTTTTTTTTTTAAAAAAAAATAGAAAACAGTATACTTGCATAAAAGAAAAGAATAACAAAATAACAGAAAAATAATCATTGGTTTGAATTCTATTATGTATGTGAGTGTTTAAAATGTATTATTTGTATGATGCTCTAAGATTTCCTGTTTCAAAATTGATATTTTATTTTATTTACTGAAATCAATTCATAATTTTAATGTAACTTACTTGGAGCTTCACCAGGATCTAATACAAATACACTTGTTGCTGCCATAAGAACACCCTCGTCATTAGAACTGTAAATATTTTTTGCTAATGATCTACTCTGTTGAGCACTTGCTAGTGGCTCTATGTCTGAATCACATGAAATTTCCATACATGAACCTGAAATATATGAATAATAGAAATTATATACATATTAAAAAACGTTTTTAATAATTATTTCACCTCTGCATATAGCTATATCACACTGGAAATGAACTTCTGTGCTATCTGGAAATTTGAACATTGAGTGTAAAGTTGCATCAGCCATTCCATTTTTCTCATCATATTTGAACTGTGTAATAACATTTGGATTCACTGGGCACCTGAATAATTAAATATATTTAAGAGTTGAAAATATATTTTTATTAAAATATATAATTTTTAAAATTTAATAATAAACTTACCCCCTTTCATCAATTAATGGAACTGAACTGTTTCTTTTATTAAAGGCAAAACAAGATTTAACTCTTATACCATAAGTACCTGAAATGAATTTTATAAAATCATATAAAAAAAAATCAAGTGTGAAAATCAAATTGACAGTTATTTATAAAAATTGAATTACACATATATGGGAACGATTTTTTGGTCAATTTCACTGTGTGTATAGTTTATAAATATATAACACATAAGTTTGATAAAAAAATATTGCCATAGAAGTGTAGTTAAAATTTAATAGATGGATTTTAATTATTAGGTTTTCATTGTTGAGATTTCTTGAATTTCTGTTTAAAATTTTCATAGATTCCTGCATTATTATGCTTAAATATATTATTCTGCTTTTTTTTAAAATTTACAATACTAAAATAATAAAAAAATGTGTATTATTTCTTTAAACGTTATTACTTTTTGTATTAGGAATGTTTTCAATTGATAGAGTAAATAAACAAAGTTTTGTGATTGTATGTTGTAATAAAATTAGATTAACCAATCAGAAATGTGAAATGAATATGATTTGATGTATCACGATAATTTATCTGGTCATAATATCGTGATTACTCGCTGGGTTTTAAATAAAAATAAAACAACTTTCATTCTGTAATAACTGCATTTTCTTCTATTTAGTACATGATTTCAAACTTGAAAATTGGCAAATAGTTTGGCAAGAAAAATAAAATAAAAATAAGTGCTGTAAGATAAGTTATATTTTCTCGTTATAATTATTGGTTTTTATGTCAGTAAAAGTTAAATTCCATTCATATATTTTTACATATAAACTCCAATAATACAAGTGTAAATTACGTTAGAAAGTATTACACCAATTTAATAACAAAAAAATGAAAACAATATACATATTTCTGCTTTGAACGGATTTAATTTCATTTTGAGTAGTCGTGTATAACAATTGTTATCACTTCAAAAGTTAAATACAACAAGAACCTTCACACATAAGATTCAAATTCAGTAATAATACTAGTTATAAAAAGGATTATTAATTTCTTGTCTTGGTACTGGGAGAATTTTCTTTTTTACTCGATAAAAAAATGCTTTTTATCACCAATTGGGTAAAATAATTAACTTTTACTGAAGACAATATTTATTCGCTATATCAATGAATTCAGCTCGTTATAAAAGTAGCTGTGTGGAGATATATGTGAAATAAAATCTAGATATTTCGTATGATTGGAAATTGTTGTATCCGTGTTCGTTATTAGATACAGATAGAGACTGGAGAAGATATAAAGTTAAAATACAAATATAACATACCATCTGGTTTTGATATTTCTGCTCGTAATGTATAAGGATGACTATAAATTGCTTCCATGACTTTTTTTCCTTTTTCGATAAGTCTCAATGATACGAGACTTGTTTCGTTTCTGAAATAAAAAAGAAGTAAAATATTAATAACGCATCTCTAATTCCCTACTGTTAATGTTCTTAATAAATACTTATTTTAGAATTTAATTTTTTAAAAAATATAAATAATTGTATTTTTTTAAAAAAAAAAAACAAAAACAATAGAGAAAAAATTGTGCTGTATCGTGCATTATTCGATTATACTAATATTATTTTAATAAACTTGTAGAAAATGAACATATTAATATACACACCTTCCATTTTTAAAGCCTGCCTTTCCACAAGTTATGACATAAAACTTGTCATCAGCAAGTTCTAGAGTTTTATGTATCCTTACAGCTATAGGCACTGATCTTTCTTCAGTTTTCTGAAACAAAATTTCATTTATTAATATTAAAACCGTTAATCGTAACCACCACTATATTTTATTGTTATTAACCGCAAATATATTAGAAAATAACAACACTTTTAATGGACGATTGGTTAAATTTTACATATTATATAATAAATAAAAAATTAATAACCTTTTTCAGATTTTATATAATATTTTTTTATTTAACGCAATTAAAATTTGTTTTTTTTTCTAATCATAAATGTAGATAATGACAGTATAATTATTTAATAATGATATTGTGGTTATACCTTTTTTATTGTTAAATAATCACCTATTAATTTTTTAGAAGCCTAAAAAGATATTTTCATTTAAATACCAATAAGATTATTGTCAAAATTCTGAAGAATAAAATGTTCAATTAATAAAAGAAAATAATTTCAAAGGATTAATGTTTATTTAAATTGAATTCACTTATATAATATATGATGATGATGTATGTTAAATGTAATATAATTAAATATGTTCAGCACATCACAGTGATACTATTTTCAAAACGGGAATTAAACCTACATTCCTACATGCATTGTAATCAGTTATATTAGTCAAGTATTAAAATGCATCAGTCATCGTAAGTGATTTCAATGATCTGTCGCACTAGAAACCTTGTAGTATGAATATTCCATTGATTTATGACAAGTTTTTAAGAATTTTCTTGGAAAAAATTTTTGTAATTATATATATATATATATATATAATAAAAATTAAAGAAGTTATGTACTATGTTTATTTGAGTTAACTTTATTAATAAACTTAGATTCTCCATTGAAAAAGATAATAGGAAAATAAAAATAAAAAGTTTTTATTTCGATGAAATTGTTTAATATTTAACTTTAGACTCCTAGTTGGTCTTTAAATTAAAGTGTTCCATTAATGTATTTTATCTATATAGATAACTATTTAAAAAAGTATGTTCAGATTAACAAGAAAAATAGAAAAATAAATAGAATGGATATAGAAATACAGACATAGTAACACAAATAAAGATTTTTGAATAGAATTTCGCAATATTTATTACAAAATAAGGACAGTAAATATAAGGAAGTAGAAAAAAGTGATTAAGGTTTAAGGAATATGAAAATGATCTAAAAAAAGAACAATAATTTATTGGATATTTCTGGAAAAGGAGGCCTTTTAAATTGAAGCACTGTAAAAATTTTTCTGATTCAATACCAGTTCATCAAATATTTTAAATAATTATGATATATATATATATATATATATACATTAGAAAGAAGACATTTTTTTTGTAGAAAATTCATGTCTTTTTTTAATATTAAAATAACTCATACATGGAAATTATGCTTTGAATAATGCATGAACGCATTTAGCTTGTGAGCACGTTTTTAAACGGTATATAATAAAATAGGCCACATTTTTTTCTCAATCCGTCATTACGTACCGTGATTATAAATCATATTCACCAGTACACACCCATATAAAGGATTGTCATATACCGAACAATACTATATAATTACTGTAATTTGTTCATAAAGCATTTTAAGAAGCATTGAAACAATATAGAGTTAAATGTTTAAAATTTTTAATTTTTGTTAACGTATGTTCATTTCTACGAAACACATTTGTATACAATGTATATATATATATATATATATATATATATATATGGGTGATTCAACTTAGGCTTCCATATGAAAGTATTTTAAAAAAAAACATGCTATCCGCCATTTAGTAATTTAATTCAATTGTATTTTAATATTGAATTGAACTTAAATGCTAAATAAAAAATAACATTACTTTCTTAACCCCCTTTTAATACTTCCATTCGGAAGCTTAATTGAATCATCTTTTATATATATATAAAAGATGATATACTGACTGATGATATACTGATAAGATGATATACTGAAAGATGATAGACTGACTAGTTTTGTTTATATATATATATATATATATATATATATATATATATATATATATATATATATATATATATATATAAACAAAACTAGTCAGTCTTTTTATGAACAGTTTTACAAATATTGATAATGATATTTTTTTTTATTACATAAAGTAATTGATCTATTTATATATTTTTTGAGTGGAAATATAGCTTACATTATAGTACACTTAAATAGATATACGAAAAGAGCAGTTTCTTTTGATACAAGTACACATTTGGCTCTCGTTTTTTTACTTAAAAGTATAAGTGTACAAACATGTCGTTTTAGTGAGTGTCGAGTAAAGTAAAACAAGTGTAACTACATTTAGAAGTTGACCAAATATTTGTTTAATTTTTTATGTACTGTTATATATATATATATATACATAATTTATAGATTCCATCGATTCATTTCAAAAGTCAAAAGAATTAAGAAAATTAATGCATATTTTTCTATAGGCTATAACTTATATTATTCATTTAATTTATTTTTAGAAAATAACTTGTGAATTTAAAAAAATTGTTCATTTGTAACATTTTTTTATAAAACTCGTAATTTGACAAATACAACTCTTTTCGTGAATATTTAATTGCTTTTAACTCTTATTGGTTTCAAATCCAATCTCGAATCCAATAGTTATTTTTTTTTGTTAATTCATCCTTTGTTCGTGTGATAAAATTGAAGCAATTGCTGCTACTAGTATTTCCTCATTTGATGACATTGTGTCTCATTGAATGTAAAAAAAATATATTGTATGAGAGAATACTGATTCTTATATGAATATGTTATACTGTATGAAAGAATACTCATCCTTGAACGAATGTACAATGTTAAATGTAAGAATACTGATAATACAAGTGTTCACAAAAAGTTTAGATTTACATTGTTTAAATAAATTGTAGTAGGTACACTGATACATTCTTTACTCTTCCAGTAACTTCGCCAATTGAATATAAAAAAGTATTCACATACATTTATTCTTAAATGTAGCTCTTAAAAAATGTACATGTAGAAAATGATTATATATTGTAAATTAATTTGAAGATACATTTTTTTTTTTTGATTATACTTAAATGTATAAGCGGACTTTTATCTTCATCTTTAAAGTAGATGTTTATAATACGGTACGATTTTATTTTTCAGAATAAAATGTTTTAATTATTTGTTTTATTTTCAATTGTTTACTTAATTAAAAACAGGAAATAAATAACTTTTTCCTTGAAAATTTAAAAGTAAAAGTTTTTCGTTAATAATTGTCTTTCTCTTTTTTCTTCTCTTTTTTTATTTACCTCTCTCTTTTTCTATATATATATATATATATATATATATACATATATACATATATATATATATATATATATATATATATATATATATATGAATGTATATGACAGAAAAAAGATATATCAGTGGCGAAAAATTGTGAATTCCACTGAGAATTTAACAATAACTTGTTGAAATTTAAACTATTATTACGCGAAAAGAAAGTTTTAAAAATGAAGAATGTTAATTTATCTGTAAAAAATGAAATAATTCAATTCGTCATCGTCTATTGACGATCGACAACAACATACTCTTCTCAGAAAGATGACAAGTGTCTTGATGTCGTACCTGACTTGAGCATGACCTTGCAGTTCTAATGTAAATTGTATAATGTTGGTTCATGAATACAAGAACAATGGATAATATCGTCAATAACCCGAGAGATTTTTTTGATGGTCAAAACATGTTTTTTTTATGTTATCTAGAAGGTTTTCATTGATACAGGAACTTCATATTGTGGGCATACAACTGGGAAAGAACAATCTATCGATATTCATGTTTAATCAATATCTAATTTCAGCTTCTGGTATTTTGTACACTTGATGATTTTATTTCATCTCTTTTTTGTAGAATTTAATTTCGGTTTATAATTTAGCAAGTCAGCTGTAAATGCTGAGAGATATAATTACTTAGTGTAAGGGTTCTTAACGTCACTAATTCTTGTACCACTTGGTAAAAAAACTAATGTAAATTTTATTAATATATATTTAATGGTCGATGATTTAATTTAAATAGAAGTATACATTAAAAAAACTTTTAGTTGATAAGAACAGACACATTTTTGTATAAGATTGAAAAACTCAAACTTAGAATAAATCATTAGAAATATATAAAACATATGCCATATAAATAACATCATTCTTTCTAGATGAACTACTGGATGAAGGCCTTTTCCAAAATTTATAATATATATATATATATATATATATATATATATTTATATATATATATATATATATATATACATACATACATACATATATATATATATATATATATATATATATATATATATATATATATATATATATATAGTTATTCAAATAAAAGAAATATGAAAAAAAGTTATATTTGAAATTTCATTCGTTAGCATATATTTTTGCTTAGTAAATTCGACATATTATTATAATGTTACTTTCCATTTATATACCTGGTTCATGTCATAACTTTAAAAAATATATTATATGTGATATATATATATATATATATATATATATATATATATATATATATATATATATATATATATTAATATACAGATTGTAAAATATGAATAGAGAAAAAGATATATTATTTCTATAGACGAATGAACAGGAGATGTTTGAACAGATTGAAATTTTGTTTACAAAAATAATATAATACTGTTATAGTGGTTACAGTATTAAATTCATATTGTTGACTTTGTAAGAGAGTTCAAACGATTCTTTGTATAAGTTCCAACATTAATCTTGCAGATTAATGATCTTTATATGTTTTTGTTTACAAATCCCTTTGATTGTACATATAAATAGCAAACACACTTTAAAATAAGTTGTATTAATTAATTTACAAATTACATAAATCACATATAGTTATAAAATTATTTTTTTATATATTTATTTGAAATCTAAAATCATTCTACAATTAAAAAATAAACATTAATTCATAGCTGATCGTTTCTCATATCCTCAAATACAAGTTTAGTTGAATGAAATATATGACTTAATTTATATACAAAATAATAAATGAAAAAAATATTTCTTTAATTTATTAAATATGAAAATCAGCATAGAATAATTAAAAAAATAATCGTTTACACATAGAATTTGATAACCTAGTGGAATAATAACTACAAACTAGTTATTGACTTCAGTAGTAAGTGTAATTTTACTTAACTGAAACATTTGTTTCGTGTATTTAAAGATTGTTTTGACGTTAAAGTGTTTTAAATTATATTGTGATGTTTAATAATGATAATGATTGACAATAAATACATTTTATAATGCATTAATATTTAAACAAACGTTTAAATTTTAAATTTAAAACTGCCCTGTACTTTTATTGATTGTTGTTTGTTATGTGATTTTGTTTTGATCAACATTAAAATAGTAAGTTTAATTTAAAATCATGTAAAACTTTATTTAAAATAAGTCTGAATAATAAAATATTATGTCATATGATAATTAAAGGTTATTCTATATTATATTTCTATGCATTTATACATAAATTTATCGAATAAATTTAAATATGTAGGTGGATGTTTGGAGGTTATGTGTATATTTTTAAATGTTTTTATAAATTAATATAACAACTTTTTCAAATATTTTTATAAAATTTACTTCGATCTGTTTGGTTTTGGTATTTACATTTAAACATACATGTTATAACAAAAAATATTGCTTTATAGTAGAATTAAAAGAAATGAGGAATATATAGAGATATATTTTTTCAAAAAATGTCATTTATTGAGGTTCTAAATAGATGGCATTCTTATGTCCGTGTATCATTAATAATTAAAGTCAGTTTTACTAAATGAGATTATAAAAGAAATTAGTTATTATTGTTTGTTGACTTGAAGAGTTTTTCCGCATTGTTTTTTTTTTCATTTTTAAAGAGTAATAAAGAGCTAAATATAAGAACGGTTTAGTTTTAAATGAGTTGTAGTTTAACAATGTGATTATTTGGACAGTTTTTTTTAAAAAAATAGTAGTAATTATAAGAATTGTGAAGATATTACATATTTATTTTCTGTACACAAGCGTATTTGTATTTTAGAACTAGATTTGGTTTTCTAATAAAAGTTTCATTATAATTTTAATTATCGTTTATATATATATATATATATATATATATATATATATATATATATATATATATATATATATATTAGATATTAATACACTAGATTATAAATTAAATACTAAGGTAAATATTGTTGTCAATTATCACAAGGTATATAAAATGTATCATTAAGTAAATAGAACCATTATTAATGGGCAAATAGGGCCCCATCCTATGAGTCCAAGCCTGACTAATATATATATATATATATATATATATATATATATATATATATATATATATATATATATTGAGGGCAAACAGATAAGCAATCCAATAAAGTTTCATAATATCTTGAGTTCATATTTGTTTGCTTTTTCTTTTGAATTTTCTAGATGATTCTTTTTTTTATTTAGTATCAATTTGACTTAATATGATTTATAATTGGTAGAACTTTAGTAAATTTGTATTTTAGTGTTTATTAGCCATAACGTTATTAGCAGAGATTATATGAAAAAAAAACATTTTAAAAGTACGTGGGTCGTTTGATAAGTTTGATAAATTTCAAAGTAAATAATTTTTTTTTATGATATGGTGCCACCATTTATTTGGTATCATCACGGGTATAAAGTGTCACTTTTCAAACCCTCACCATCACACTTACCCTCCATCCTCACCCTCACCACTATACATTTGAGTAGATGCAGGAACTCAAAACAGTGGACAATGACTGATGGAATTACGCTGAAGAAGGCGAAGACCGTTTTGTCGGTTGGGAAGGTGATGGTCTCTGTTTTTTGGGATTCCCAAAGAATCATCCTGATTGATTACTTAATGAAGGTAAGACGATAATAGGAGCCTATTATGCAACATTATTGAATGGTTTGAAAAGAGAACTGAAACAGAAACGGTCAAGAACGTACACAAAAAAGTGTTCTTTCACCGTGCCGTTCCACAAATCGACCGTCTCAATGGCAAAATTGCACGAATTAGGATTCGAATTGATCCTTCATTCACCCTATACTTCAGGTCTGGCCCCGTACGAATTCCTCCTCTTCCCAAACTGGAAAATTTGGCTCGATGGGACGAAATTCTTGTCGAATGAGGATGTCATCACAGTCGTCAATGCATATTTGCAGACTCGGTGGGTCAAGTGTATAGCCCCCAATGGAGACTATGTTGAGAAATAAAATCGATTTTTTCAAAAAAAAAAAAAAACGCTATTTAACTTGAATTTTTACCATACTTATCAAACGACTCTCGTCTATATTCTGTTGTGCTATTGTTATTTGCAGAAAAAGTCACTAATGATTAGAATTTAATTTTATTAACATTAAAGTTAGTATTTTAATCATCTATAAATCTTTTTATTATGAAATATATTATTTTTATAATATTTAAATTAGTTAAATAATAACCGTATTGGTTCGAAAATTAAAAATGTTAAAGGCGGTATTTATATAATATTATTTATATATATATATATATATATATATATATATATATATATATATATATTTATTAAAATTCAATAGCAATATTACAAAATAAATGAAATTAACTTTCAAAAATAATATATATTCTTGCGTATGTACATGTATATGTGTCTCTCTTTTGTGTGTGTGTGTGTGTATATAAACGTGTATGTTTACAAAAGAATGTGTTGAAAATCGGGTTAAAATTTCATAATTTGGGTTAAACTGATCCGTTTATGCACTTACATTAATGACTAGCACGCCGCAATAGTCTGGTGCGCCGTGTTTCGCAAGTAAGTTGATGCCTAGTTGCACGAAGTTGCTTCCATTTCCGGCAGTCATACACGACGGTGTTCGGAAATCCCTTGCGTGTACAGCACCTAAAAAGAAATAATTAACATTCTTTACGACGTCTTCACGGTTTAGTGGCATATAAAAATATACACATATGTACTAGAAAAGCTGAAAATGCACTTGCGAATTCGTCAGAAAATTGTCTGCAATATTTGAATTGAGCAATTTTGTCTTTACTGTTACTTGTTATTATCGAAAATACTGTAAAGCAATTTCAATAAAAACAATATTCTTTTTTATTAATTTCAGTATTTTAACTGTTCAACAGTAAATACCTGACTTGAAAATATGATCTCTTTTAAAAATTTATAAAATATAATTATAGATAGCTATTTTAATGATATTTATCAAGTTAATTTATTTATCAATATTATTTTTAATAATTAAACATATATTGAAATATGTATTTTTTGATATATGTTATGTAAGATTTTAAATAAAAAAAATATAGTGATTACAATGGCCAAGAAAATGAATAAAAAAATCATTTACTTATTTGTAATTTGAAAATTTATTTCAAAGTAAAATGAACATCGATTATATTTTATAGGCAGTAATATAACACCATTTTATTTTCGGGTAGAAACTCGAGTAGATTCGATTAAAAATAATGCATTTCCTACAACGTTTCTGTAATATTTCGAAATATTTCACATCACTCCGTATACAAATACCATCAATAAAATCATTAAAAGGCATTATCTCAATTTTGATATAATCTCAAAGTTAAAGAAGCATATTTATTACATCTTGTTTTGTAATTAATGTTGATAATTACAAGTTTAAAATACATTTGTAAAGGAACAAATTACGCAAGCAAATTACACGAATGTTTTACGATATTTTTTTTTCAGTTTATTATCTTGTACAATCGAGAATGGGCGTTGTAAATGAAAGATTGTTTTTGATGAAGAACTATTACTGTTAATGGCTGCTGTTCAATTTGTATGTGAACTTTTTTACGTACAATAAACTTTATTTATGTGCGTATTTTGTTCAAGTAGAATCCCTTTGCAAAAAATAATATATAAATATATTCGAATATAAAGAATTTACGGTTATGCGAAAGAAAAAAAAAACGTTTTCTCGGTTTTACGACCTTATTATATTTTACTGTTATTCAAGAAAAGCCTCTGAAGTTCAATGTATTTAAATTTTATTGCACATATTTTATAAATTGATAACATTATTACTGTTTGAAGTAGTAAATTCAGAAAACCATCTACTTTTTAGATTAATTTGAGAGATTATAACATTTTTACAACAATATTACAAATAAAAATAATTGGTGAAAAAGCATAATTTGCTACAATATTTTTTAGTCAATTAAATTAGGATTATGTTTTTTTTTAAAAAAAACGTTATATCTATTTTAAGACTTAGGTTTTATAGTTTCATTATAAATATTTTTATCAAGTGAAAGCGTTTATTGATCATTCATCTATTTTTCAGTTGAATAAGTGATGTTTTTAATATTAAATAATCGTATTGTAATTATCTTTGGTATTTTATTGATTTTTATATTAAAAATATCTTATATTAAAATAATTTTATAATTTAAAATAAATTAATCTTTTTAAAACAAAAAGTATATTTTTTTCGATTGGAAATATTCGATTTGTTTGATTTATTTATTTTTAAAATAAAAATTATTACAAAAAATAAGTGTAATAAATGTAAATTTGTTAAAAAAAAGGATGTTACTTATTAAAAGGATTTTAAAATTACTAGATGTAAATAAAAAGATTGATCTCTTTTATAATACAAATGTGTATTTTTTAACCCTTAAATGCGTATGGTTGGAGAATTGCAAAATATTTATTTTTCATTTATATAGATGGTATTAGATATTAGAGATGTGTTTGTCACCTAATGTTGCATTTCCACAACATAATTGTGTCAATTATTGAGTAATCACGTGAAAAAATATAGTATATAATGTAAATGTATCATAATTTTTTTCAATTATATTTTAAACTTTCGAAAAAATTATGTGTTTAAAGGTTAATAGTTTCTAGACTAGTATTATAAAAGTGAAATGTTCAATTTTAAGAAAATCCAATACAAGAAAAAGAAGATAAAAAACAGTGCATTTGCACAATTTCAAATGAAAATTGGATCTGAATTTTGCTTTAATTTTTCAAGTATATTTATAAGTAATTACTTAAAATTTCAATTACATAACATATAGTATTAGGAGTACATATTGATCCGGTGCCTTTTCTTAGAAAATGATTTGAATATATTTCAATCCTCAAAATATCCCTCTTTATTTTATATAACTTTGCTCCATCTGTCAGATAACTGACGAATCACTTATTGAAAAAAGTTGGCAGCTT
>CM068320.1:32321480-32393980 GCA_034766995.1 Acanthacorydalis orientalis
GTACGACTCCGTAAACGTATTTTTTTATGATTTTCTTGAAGATTGTCAAACAAGAACGTTATTCTACGTCAATTTATTTTCATCAGATAAGTGTTGCATGTTCTTTATGCTGTTCACACACGTATATATATATATATATATATATATATATATATATACATATACATATATATATATATATATATACAAGTCCACATCTGTAATTCTGTGAAGCGTTTGTCCATAAATGACAGTTTATTCAGCAGTACGATGGTTGTTTAGAGGCATTTCCGCATGAGTTCCAATTATATCTAAGCAAAATTTGATTGTTCTGTCTCTCCTTTATATATATATATATATATATATATATATATATATATATATATATATATATATTATATATATATTTATATATATATATATATATATATATATATATATATATATATATATATTCAGTTTCTTGTATATTTATACAACGAATATGTCTGTAATCGTATGAATACACACTTTACTTCAGACTTAAACAGATATTGACTGACAGTTAATTTTTACTCAATTGTGAATTTCTGTTATATTAAAAAGCAATTATATTTATAATTGTTTTATTAAAAAGGAATATATAAAGTTATTAGCCAGGATATATATATATATATATATATATATATATATATATAAGTTAAAAGTAAACTTTATAATTTTGAAAATATTATAAGAATAAATGACGATTTTACAAAAATGTAGTTAATACTAGGTAAATACTTTTTTTAATAATAAAAATATACCTTTATACAATTTTACTAATTTAAAATGTACAAGTATTTATAATTTACTCATCTTAGTATAAGAATGTTTAAGAAATATTTATTAGAAATTTCTTTCGGGTCTTTAAAATGATTGATAGAAAAATTGTAAGACACAAATACGAAAGATCAGTCAAATGAAAGCGATTTAGTGACTCATATATAAAATGATTCTGAATGAATCATTTCCAAGTACCAATAAATCAATCTTATAAGCTTCATTCAAACGATTAGAAAACGTATTAAAAAGATCCTATGACGTTGCTCCAGAAGAATAAAAATTTACTGTTATGTTAAGAGTTTCACAAAAAGAAATATTAAACCAAGGTTAAAGCAATTCCTTTTCAAAACAATCTAAACATATCAATTATCTTAAATAATTGTAATTAATATACCCTGAAAAGCATTATTTATCACTAACAATATCGAGTTTTTAATTTTTCGCTGTTAAATGTTCGAAAAAGCATTCCTTAGACCACGGTCAATAAAAATAAAACAATATGAAAACATTTACCTGTAGGTACTTTGTCATCCGTGTAATCAAAAGTAATTTATTATTTTTACACAGAAAGAATTTAGTTTCAGGCAATACATCAATGATTTCTTTTATAAATGAAGGTCGTTCAGCATTTTTATTTCTAATGTTTTTTTGATATATATATATATATATATATATATATATATATATATATATATATATATATATATATATTAACAAGGTATGTGTGTGTACATATACTCTTAAATCTAACTAAAACGCTAAGCGTAAGCCAGCCACACCTTAGAACATAGTTTTTTATTTTCAACTGACATATATGGTCGACCGATTGAAACGAGGGCTTATTGATATATATATATATATATATATATATATATATATATATATATATATATGTGTGTGTGTTCGATTTAGATAAAAAGTATATTAAACAGATAATATTATACTGTAATTTATTGGAATTTTATACGAAATACATTATCTTTCTTGTTTCTTACAAAAGAAATATTTGTTATCCATATTGAAAATAATTCCAAGTATGTTATTTAATAATCATTAGACAAGCTATTAACATTCTGAAAATGTTATTGAAAATTTTAATCGAATACGTTTCTTGTCACGACTGAAATCATATTGTTTATAAACAAACGGAAAAATTAAGTATTAAAATTTAGAACAGATCTCTTAGACAAACACATTCATAAAACAAGAAAAGTAAATTGAATCGAATAGTTACATGCAATTGAAAAGTTGTTTATGATACTTAACATGTTTATGCATCGCATTCTCTTTTATACATGTGAGAACTGAACGTGACATTGACTTGATCAATAAATGTATATTTTTTTTGAACTTTATTATTGTCTTCTGATTAATTTCATTTTTATTACTGTTTGTACATACTGATCTTTGAGAAAGTGTTTATCAGAAAATATACATTTATATACGCATGTGTATGTGTAATATTTAAAAAGAAAATATTGAGCATTAAACATACTGTCTGCATTTTAGTTTTCAGAGGTAGAACAGATCCTGTGTAAAATTTTTAACAAAGAAATATTTTTGTTTGATAAAACAATATTTTTAGAAGATTACTAAGATTAAGTTTAATAAAACAAATTAAATGTTTCCTACTTATATTAATATTTAAGTTTATAACTTTGATAATGGTTCATAAGTATTTTTTTAAAAAAATTGGGTAATAAAAGTCAGATATTAAGTTTAGATATTTAGTTTTTCAGTTTGAAAAAGTTTTCAATAATGTTTCTTTTTAGAATCTTACAGTGTAATTTATTATTTAAAAAAATATTTTCAATCTGTGCAAATAATATTAAATCAGATATAAGTTGAGTAAATTGATTATAGGATATTTGATTTAATTTCCTTTTTTGACTCTTATTAAGTACAATAATTTTATTGACTAAATTCGAAATTATATACCTTCTTAATAACTTAGTATGATTTAATAGGTTTTAGAATTAGAAAAGTGATGTTTTAAAGAGAAATTGGTTTCTCAGACGTTCGAAACTTCTCTAATTTAAACCTTCAATTATGTTACCTTGTAAATGAACCTGACGATTATTGAAGCTATATAGATTGAAAAAAGATACTATCAATAAATTACAGTTATATGTAAGTGTATAGGAATATATTATTTTTTTCTTGTTCTCTCTCTTCCTTTTCTCCGCCCAGAGATGGATAGATTATTTGAAAAAGTATAGAACCTTTCATAGTTCAAATCAATTTAGGTCTGTTTCTTATATAAGATATATAAATTAATTCGGTGCCTTTTTTATAGAAAATGAATGCTTAGAGAAAAATAGTATACGTTTCAATCCTCATAATATCCTCCATTATTTTATGTAACATTGCTCCATCTGACAAAAAACTGATGAATCCCTTGTCGAAAAAAAGGTAATGGTTTTGAGACAACGAAGTCGTAATATATTTTCTGACTTTTTTCACTGTTTTGATATTTTTGCATGTTTTATGCCTCATAAAACTTTCTCCAAAAAAGCTGAACAAATCATTTCTACGGTTTTGGTAAATTTTTTTTAAACTGAAATGCAAAAAGTACGCAGTGCTTAATATAATGATTTTCGGACGTTTTCATGTTCACTACTGTTTTATGAGGTTATGCCAACTGCTTCGCTAAGATATATACTTTTTTGAAATGTATGGTTGACACTTCAAAATCCTAAAATGACAAGAAAAATTTTAATTTAAAGCAGAGTTAAGATTGATTCAATTTAAAGGCACAGAATTAATTTTGAAACCTAATATATATATATATATATATATATATATATAAGGTGGTTCAACTTAGTTTTCCACAAGAAAGTATTAAAAGAAACGCAAAAATTTTAAAAAAATTTTATTTCACATTTAGTATTTTAGTTCAATTGTATTTTAGTATTGAATTGAACTAAAATACTACAATAAATTAAAAATAACATGACTTTTCTTAACCCCTGCGCAGACTTTTAATACTTCCATGTGGAAACTTAAATTGAATCACCTATATATATATATATATATATATACTGAAAAAGTATGCTATTATTTATTAATTTGATTTATAAAATTAAAACTGTTTTCAAATAGGCTGTTAATCTCGTAGACATATTTTTTCTTTCTGATTCATCCTTTTGTACATTTGTGTACAAAAACGAATTGTGTATTAAAAATAATAAAATGTGATAAGTAAAAGTTAATGCGCAATAATACAAATACCAATTAAGAACATATTTTTATATGCATCCGATATTAACATGAACTATTACAAGTATAATGTTTTAATAGAATGTAACTGTTAATAAACTGATTAGAAAATTGAAACTGTGTTGAAAAGACAGCCTTGAAGTATAAATACCAGAAGTGAAATATATGCTTGAGGTTTGAATGAAGCGTATTCGATTATAATTTTTATGAATCTAATAGAGTTTTTCATGATTAATAACCGAAAACAGTTAGTTTTATTTATGTATCCTTCAAGAATGTTTTTTAATAGATAGAATAATTTACAATCGAATAGATTGATACATAATTGAAAATTTAATTTGTTATTAAATTAATGTAGGAGAGAGTTTTTTAAATAATTTATTCAATACGTGCTGTTAATAGCTTTTTTATAAACCCGGATATAGTCATTTAGTTTATATTTATTAAGAAAAGATGCTGGTCTTAATTATAACCGAAATGTATTTATTCTTTTGGCAATAAGTAAATATTTTAGAAGCATGTTAAAAATGTAATTAAGTTCTAAAATGTGAATGATTTTACCTTTTTAAATGAACATAAATAATATTAATTTTATTGGTTTTGCTGTAAAAGAATTCGTCTTTAGAACTCATGTATTGCCCCCACTCATTCACAATTCAGGTATTTTTATTAAATTTTATTAAAATAAATTATTGAATTTTTATAACTGTTTCCTTTGTTGTGAATTTTAATATTTAAAAACTTTGTATTGATTACATTCAAATAGATTGTAATCCATTGAAACTGACATTTGATTTTATGATGATTGTAAAGTTGAATAGAAAATTATTAAATAAAAAAATATAGTTCAACAACCGTTTCAAATATTTTTAACGTTTCCTCAAATGATTTTTAAATACTATATATATATATATATATATATATATATATATATATATATATGTATGTGTGTGTGCATACAAATTCACAACAAATGTCAAATAATGTGTAAAAAATAACGGAGATTTACACTAATGTTTATATTGGCAATGTAATGCATCACGTAATAATATACACATATGCAAATTACTTTAATTGGGTCGCAACAGTTTTGTTGGACCGAACTTCCTGTTTTCTAAATAATATCCTCGAATGTATCTGATACTAAAAAATCTTAATGTATAGTGCAATCGTGCAAGATTGTTACTAAAAAATATTTATGAATTTACTATTAAAATATTATATATATATATATATATATATATATATATATATATATATATATATATATATATATAATAAAGATATCTGCCATAAAAGTAAATTGCTTTTCATTAAGTATACATTACTTACCTATCAAGAATTTAATATTTACAATTGCGTGTATTATAACAGATTTAATTGCAATAAAACTGTATTGTTTATGAAATAAATGTTATATAAAATAAAATTTTCTAAACAGAACATTTTATTTAATATAAATATGCATTATTCTCTGTAATTTAAATCTCATACTGGAAAATACCTTGAAAAACATGCATTTTTCATTATTAGATGATAATATTTAAGCGAGAATAAATTTGTATTAGTAAACATGTTCCTGAATCAAATTTAATTTAATTGTTTAATGCAATAATAATTAAAAAATGTAAACAATTTAATTTCTCGTGTAAAAGTGTTAATTAATGTATTATTATTTAATTATATTTATATTGAATTTTTGAATAATTTTATAAAATCAATATAATTCGATCAATGATCAAATTAGGTCCTATTATTCATTCTAACATAATTTACTATTGAATAATTTAAAATTTTGTACTTTATTTTATTAAACCAATTTTTAAATTCATCAATTTTTTGTATATTGTTTATTTTAAAACGAAAATGTAGTTGTAAAAGCGAGATTAAAACATAAAATATATTTATTTGTATGAAAAAAGAATTAAAAAGTGTGAACGATTAACTTTCAGAATATTTAAATAAACAAAAAATTATTTTAAAGTTCTCAACAGATGGTACATAAAAGATAGTAAAAGTTTTTTTTTAAAATTTGATCAAAGCGTATGTTAAAAAAAATAGAAAGGGACATCTATGACCTAGTGGTCTAGACTAGAAATAACTTAATTGATGAAAGTTAAAATATGTAAAACGTTATTATAATAAATATTAAAATATTTAAATTATAGTTACAATGTCAGTTATTATACAAATTTGGAAAAGCGTAAAAATGATATGTTAATATTATAAAACTAACAGAAACCTAATTTACAAAAGTGATTTAATGCTGATTTTAAATTATTTTGGTTAAAACTCAATATAAAAAGTATAAGTCGTAATTTATTCATTTTTTTTTCAAATTTTAATGCTTAATTTTATAAATTCAGGTATTGTTATTGAAATGAATATAAGCAAAGATGTAGGTTGTACATGAATGTTTTACAATTATTTTACAAGTTTTGATAAAAAAAATAAGGTTCTTAAATTGTCTAATTTTTAAAAATGAGATCTGAATTAGCTCGGTATTTGTCTAAATATTTACAGGAAATCTAATTAATAAAAACTAATTATTTGTTTAGAAAAGTCTTTCATTCTTTAAAGTTTAAATTTACTTTATAATATTTGGTTGGTAGGAAAATAATTGCGGTTCTTGTTTTCTGAATTCTAATATTAATTTTTTTTAATAAAAGTCATTTCTCCGTATATTTTATAGTGCATTTTTAGGTCTGTATTTTGCTAACATCGACTTTGGTTTTATTAATAATTTTGCTTCGAATTGAGCTATTGAATTAAAGATGGAAAAGTAGCAAATAAGAGTAATTTTTTGTATTCATTCAAAACTGATCGTAAAGCAGCAGAAACTGCTCGTGAACTAAACGATGTTTTTGGTGTGGATACTGTTAAGAAAGGTACGGTGTAATGGTGGTTTCAAAAAATTTCGTGCAGGGGACGAAAACTTTAAATATGAGGATGATCATCGGCATCCTTCTCAGTTTTTAAAGATTAACTGAAGACGTTAGTTGAATCAGAACAGCAATTCAAGAGCTTGCACAAAAGTTGGGCGTTAGACATCCAACATTTCTGGACCACTTATAACAGCTCGTTATGAAGCTGTACATGAATTTGAAAGTCAACCGCAATTATTTTTCTACCAATCTAATAATAAGAATTTAACGTACCGTCAGGGACAAGTAGATACAATACAATTGGAATTATAAATAATTTTTCTTAAGCGTTATTAAAAGTTAATAAAAATTACTTTAAGTAATTTTATGTCACCTTTAGAGAAAATAAGATTGGAATTAATAATGAAAGGATTATTATTTATTTCTTATTTTTATATTTATGAACTTTAATATATATATATATATATATACATGTATATAATGTTATATAAATGTGTCAATTTTAATTTTCGAAGAGCATAATTCTAATAATATATAATTTGTATATACACATTTTTTTCAAAAAAACAAACAAATCAAGATTACAGTAATTATTTCAATGTAATGTTTATTTCTAAAAATACATTACTTTAACCACACGTATAAATGTGTATTTGGTATGTTGAAAGTGCAAGTATAATGAAGAATAATAAACACGTATGACCAAATACCAAATATGAAAGTGACCTTTTCAATAAATGAAGGTAAATACATATTTAAATGGACGTCCCTATGTTATAATTAATACATATTTATAAAGTTACGATATAGTAAATATTGAAAGATAAACATGGGAAGTGCTGTAATACAGTATTATTATTTTATTAGATCGAGTCTTTTTTTAGGCAATTACATTCAACCTTGAAATAACATTTTACAGATAGGTAGGTAGGTAGGTAGGTAGATAGATATGTAACCACGATGCCACAGAAAGATTGCACTCCATTTAGAATTAGATGTTGTTTTGAGGTTAACCCACTGATTTATTTTTTATTTCAACGAAACGGTCATCTTTCTCACGAGACACAGTTTAAGATTTGAATTTATTCGGAAAAGTATGGTCTGTTTCTGTTTGAATTCCAATTTATTTTAATTGATATTACATCATATTTTTGATACGATTTACTTGAAATCCGAGTTCTGTAATTAGGAGACTAAAAAATTAGATAAATAATTTCAGAATTATTTTGAAAGTACGGAAACAGATTTTTCAATTATGTAAAATTGATCAAGTTAACAACTAACAAAACGTTAATCAACCGAGAAAATAAATCACCTCGTTATACTTTCAATCATAATTTAGAAGGCATGAATTAGAAGTATAAATCTATCAATTTTTTTTTGTTTGTAACTTTTAAAAAAGGAGTAGGCATTTTTTTATGTGATCTGAGATTATGAAAGAGTATACGTTGGTGTATTTTTTTATAACATTTATATAATATCCGGTCTAAATAAAATGTTTAGTTTTAATGAAACATTTACTATTTATTTTAATCAGCCGCTCAGAAGACATGATTGTTATTAACCAGAAAAATATTTACTTGAATATAATTTTTCATTTTAAATTAATTAAAGTAAAGACCATTTCCAAAATGATTAAACTCTCTAATTATTAATGTAATTGTTCGATTAAACTTTGATGATTTCTTCTGATTTCAAAATTTTCAAATATTATTTTTTTATATTTTAGAAGTGTTTTAAAAATAATTAACAAATACTTTATAACGAAATATATATTCTGTTATTATATTCTTATTGAATAATTGTTTAAAATTAAATTAAAAAACTGTTGAAGCAGATACAAGAAAATAGAACTTAATGACACATTATTAATGAACTATTTATTATTTCAACTTATTATGTTTTCTTTTTATATATCTTTTATTCTAGTGATGTATTTTTATGTTATTATCCAGGTGTTAACAAGATCCGTTAATATATTTTTGCTCTATTCGCATGTTCTGCGAACAAAAATCGATAATCATTCATTATACTTTCTGTGTACTTTTTTCACGGTATACGATTATATAAATGTAATATTTATATGAAACCATGTACACCTACAATAAATATTTACCGTTACAGGTTTTCATATATATATATATATATATATATATATATATATATATATATATATATATATATATATATATATATATATATATATATATATATATATATATATATATATAGGTAATATACGGATGAAAAAAAGTACTGAATGAGCAGTATTATAACTGGTAACGCATGTCATATAACGTTTATTAAACGGTATAATAATAATGTGTGAAATATTTTTATGATTGTTCAGTCTGTTCAACTGAAACCCTATTTATGATTATATCGGAATTTATAATAGATTTAAACTAAGTTAGTGTGTATAATAGGTATTAATTCAATCCTTAGTTTATAGTAGCAATTATAATTTTTATTTACAAGTTTATCTCATTTTTGTTAACGTTAATTAACTATACTAATTTTCTACTCCAATGAGTCTAAGTTTTATGTTGAAATATCTATCTATCTATCTACCTATTTATATATATATATATATATATATATATATATATATATGCGTGTAAATATAATTTAGTTTGAAAATATAATCAGAAACAAAAACAATTGTACTATTTTTATGTCTCAAGACTCACAATTGATTAATCATAGAAAGTCAAGTTGTAAAGCTTATGATTATTAATTCAGATTAAATGATGCTGAATACTGCGTAGGTCCACAAGAAATTTAAGATAATTGTATGTCAAATTTGGTGTGAAGCCATCTTTTAAAATTATAAATAATTTTTTACGATTCTACACTCATTTCTCCAGTAGTAAAATTATTTATTTTTAAAATGGACAAAAATATTTATATAACTTTTGATATTCAATATTTAAATTTAAGAAAGCTCTATATTTTAATTGATTTTCAGTTGAATTATTTTTGATCAGGTGATTTTTGATCATCTTCTTTTTTTATTTGTCTTATAACTATTAAAATCATAGTAAGTTTGCAAAATTATATATATATATATATATATATATATATATATATAAAGAATAATAATTAATGAATAAAAATTTATAGTAAAAATTATATATATATATATATATATATATATATATATATATATAACAAAATTAGTACATGTATATAGGAAAAATATAAGTATATATAAAAGCATATATAAATTCAGAAAAGAATAGATTCTTAGAGGCAATATAAATTATGAAAGTAAATATTAATTATAATTTATATTACAATTAAAATATTTTTTTTTGATACAATAAAATATAGTATTATATTATGAATATAACTTAATGGAATAATGTAATACATTGTGAAAGAATTTGATGGATTTATAATTTATATAATTTAATAACAAGAAAAGATGTAAAAAAAAATAAAGAATCGGTATTCAGAAAATTTTCGAAATGATATTAGTCATTGATGACTGTGTTTTTTGTTTTGCACACAGATGCTCATAGTAATCAGTAAGTAAACAACATTAGCGAGTGAAAAGTATTCGTTTAGAATATTAATAGAATACCTTAAGAAGATAACAATGAGTGTATTGCAAGTAACTGATTTTAAAAGCCTAGTCATTCAGCAAAAACATACCGCATGATTCATGTTCATGTTAGCTTGTGCAGAAATTTCCACGAACATTGACAGCCTTGTGGACTTTAATGGAAACTGAAGTACTTTTTCTATATAATGTCTATTTTATTTTATTTTTTTTATCACCTTTATAATACAAGAGAAAAGTAAATGAAAGCGATTTAGTCAGGGTTAATACTCAATTATATTTAAATGGTTGATAAATATATACTGTTATTTGATTGTAATTACAGAAATCTTTTTGGTAATTATATATATATATATACATTAGTTGACATTGTTAATATATGAGAATAAATCATTTTCACTTAATAATTTAACTTGTGTTCAAGTGTAAATATTTTATATTAAGATATATAAAATAGTACATAATCCATGAAGTGTAATCATGAAATTTCTTTTTGGATTTTTATTTACATGAGGGTACTTTTGATAAAAAGTTTTTGTCAAATAAATATATATATATATATATACATAGATAGATAGATATATTAACATACAAAACCGTCCAAAAAAGTGTTGTAGTATTTTAGTAAAAAAGAAAATGATTCGTATCTAGCACACAAATCAGATAAGTATGAGAAATAAATCCTTTATTAAAATGAATACAACAAAATACACGTTACAGTGCAGTTGTCAGCTAGTGTATAAATATATACTTGATCTTTGTTTTGATAATCACGTAGTGAGGTGAGATGAACGAGTAACGCATTGATTCTTTTAACTTTCTCTTCGAGCACTCACTTTCAAGAAGATAAATATATAGCGCACGGCCTGTGGCTACTATATCTTTTATTATTACATTTTTTTTTTCTTTTATTTATTCACCATTATCGTTTTAAGTTGTGCACGTACCTCCAGTTATTTAGACATGTTTTTGTTGTTGTCTGAAACAACTGATTCTATTAATTTGAAATCTCATTGAATATTAATGAAATAAACCAGTATACAATGTTTAGGTTAAACATAATCTGTGAATTATGTGTTTTGCAATGATATAGTGGTCTCTTGTGCAATTTGATTTTATTTTGTTGTATTCATGTAGGCAGCGTTAATATATTCTACATGATTTGCACGATATAGAATTAAATAATTATTTATATGTAGCAACTTGCCCTATTTGTACATTACATATATATATATATATATATATATATATATATATATATATATATTTATATCAATATATCATACCGTTTCTTTGACAAGTCCTGTCAAATAACGCCAACAATTAAATACTAATTTTTATATTAGTTAATTCGGATATTCTATTAGGTGTACAAATTAATTCAGTATTTTTTTTATAGAAAATGAATGTTAACGAAAAGAAAGAAACATATTTCAATCCTCAAGACATATCCCATTATTTTGTGTAATTTTACTACATCTATCAAAAATAACTGACTAATTGCTTGTGGAAAAAAATGGCGGCTTTGAATCAATGAAATCGTCAATGAATCTCTCACCATTTTACTATTTTTTGCATGTTTTATGCATCACAAAATCTTCCCTTAAAGCTAAGCAAGTCATTTCAATTGTAATATGGAATGTTTGCAATGCTTAATATGCTGCTTTTCAGAGGCTATCGTGTTCAATACTGTTTTGTGAGGTTATGTTAATTTTTTAACCAAGATGTATAGCGTTTGTAAATGTTAAAGTTGGTAGTTGAAAATCCTAAAACGATGAGAAAATATTTTAATTTAAAACAGATGTATTACTGATTCAATGGAAAGGCACCAAATTAATTTTTACACCTAATATTTTCAACAACGTTATAGCTATTTTTTTAATTTTAATTTAAAAAGAGTTATCTATGATATACATATATATATATATATATATATATATACATCTTGAAGATATGAGATGAAAATTTTATTTAAAAAATAGTAATACTTTATGTATATTTATAATTACTATTTTTTAATAAGTACATTCATTTTTTTCCAAACGAAAGTTTAAAGGACTTTTACTTTTTGATAGCAAATCAAACAGATATATTTATTTACATTCATAAATATTGATATAAATGTGTTATGAATTGAAAAGAATAAGAATATATGTGTCTTGTGAGTACTGTAATAAATTGAAAAGACTCGGATCAAGAATATTTTAATTACTAATACATTATACTTCATATTGATTTTTTTATGAAAATATATCAAGTTTTACGATAAAAAAATTAAAATATAGTGCTATATTACTTTGAAACCCTCAAATGACTGAATTTGGTCCATGAGTGGATTATTGATCATCCCTTCTTTACATACGTGTACGATATATTTTTCTCGATATTTAATAAAAAGAATCATTTCAAAGATTCAAAAAAAGAATTTCAAACATATAAATGAAATTTTATGTTAGATTTTTTGTATTTTATATGGATTTTATTTCACTTGTCAAGGGTTTATTGAAATGTCTTTCAAGATGCTCTCAAAGTTTTATTACCATACAGGAACATACGAGTGGTAATAACTTTATAAAATTTGTTTTATATCTTTTTTTATTTTCTATTTTAATATCGTTGTCATTTAGTCAAAATTTAGGAAAGACGTGATCTAAATTTAAATATTGACTTTGATAATGGCAGATATATATATATATATATATATATATATATATATATATATATGTATATGTATATACATATATACACACACACAATAAACATCTAATTTATAGAATTAGATTAATTAAAATATTTATTGATTTATATATTTTTCTAGAATTTTTTTCGCTTTTAATTTATAAATATATAAAAAAATACAATAATAAAGCAAGAAACGAATTGAAACATATTTAATTTATAGAAATATTAAAAATGTTTATTACTTGTAAAATAATACTTTTCTTATAAAATATTACTTATAAAATAATACTGTAAGTTGATTTAAAATTTAAGAAAAATTAAATATTATTATTATAGGTGTTTTAACCAGGCCCGAAATCAGGAGTGGGCCAGGTGAACATCTGATTACTCGGTTTATCCTCTCTAACAAAGTCCGCGATTTTAGGGGATTTAAAAATGATGGAGAATCATTGGGAGAACCTTATTAATGAGCCTACTTGATTATTAAAAACGTTTCGATGGGCTAAAAAAATTCTGTGATCAGGTTTCCACCGTAACCCACAACAATTTTGACATAAAAAATATCCCCCTCTATTATGACGATCTGGCTTGGTTCTAATTAGCAATGTAGATTATTAATCAAAAAGTTCTTATTTATATATATATATATATATATTATATATATATATATATATATATATATATATATATATATATATATATATATATATATATATGTAATTGTATATTTAAATAATGAATATGTCCTCTAAATGTCAATAAACGATTTTATTTATTTTTTGTACGTTTCATTTAGATTCAGAAGGATTATTAAAAATGTATATATGAAATAATAGTCATTGATAAGCTATATACTTGAATAGTTTATTATAAAAAAGATTTAATCGATGAAACACGATAAATTTCTTATAAAATATTTTATAACATTTTCTGTTATTATTTGTGCATAATGAAATAAAATAGCAAACAATTAAAAATGAACTGATATAATATAACGAGAATTTATAACCAAGGATCCGAAACAATGTAAACGGAATTTTAAATGACGTTATCTAGCTATGAAATTGTTGTGAAATACGGTTTAGTTTTTAATAGCTTAATGTACTTGCGAAACGTAATAATTATCTATCAAATTTTCTTAACAGTTTGATATAATACATAGATTGCAACTGTTTATTGTTAATTATAGCAGTAATTACAAGTTAAATGCAGTAAATTGAAAAGTATTATAAACAGGAACGCAGCGATAAAGCAAAGGAAGAAAAAAATAATGAAGTACTTTATTTTATTTTCTAAGAAATGCTGCTGGTCTTTTGTGCTGGTTATCGAGCGTTCGCTTCAAGTTCGACATTAAACTGTTCATTGCATTTTATGATTGGTCATTTCTGCGAAACCACAATATCGCGTCGGAAAGTCTTAACATTCCCCAAATTGGTAGGGATATTTGACTTGAAGTCAACAATCCGGTTTTTCGTACAGCCTCGATATTAGTATACACTATCTCGAATCGCTCGAATGCTGTTCGTTAAAAGAACATGAGTCATTGTAAATATTCGATACTCTTCTTATTTGCTTTTTAGTACGGTCACTGTATACATTTGGCGTCCAGACGATGATCAAGTTATCTATCTACTTAGCAGGTATATTCTGAATTTCACAATTTATTTTCACAACAGTTTTGTAAAATAATAAACGAAAATATTATATAACTTGGTGTTGTTATGAAAGAAACGATAATGTAGATTACATTGTCTGCAGAAAATAAATACATGTGAACGTGTACGCAATTTTTAAAACACATATTATAAATAATAATAAGTGTTCTAAATATTTTGTCATATATTTTCTAAATAGATACCGTAAATGTTCATGATGTAGGAAAATTCTGTTGCATACATATTATTGCTTATTGTTACAGTTCTACATAAGTGTTGTAAACATTTTCTCAAAATGCATATTAATTTAAAATGTACTATTCAGATGAAATTACATTACGAATACATTCATAAATTTGCAAAATATTTGCATTTTTAATTCTTATGTATACATTTTTAGACATGTGATATACACATATATGTATATATAATTTTGTTTGTATATGCAATATATTTGAAACGTTTCCTTTTAACTTGATGAATGTTTTAATTTTTATAGAACTAGTTCGAAAATTCTAAAATTTAAAGACTTATTCATTGTTAAAGAACAACAAATAGATTCAATTCGAATCAGTTTATATTACAAAATTTCATAGAAATTTTATGATCTTACAAAATGTATGGTCAATATGTTACAATTTATTTGGTTTATTTTAGAAAAAATAAAACTGATAAAATATTAATACCAAACACATAGAATTCTTTGTCCAGAAAAAGAGTACCAGCAAATAATATTTTATTTTTGAAAACTTTTATACAAAAGTTCAACACAAAAATAAACGTTTATTCACTTTTTAAAATTTTGTAGTTTATCAATAAAATACATTATTTAAGTAATTTATCAACTATGATCGATTTACATATATTTAAATTAATTATCATATGTAATTAATTTTATAATAAGTTATTTTTTAATTATAAATATATATATATATATATATATATATATATATATATATATATATGTATATATAAAGTTAAAAAATATTAAATGATTAAAACATTAATTTCGCAATATATAATATCCTTCATAAGTAACAATTCTAATATTCCAATCGCCTTTGATCAGGTTTTTATTAAATAAAATATTTAAAAGGTAAATATTTTTCTCTCCTATCACAGACAAATTAAACAGAATTTATAACAACCTTATTTTAAATGTGTATTTTTATAGATATTTTTATAATATGTTTCTCTTTGCAACATATTTTCTTGTTATTTTACACTATACCTGTTTTTCATCTCTCATTGAGAGAAATATTGTTTTAATGGAATACCTTTAAGCGTTTGGCAATCATACTTTAACATTCAAATTCAGGGGTGATTCGAACGCAACTGCGCAAATGGGGTGTGGTTTTTAATTATATTTGTGTTCGGACGCTAATGACCTTAGCTGTCGAAGAGCTCTAAAACCCCAATAACCTATCTACCTTGTTATATTACACACACACACACACACATGTATATATATATATATATAATAAATCCGTTTTATTTTAATTATAAAAAGATAATAATTATAAAAATTGTATAGAACGGCTATATATTACTTAAACGAGAATTTATTATTACAATTTAAAAAAAATGAAATTAAAAATTTACATATTAGGTGTAAAAATTAATTCAGTGCCTTCAAAATGAATCAATAATAACTGTGTTTCCAATTAAAATATTTTCTTGTCGTTTTAAGATTTTGGAGCGTCAACCTTAACATTTAAAAAAACTATATATATTGTTCAAGCAGTTGTCATAACCTCACAAAACAGTGTAGACGAAGGTGTCAGAAAAGCAGTATATTAGCCATTGCATACTTTTCTCATTTCTTTTGAAAAAAAATGCTACCTAAACCACGGAAACGATTTGTTGAATTTTGGGTTATTGTGTTGTGAAGCATAAAATATGCAAAAATGGTAAAACAATGGAAGAGGTCCAAAAATGCATTTCGATTCAAAACCGACATATTTTTTCTGATAAGCGAATCGTCAGTCATCCGATAAATGGAATAAACATATAAAATAATGAGGACTATTTTGAGGATTAAAATGTATTCTTCTTTTCCGTAAGCATTCGTTTTCTATAAAAAAAAGGCACTGAATTAATTTGTACACATAATATATAGTAAATTGTGTTTTAATTTTGGGCCAGTTTAAATATACATCGAATGAAATGTAATTTGTGTTTCAACTTTATATTATAAGAGAGAATGTTTATATTTATATCCATTTATGTATGTGTACTTGTACACATGTCTGTTTAATTTAAAAATAATTTCAAACTAAGTAACTAATTTGTTTCGGGAATAATTAGTGCACAAATAAATTAATTTTATATTTAGGTTGTGCACTCTCGATTTATAGTAAAAATGATGTTAACGTGGTTGGTCTAAAAAGGTACTGCCTATTAACTAGTAGTTATTATTTTGTTAATAACTTTTATAGTAATGACTACATATATATATATATATATATATATATATATGCATATCTGTGTATAGATATTTAATGAAGGACCTACTTTATTAAATCTGCTTTTGCTGTTCGTTATTACCACTGTATTAATTTATATGTTTAAATCATTTTTCTTGAATATGAGGAAAATATAACTCCATGATAATATTTTAATTACAACGTTTTGATTACAGCTATTAAATTCATTTTCTTTTAAAAATTAACATAAAAATTAAACTGCTTTAGAGATCTGAATAACAAGAGACTTAATCGCAATCAATTAAAAAATCTAATAACTTTTATTTTAAAAAAATGTTTTTATTGTTGTATCTATGTCTGTTACTAAACACAGTGTAATCATTTATTAAATATGAATTTTTGTCTTGTCAGATTATTAACTAGTGGTTTTTAACATTGAACAGAAATTTAATAGAAAGACTCTAGTATATTATATATATATATATAATATTCTGATATAATAATTTTAGTTCAGAGTCAATAACTCTAGTTATATACACTTTTATATTCGAAAAAAACGTGCTGTATTGTTATTTAAACAAGATGAATTAATTTCTGTAATTTTTAAAGTGACATATGATTGTGTCGCAACTAGTCCGGAAGCTATATCATAAAAGTAAATAATTGATCCGTGACTTTGAAGGATTAATACAACTAAATACGCAGTTTTCTGATAATGTACCTTAATTGTCGCCATGTTCATGTGTGAAATTTACGCAGTTAATTCGTCGTTTATAATAACTACACTTATATGTTTTTAACAGATAGATTAGTAAATTAATTCGGTGTTTATTTTAATAGAAAATGAATGTTTAAAGAAAACATTTCAATTCTCAAAATATCTACCATTATTTTGTATAACTTTGGTCCATCTGTCAAGTAACTGACGAATACTTTGTCGAAGAGAAGATGGTGCCTTTGAATCGATGAAATCGTAATGCATTTTCGGGCCTCTTCGCCTGTTTTAGTATTTTTTGCATGTTTTATGCGTCATAGCAGTTTCACCCAAAAAGCTCAACAAATCATTGGTATAGATTTAGTAAAATTTTTTTCAACTGAAATAAGAAAAGTATGAAATACCTAATATGCTGCTTTTCGGACGCCATGGTGTTAACTATCGTTTTGGGAGCCTATTCCAACTGCTTTAACAATATGAATTGTATTTCTAAATATTAAATTTGACACTTCGAAATTGTAAAACTATGAGAAAATATTTTAATTTAAAACAGAGTTATGATTTATTCACTTTAAAGGCACAGAATAAATTTTCATACCTGATATTTAAAATTGAAATATAAAATTATACTTGTAAGCAAAGAATAGATAAAACATTTTCTTAACATAACACTCTTTTACCATTTATTCTAAATTGATATATTTTATAGTATAAAATCATCAGAGATATAAATTCAGGACAGATGAAAATCTAAAAAACCGATATTAATTCTGATAAAATCTTAAACAGAATAAATTCGTAGCTAATATGAAAGATTATAATTAGTATTCAGTCGATGAAAACATCTTTTTTAATTAAAATCCATGCACATATTTTAAAAACCATTATCATTCGAAGAGAAAACAGAACAAGAAGTGTTTACAATTTCTTATAATTATAATCATGCGTAATTATTTTATGAAACTACAAATCCATCAATAAAAGTGCATCGTCAAACACTACTTATACGATTATTTTCACTTTTTTTATAGCATCGTTATTAATAGAAAACGTAAAAATATGAGTTGATAATTTAAAAAAATCATCATCATCAATTAATATATATATATATATATATATATATATATATATATATATACTAAATATGTTTTCTATTTTTTATGCTTACTGACATAATGTACAAGAGATATTGAATTGTTAATAAAATTTTAAGCTTTCTATAGAACAAATAACACATATAGTTATCTAAGTTGTTTATTCTTTAGTTCGTTCAAAGATATTAAACAGTAATTTTTCAATCTAGTGACTCGAATTTTATTGTAATATCCGCGCAGAAACTTTGTACGTTTACTTTCTATAACTCATAAATCATCGCCTTCAAAAAGTACGCAAGTAGGTGTTTATTGTTACTGGAATAACGTTATGCATAATTTCCATTTTAATAAAAAAAACGTTACTGTTCTGAAGTAAACATGTACATAACTTTATATACAAATACATACATACATATATATATATATATACATATATATACATATATACATACATATATATATATATATATATATATATATATATATATATATATATATATATATATATATATATATATATATATATATATATATATAGTAATTAATGGTTTTTTTTTATATGAATGTAGGTTATGTATTATTTAATTATTGAAAAATAATATTTAATTATATTTTAATGAGACCTTTAAAAATCGGTGTAAATTTTTTTCAGTTTACACACATTTTTTTATGAATATTGAAAAATGTGGGCGAGGTCTTCTAAAATGACCTTGAACGGTTCAAACAAATTCGTATTTAAAGACTGTCTATATTTTTCAGTTCTATAAAAAATTGTTTATCTTTAAAAAAAAGTTACACGTAAACAAACAACATATAAGATATCACAATAATATTCCGCTAAATAGGATAATCACCTTAAAAATGTCTGTGTAAGAAAATTGCTGATTACACTGACATCATCACAACATTTATGCATTTTGATATTGCTTCGAAAGAATCGGTGGGCAAATGTTGAATCGACTTTTTGCATTGAGTTGGACGCCCGAACTTCCTCCGCATATGAGATGAATGCACAGTTGTAAATGTGGTCTGTCCATTTATGGATGGTCAGAAGGCGAGAGTGGTTCTGCGCGGGCCCACAAACAAGTCCTACAGAATATTACCGCAAACCAACTACCCACGCGACACTGTCGTCAGTCGACATGACCATTTTTAAAATCAAATCAGAATCGAACGTATGCGACATTTATGATAGTTATAAGTACATTTTATCGATGGTGTCGTTAACGTGTTGTCCAATTAAAACTTGAACGTATAATGTATACGGAATGAAAATAAAAATATTCAATGATTATCCTGTAAAAATACAGTATTTTTAAGAACGGTACAAGAAATAACTTTATCATTACTAAAATGCAACAAGCAATATGTGAATAAATAAATTTAATCTGTTCACACCTACTTTTTTGATTTACAATGTTTTCGAAAGCTGTCATAATCAACATTTATTAAGATTTTTATTTATTTTTAAATATGATTTTTTTAACAAGAGATAATATATAGCGCTGAGTTGAATTTGAGCATATGTATTAAATCAAAACCAAGAAATATTATACATTTACTTAAAATATTTTGATATTTATTTTATATTTTAGTTTATAAAATATATTTTACTATATTTTTTTGTGAGAAAAGTTAAATGAATATATAAACATGAGAAAAATTAAATATTATTTCTTTATGAACGAAAAAAAATTTTTTTATAGACACTAATATATTTCAACTGATTTCTTTAATAGAAAAAAATATACTTTTTGAATAAATATGATTTTATGTGAAACAAGTTACACAAATTGTATTCCTAACTCGAAAATATTTTTTTTTTAATTAAAAATTTCATATGTCCTCAGTTATTGATTTTTATGTAATTTGTCTACTAACACTCACTAAAAAAATTCAATAATTCTTGAAATGTAATTATTTTTAAGTATTTCTTTTCTTATTTCCTGCAGCAAAGTAAATATTTGTCGAAATCGAGTGGTTATAAATTTACTTACATGAAAAAATCTGGCATTCATGTTGTTTCGTGCTGAGTCATATAAAAGTGTGGAGAAAATTAAAATCGTTTTATTTGCTCAGCATGAAAAGATTTAAAGTGTATACCTTTTATATAGTTGAGATGTGAAAGCGTTCGACTGTAAATTGACATATTTTTAAACACTAAAATTCACACGACATAAAATCAATTCATGGTTTTACTATCAAACAAAATCAATAAATTTTATAATAATTTATATATTTAGTAGTTCATATATATATATATATATTGAAATGATCAAAATTATATTTAAAAAATAAATCCATTAATATATTTCCATAAATTGATTTTCAATTTAACATATTTCATTAATTTTGACTATGATTTTTTGCAAAATATTTGATGAAACAAAGAAAATTATATAGAAAATAAAGAAAATATCAAGAAAAATTTAATGTAAATATTTGATGCATATATAATTATAAAAACTGTTTAAACATATGATTTATAAAAAGAACGATTAGGTATTTCATTTTAAAACAAATATTTTTATTAGGAGTAAAAATTAATGCGGTGTCTTTGAATTGAACCAGTCATAACTTTGTTTTAAATTAAAATATTTTCTCGTCGTTCTAGGATTTTGAAGAGCCAACCTTAACATTTAAAAACATTATATATCTTGGCCAAGAAGTTGTTATAACCTTACAAAACATTAGCGAATATGATAGGGTCCGAAAAGCAGTATATTAGGGATTGCATACTTTTCGCATTCCAGTTGAAACCAATGTTGCTTTAATTTTCCCTTCTAATATTAAAATTATTATACGTCGAAAAATATGTCTATTTTAATACACGAATGCACCATTAAAGTAATCGTTTTTAATCTTCTGGTAACAAAGATTTCTGTTTAAAACAATTATAACAAAATAGAAATGCCATAGGACAACAACTGATTCTTCGAAAATCATACAAATTATCAATAATTTAGATTGCTCATTACTATTACAAAATAAAAAGATAGTTAAGATGTTTAACAACAATGTGTGCACATAAATATAGTAATTTAAATTTATATCACTGCTATTATTAGTTACCTGTATGCCAATGTTAATGAATAGAAATATGTGATGTTGAAAGAGTCAAGGTGTGGTTAAGTCATATTGTGTAACTTTTTTTCATATGTTTGATTTAAATAATTATCACGTAGGTTGGAATATAGACTCAAGGCTCATTTC
The DNA here is from genome assembly GCA_034766995.1 of Acanthacorydalis orientalis. Lineage (NCBI taxonomy): Eukaryota > Metazoa > Arthropoda > Insecta > Megaloptera > Corydalidae > Acanthacorydalis > Acanthacorydalis orientalis. Next base: position 32,343,718 of record CM068320.1, read on the forward strand.
AAATGATGGATAATTTAATAATTTCTGATAGTATGTTGTAACAAAGATGCGTACATATCTCATGACAATAAATATATGAACATACATTATTTACATACAAACACTGTTATATATATAGGTATGAATATTAATGTTTATATTATATTCATTGTCCTTTAAAACAACCTTGTCAATTGTATATATTTCTTAGAAGTTCATTCTTCGATCAACTTATATGAAAATTCATTTCCATAGAATTTCTTCCGTATGGATTGATAAGGATATCGTTTGTAGCAAATATATATAAGCAGTATTATAAGATCATTTTCTGTTAAGCCTATTATCTTACATTTCCTTTGACTCTAACAATGTTTCATACAACTGTATTTTTATAAAAGGTAATCTGTCATTGTAAGAAAATGATTTATGGAACGTCTGAGAAATAATTTCTTACTTTAAATGATCTAATATCCTTTAATGGAAAGCATGAAGACATATAAAAGAATAAAATTTATGGTTATATAAATTCCAAAGTACCATTTGAGTTGGTATTAATGTTCTTTTAGTAAAACATTTTTCAAATATTTTTTCTCTAATAAAAATTGAAATTTTAGTAAAAGAAAAACTAACAAGATGTAAATTGTATTTAAGATATTTTTCTTGATTGAATTCAGTACTAAACAAATATAAATATTAGATAATAACAGATGATATAAATACAAACTTATAATAATCGATTAATAGATCTGACATTTCAGATAACAAAATAATAAAAATGGCCAATAATCAAATATTAAATATTTTTGATTAGAACTTTTCTGTAAGTTCTAGTGGAGTGGCACAAATATTTTGTGAAAAAGAATAATTTATATGTATATTGTCATAAATAGAAAAAAATCTGAAAGAAATTTTATTATTATTACATGTATTATCGATACTTAATCATAAAAATCTCAAATATATAAAGAATAATAATAAAATTGAAGAATAAATCAATAACAAGTATTAATGTTTATTGAAATTATATGAAACCAGGACTGATGTTAGCTACGATCCACGAATTAATCCAAGATTTACAATCCAGCTCGGAAATATATGTTGAATTTAAATATTTTGACGATCAATATTAGTACATTTTTATAAAAAAAATAAATATTTAGTGAAGAAAATTTATGTAATCCGGGTATATTCATGTTATTTTTTTAATTAACATTATATAAAGATGCTTATTTTTAAATAAATATATTTTTAGGTGTCCTATAAAAAAAATTTAAAGTTATTGAACATGTGTCTGAAAAATATTGGACACAAGTGTGTAATAAATGAAAGGAATGCATAATCAGGCTAAATAATATAAAATAAAATCTTGGTTTTCATAAAAACAGTGTTAATTTTTTTAAAAAATGGATTATAATAAAGATTATTATTTAATTTTATTTCAATTAGTAGGTCATAAAACAATATATATTTAATAGAATCAGTATATATTCTAAAAATATATTAATTAAATAGATAAAGTAATTAAAGAAGTAAAAATTTTTTTTCGGTAGTAATTTTTGTAGAAAAACAAGTGAAATAAAAGAGATGAATACAAAAAGTTATAGATGCTTGTAAATGGATACAGCATGGAATATTTACAGCTTGACGAGAATTGAAGTAAAATATTGGCATTGTATCAAAACATGACCGGAATATTCTTTGAGATGATTATTAAACTTATGTGTGATGTTTCATTCATTTTTTCACAATGACAATCTTGAAATGAATTTTTTTTCAAAGGCAAGAAATATTTTTCTTTAATTAAATTGAATATTTATAGTCAATAAATGTACACTTATTTAGTACTAAACATTCATATATATATATATATATATATATATATATATATACATCAATTTTATTTGTATTAGACGTTGTTAATGTGAGAATTTATTTTCGTTCACTAGAAAAGAAATTAAATGAAACAAAATAATAATAAAATTTAATTTTAAAAACTATGATTCTATGAATATTCGATTAATATTTATATGTTTCTCGAAAATAGTCATTAGCACGATTTTGGTTAATAGACTTTCATTACCTTAATTGATAACTAACGACGATAGACGCTCAATTAGTTGACGAAAGATGATGGTTAGACCGAAAGCGTGATAATTAACACTTAATAAAATTCGTGGAATTTACCAAGTAATTAAATTATTTGAACATACATACATATATATATATATATATATATATATAAATTTATTGTTAATGAAATAGTTATATTAATTGTAAAATAAATATTTTCAGTGATTGCAAATCTGATTTTTTATTTTTGAATATGTTTAATTTTCATAAAACATTTCTGTCTCTATTTCAATAGAAATTGTCTCCCTACATTTATGTATCAATATATAATGAAAAAAATAAATACAATAAATAAATGAAAACAGTGAAATAAATGTCTAAAAAATAAATTTGTGTTTTGTAGAGATACAACGTGCAGTCAAAAAAATATTTGTTTTTATACCTCAATGTTTATCTCTTTTAAAATATTATTGTTAATTCTTTCTTTAGAAAATTAATATTTGATAATTATTTTATGAAAGAGTATTTCCGAAAAAAGATGTATATTAAATATCATTGAAGTTGAGTTCGAATATAGCTGTATGTGTTTGATTTTTTAATAACAAACATTCTATATTTTATTTATTTTTTTTTTTAAAATAAATAATTTTAACCATGCATCAAATTATTTTCAAATGTATTAAAAATCATATTTGAAAGTCATCTTTCAATAGTCATGGACAAATTGCTGATTATTATTTTATATAATTTAATAATATAATTAAATGAAATACTGTATTAAAAGTTGTCTGTAAATTGAAGCGTGAATGGTAAAATGAGATTTGAATTTGTAACGCTATCTCAGAATCATAACTGGTGAGTGTTGTGATATTTCATTGCGAATAGTATTGATTATTATAATCTCATGTTTTAGATAGATTGAATTTCTTGTTTTTAATTATTTTATATGATTATTTTACCTGCACTGATTGTTTTTCTTATATTAATTACACGAGAAGTTTAATTTAAATAAGTTTTCCTAAAAACAATCTACTTTTAAATAACAATTATATTTTAGTTTAAAAACTGATTTATTTTATTTAAGAAACATTTAATTGCATAAAATTTCCGATATTTCATGAATTATTATCGATTATAAGTCGGGATAATAAATTAGCTGGGGCGGAGCCTCCTGGGGGTCGGCGAACATAGAGAGTAGGGATCAAATCACCCTGATAATATAATATAAAAAATCGACAAAGTATAAAATACTAACAATTCTCATACTTATTAAAAAAAAATCAATGCGTTGAAGTATTTTTAAAAAAAAATATTTATTCATAGTTCGGAAGTAGAACTCGACGTTATTCTTAAACGAATCATCTTAAAAATACACACTGTCCTAAAATATTCAAAAATAACGATTCACAATTCTCTAAATAACATTCCAGCTCTAAAACATACTGAATTATTCATTGTTTTAATTTCACAGATTATAAAAATTACATTTGGAGTTATGATTTTTTTTAAATAATCTCATAATAAATATAATTTGTCATTCATTGTTCCACATGGCTGAAATAAAACGGTACAATATGTGTATATGTAAATTTGTGTGTTTATATTGCATAAAATTGTAAGTCCAGAATCACTGTTATTTGTAATTTGCTTTATATATATATATATATATATATATATATATATATATATATATATATATATATATATATATAAGTGTAACACGTGCTCTAGTATTATTTGATACAGATGTTGTTTTTTTATTAAACTTGATCGGATATTTATTGGTTGTATGCATTATGTACTTATGTAGGATAGAGTAACGTTATTTTTTATAATACCTTTTGATACATATATATATATATATATATATATATATATACAAATATATATATATATATATATACATATATATATATACATATATATATATATATACATATATATATACAAATAATATAAGTGTGTGTGTGTAGATTTGTTCGCATGTGTGTAGATAATAGTAATATAATTATTCTTGTCATTAAGAGAAATATTCAGAGCACATAATCATTGAAATTTTTAATAACTCCACTTCTGATATATTTAATTATATTGTTTAACGATAACAGTTTGAAGGAATACAGTTTGACAAACGACAAAGTGTATGTAATAATATGATTAAAGTTAAATATATCCGAAATTGATCTCTCAGTTCATCAGTTTATTGAAATTTTATCAATAAAACTAAATTAGATGCTATTTATTATATTTATTTTATTTTGGATTCTTTGTCATTCTAAGAGTGTAATAATTGTAGGTCGCTGTGTTGATTAACATATTTAAAAATATTAGAATATGAGAAGATTTTTTAAAAATAATGTACAATAAAAAAATTGTTATGTTCATAAGTAATTGGTTATGCAGTAATTTATTAGGTGTTCGAATTAATTTTGTACCTTTAAATTTAATTAATTGTAACTCTATTTTAAATTAAAATATTTTCTCGTCGTCTTAAGATTTTGAAGTGCCAAACTTAACATTTAAAAACATTATATATCTTGGATAAGTAGTTGGCATAACCTCACAAGACAGTACTGAACATGATGGGGTCCGAATGGCAGCACATTATGCATTGCATACTTTACATTCCTATTAAAAAAAATGTTGCCGAATTAGCGAAAATGACTTGTCCAGCGTTGGAGAAAGGTATCATGATACATATAACTTGCAAAAAATTCCAAAAAGAGTGGCAAAGGTCCAAAAATCCATTACGACTTCATCGACTCAAAGTCGCCACCTTTTTTTCGACAAGAGATTCGACAGTTGTCCGAAGGATGGAGTACGAATATTTTAAGAATTGGAATCTAACCATTGTTCTGTAAACATTCATTTTTTATAAAAAAATCCACCGAATTAATTTTTACTCCCAATATTGAACTACTTTCGAGTTTGTAAAAAAATGTTAAAATTCAGAAAATAATATTTATAAATGGTCAGTTAACACGCGACATATTTATAGAAAAATTGAATAATTTTTGTTAATTGTAAATTTTATTATTAAATTTTATATGTAGTAATTGAATTTTATATTAACCTCTCATATGAAGTCGAACTCTCTCTCTCTCTCTCTCTCTCTATATATATATATATATATATATATATATATATATATATATATAACTACTAACTGATTATTATGCGAAAGAAGTAAATTAGATTGAAATTCATTTAATGTTTAGTAAAAGTCACATTTGCTTTTTTTCATAGTCGATATAAACAAGTAACATCCATTATTTTTCAGTTAGAAAATTAAATACTCTATCAATAATAACCTCCTATCCTCATTTTGTTAAAGATAACCTTTATATATCACGGCCATTAGTCTACATTTACATTAAGTAAGCTACAAATGCATGTTTCTGATTTCAAATGTTTAAAAAAATATTAAGATTTTAAAAGCATTTAACAATGAAGTGTTTTGTTTGAATAATTCTAAATGATCATTTTATTTAAATACATCTTGAATAAATCGATGTACAATAGAAATAAAAACATTACGATTTTAAATACTAGTGTCCTATAAAATAATATAAATATAGTATATATAATATGTAGTAATCATTAAAGATAGCTAGCTAATGACATATTAAGACAATGGTAATTATTGTGCTATTTGGTGATTCCGATGCAAGATTTTTAATAAACATGTAATGATATTTTCTATTCAATATTTGATTAGCTCATAGATTTGAATTTGAACGGGAAAAGTATGGGTTTAAAAAGGTTTTTTTTAAATTCATTTTCGAATAATAATGAAATTTATTGAATATTCAAAATATTTTTTTAAAAAATATTTTATGTATATCTGAGTAGAAAACAGATTGATCAAAAGATTGTCTAAATATATTATTTTTTGTTCTTTCCCTCTCTTTATATGCATATATATATATATATATATATATATATATATATATATATATATATATGCTGTAATTATATGAAAGTATGATTTATAATATTCTTGTGTATGAGTTATTTCAAACTGTAATTGCACTTTTAAGTATGTCTACCTAATAAGAAAAATCAGCCATGCGTTTATTATACTGTTAACAAGAAAATAAATCATATTTAATAATATTTCGATAAAGTGCAGCAATTGCTCAATTTATAAGTTCTATTTTTTTCGATACACATTAGTTTACATAAAAAGAATATTCTTATTAGTTCAGGTACAATATGATCATAAGTAAGGTAATCTCATATCTCTCGTTGATCACGCAATGTGTGTGTGTGTGTGTATGTATTGTATACAATATATACAGTAAGCAACTGATTTCAACTATTTAAAATGAATGAAACACGGCTAAGTGTTATTTTTACTACAAAACTATTACGTTGGAACCGTTAGAAACGACGTTGGAATTTTCAGTATTTTGCAGAGTTCTATATCAGGGCCAAGACTTTAAATGTTATTGTTTTTGTAGCACGCTCTTATTCGGAAACGTAGAAATGGAAACGTAACAGTCATAGGTCATTTTATTTTGTTATTTACATACATTTTTGTGCCGGCGTGTTACTTTTTTATTTAGCAACATTGTCACATAAATTGAACGCGTTCTTTGTTATAATTATCTATTGTACAGTATCTGTTTGTAAATTATTTTACTATTTTTGTCGTTGCCGTTGTAGTAATTGTAATTTGAACTGATTAGTATCATGAACGGTGTGTAGTTTTTTTCCAGAATGATTAAATGGTTTACCAGAGATTGTAATTGAAACGAACTAGATATGAATTTGTTTGTTTTGAGATAAATAATATTTTTATATTATTTTATGACTATGAAACAGATCCCTTTTTAATTTAATTAAAATAATTATACAGTACAAATTTAAAATTGATTTTTTATCCTGAAAAGTTTTAAATAAAGATTTAAAAGTTATAAGTTAATTGTTATCTATTATCAAATTCTATAACATGGAGCCAAACTTATTCAGACCTCATTATTAAATATACTTCTGAATTTTCTAATATAGGATAGTTTTCTTCTAGCGAAAATTATTTAATTGATTATAATATTGATATAAAAGAAATATAAAATTGCTCGTATGCTATCATCAAAATTAACATATTAAGTATTTAAAAATTAGAATCATTTTAACATGAAAACGACTAATATGTTTTTCCGTTTTAAAAAACTGATGGTATTTATCATTTATATAGAGATAATTACCAAAAAAACATATTATTTTATTTATTTCTTACATATTATAGAAGAATTGAAAATGAATATTATATCTTTTTGACAGAATTCAATAATATTAATAATATTTGTTTTCAAACAGAATTTATAAACGTAAATGAACGTATAGATGAGTTTCAAGTACTATAATTAACGTTAAGTATATTTTTAAATGTTTTATTGCATGTACGACCTTGTGCTAATATTTCAGGTAAATATTTTTCTTATTTGAAAGTTTGTATAATGAATCTGTATCCAATGATTGATCTATGTTCTGTGATAAGAAATTGAAATAATTAAGTCATTTGTACTGATTTTGAAATTTGCTATAATCGTATCATATATTCATATTCTCTCTCTCTCTCTGTCTCTCCATATATATATATATATATTAAAATAATAATTTTTAATACTTAATGTGCTAGAGCATTAACGTTTTTTTGTTGTTATTTTTTAAAATAATTGTTTGCATCTGATTGTGTACGCGAATGTTCATAAGTGATTAAGTAAAATAAATAAAAAAATGTTTTATTCAAAAATAATATAAAACATCTTTTAAAATACGAAATTAATTTTTACTTTAATATGTCCTAATATTACTAAAAGCCCGTATATGTTTCCAACAATATTATTAAGCATCTAAGATAAATAAAAGTCTTAAATTAAAAGTACATATGTAAATATTAGTGTAAATATTCTGTAATAGAATTGAATTTTAAATCGTTATTTACTTGAAACAAGACTAAAATATTTCAAAAAAGTTCAATAATGTTTCTGAAAATTAAAACAATAATGTAATTTCTATAAAAAGGTTATTATAATTATCAATTACGATTTATCTATATTAATAATAAAGCTATATAACAAAATGATTGTTCAAAATTATTCTACGCTTTTCTCTTTATAACTGTAACAGAAATAAGGAAATCTTATTCGAGCACTTAGAATCTATAACTGTATGTGTTTGTAAATATATATATATATATATATATATATATATATATATATATATATATATATATATATAAACACTTGATTAACCTTCATGTTGTTTTTATTATTTTTTTTAGAATTATAGTTTTCATTTGATTATGTATGCGAATTTTCACAAATGGTTAAATAAAATAAATAAGAAAAAAATGTTTTATTCTAATACGAGTATTATATAAAATATATGAAAGAATTTTTACTTGAACGTGTCTCAGTATTACTAAAAAAAGACTATATATTTCTAAGAATAAAATTAAGCATGTCAGATAAAAATAAGTCCAAAATAATTAAATCAAAACCAAATATTTACATAAAAGTGTAATTAATTTGCAATAAAATTGAATTTCGAACCTTTATTTATTTAAAACAATTCTAAAAAAATTCAAAAGAGTTCAAAATGGCCGAATAATGTTTCTAACGAATTAAATAAGAAAAAATAATGTAATTTCCTCAAAAAGGTTATTATATTTGTCAGTAATTATTTATCTATAATAATAATAAAGCTATATAACAAGAACGTTCGTTGAAATTATTCTACGTTTTTCTCTTTATAACTGTAACAGAAATAAGGAAATCTTGTTCGAGCACTCAGAATCTATATATGTATATGGGTTTGTAATTATATATACATACATATATATATATATATATATATATATATATATATATATATATATATATATATATATATATATGTGTGTGTACTTTAATAAAGAATAATGAAAAATCACTTAGCACAAAATATTAATTTTGTCCAAATGATTAGAAATTATTTTAAAAGCATTGTTTTATAAAACAGATGGTACTTAATAAAAAAAAAACATTACTAAAATCTGTATTAATTTTGTGCCGGATACGAATTTTAATCACAGTAAATGGATTTAGTGGTTTATGTTATTGAGTAGTTTACCTTTTATCAATTTATTCTTCGAAGATAAATAAAATCTGACATTTAACTTTTCATTCTTATTTTAAATGTCAATAAAATAACTTATATGATTATAGAACGCTGACGTGTGGATCATTTATTATTGGATAAATCGTTAGTATAAATTAATATATATATATATATATATATATATATATATATATATATATATATATGTGTGTGTGTATATATATATATATATATATACACATATATATATATATATATATATATATATATATATCATGCTAAAATGACATTTTTAACATGAAGGTATATTTTTGTAGGAAATACATTTTTATTTGTATGTAGAACATTTTTTGTTGTCTTTGTTTTTATTGTTTTATGTGGGAAATTTTAAACATTTCTATGATATCTATTCACTTTATGTTCAAGTATACAAATAATTAAAATAAAGTCATTAGAGTAACAAATATTATATTTTTTGTGTTTTTACATTTGTCTTTTTATTATTTTCCGGATCTTTCGATTCTCTCACTCTCTTTCTCTCTCTATAAATGTATACACACACATATGTAATTATTGTTCAGATGAAATACTACTTTTTTATCATGTGTTATATAAACATAAAAAAAACATACGAGCTTATAATATAATTTTAAATTAAACATTTTTATGATCTGGGAAGAATTCAAATAAAAGTGAAAAATATATCAAATTATATAACGATATTCTATTTTGACCACAATTACTGTTAATAAATAATTTTGTCCTAAATTATTACTTTCTCTAGTTAGAATCAGCTAAAAATCAATGCAAAACTATTCAAAAGAAAACCTTGTAACGCAACTTTTTTTCTTTATTACCAGTTGTGGCTGCTACATTTATTTTTTCCAAACACTATATATGTATTGTATTTTTTTTTGGTATGTGATGTCAACAATTTACGATGATATTAGAAAGTTGTGCCGATGTGAAATAAGAAGAAATGTTAGAATTACAGTACATTGTCAATAAATTTATAACACTTGTCTTGTACGGAAATTTATTCAGATTTATTGATTTTGACATGTTTATAATTATTTTAATACATGTCAATTATTACTTATTTCAAATAACTTATCGCTTCTGGCATCAAATATTTCCGTTGTGACATACGAAGGTCATGAATTCAAATATATGTAAGGGCATTAACTCTGATTAAAATATATTATTATTAATACCATATTTGTATACGGTCATAGGAAATAATTTAAATGGATAAGTGCAATACCCTTGTTTTCAATGATGTTTATAAAAGTTCATTTAAATATATATTAAAATTTATATTTAAATGTATGTGAAAATTCATGTGTGCTACTAATATAGTTAATTAGTTTACCTTCATAGTAATTCTTAAATATAAATAATGCATGTTTTTCATGTTGAAGAAAATTTTTAATTTTTTTTCATGTCTTTATACCTATATATACATATATATATATATATATATATATATATATATATATATATATATATATGATATAGTGTTGATGATACCTTTTCCGTGACTTTTATTCGTTCTCTGATTGGTTGAAATCGGTCACATGATATACAATTTCAGTGCAAAACTGATAAGAAATTTATTCAAAATTTTGTATTCACTAAAGCGTTAGAGTAAAAAAATTGTTACACATTTTAACATTGTATTTTGTTATGTTAATTTTTATAAACTTTTCCAATAAAAATTTTATGACTTACATTTTACGCGGATTATTTTTGTGTATAATTTGTTAATTTCTGTTATTTGTTAGAGGGGAACTGAGCGTTAACGAGTGATTGACGAAGCTCCCCCGGAGGTTGGCTAACACAACGAGCAGGTGAAAGAGTCCCCTAATTTTAATTAAAAATCAAATTAATCAAAAGAGATATTTATTATTTAATGCTAGATTCCAAAAAGGCAATTAATTAATTTTTGAGAGTGGTGTTTAAATGTAAAACTGGTGATGTCTCTATTATTGTGACAAAAGGTAACAATTAATTTTATTCGAATATTAAAAACCAACTGTCCACATTCATCTCATGTTTAATAAACATGTTATTAATAATAATATATTTATAATAAAACATGTTTACTTAAATTGTTTTAAAAATTGACAGTATGATGAATAAAAGCTTGTTATTCTAACCTCTATATAAGTGGAACTGATATCGAAATTTTCAACTCATATCAGAATTCATTAAAACTGTTACCGCTGATTACAAGTTAAACTACACAAATGCTCTATATAATGAACTAATTTATTTTTTATATAAATAATTACTATTTTAAAGACTTTACAAAATTGTTGCGCACATTAGCATGCCCCCATCAAGTTCCCTTAAAAATAATTGATTTTTGAGTTACTAATTCAACTGCTGTTCTGTAACTTATTTTTTATTGTTTTGTGTTAGCTGTGAAAATTTGTTTTTAATTATTCGAATATACATATATATATATATATATATATACATATATATATATATATATATATATATATATATATGTGTGTGTGTGTGTGTTTGTGTGTATAAGTTTATAAAAAAACATATTATGAATTTATTCCTTTTATTAAATATTAAAACACTTTTAATTATTGAAGATAAAGAAAATTTATTAAGTATGAAGATTTGATTGATAAATATAAATAATATATTTATTTGGATTAACTTAATATTTGAAATGCACATAAAATAGATTTGGAAGAATATATATATATATATATATATATATATATATATATATATATAAATAGTTATAATCCATTTAACAGTAAGAAAAAATTAATAATGTTCGTTAGTTGACTATAAAATTACATCATTTAATATTCATCCTTGGATCGAAATCTATATCTCAACTATCATTTACTGCTTATGGTTTTTCAGTTTTGCTGATTCAAGTTTTAGCATCCTCTCACTTATATATCAAATTATATCTGTAATATTGAAATGATCCGATTCTCATTTCCTTTTTCACATATTAAATTGTCTTGGAATTAAACATTGATATATTTTCAGGTCTAAGTAGTATTCAGATTATAATATATTCTAATGGTGGTCTATAAAAATTCATTTTAGTATAAAAATAATAGTTACATTTAATCTATTAGCCTATTTGTTAAAATAAATTTGTTTTCAATATTATTTTTTGTTTATTTTCATACATTTGTATGAAACAGAAACATTATTTCAATGATATTGAAACATTTATTTTGTATTCAATCGACGACTATATAAAAACAGTGCTGTTTTTATATCATTGTGTTATTTTTAGTTTTATTTATTTCCGAACAACAATTTCTAAAAGACGAAGTATATTAAATAACCTTGTTAAAATAATTATAAACGATATTGAATAATCGTTTTCCTTTTCCTTAGTACACAAATTTATTTGAATGTATATATTTAAATTAGTATAATGCTTAAAAATTATTATAATATTTATTAAAATATCTTTTCAAAATTAAAATTTAAAAGTTTCGAGATATTATATTAATTGTATTAATTATAATATTTCATCCATTTTTAAATCAATACAAGTAACATTTTCAATTATGAGAAATACAGTAACAAGCATTTGAAACGGTATATTATTCTTGTTTTCAGCGATTTACGAGCATACAAAATTAGCAATATTGCAATTAGTTACATTCTAATTTTTAATTTACGTTTATTAAGAAATATATAATGGAGAAATATTTATATTTATATATATATATATATATATATATAAATGTGTTATTTTAATTTTTTATTTCAGAGTAATTATTTAAACAAGCAGTGAAATAAGTTAAATAAATTATTTCTTCTTAAATTTAAAAAAAAATATATTTTGTAATTAATTTCTCACCATACAGATATTTTGTCAAATATTCTCGACTCTTTAAAATTTGAAACTTTTCAAAATAATATTTCAGATTTGATTTTCTTTTTTATTTCAATAAAATTTTAAAGTAATTAACATATTTATGTGTTTAATGTATTAGGTTGGTAGGAAAATAATTACGATTTTTGTTTTCTGAATTTTAACTTAAATACAAAGGTGGTTTCAAAAATGTTGTACTGGGGACGAGAGTCTTCAAGATAAAGATAGTCGCGGACGTCCTTCTCAGTATATAACTATCAACCGAAGGCTTTTATTAAATCAGAGCTATGTACAATAATTCGAGAGCTTACACAAAAGTTAGGCGTTAATCATCCAACAGTTCTGGATCACTTGAAACCACTTAAATTAAAAAATGTGTATGAATTTGAAAAGCATAAACTCCAATTATTTTTCTATCAATTTAATATTATATATATATATATATATATATATATATATATATATATATGAATTAAATATTAATATTAACTACCTCTTAGTTATTTAATTTTTTATTACTATACAGTCTGTATAATTTTATTGTCTACATTTAAAATGAATTGAATTAAATTGAAAATGAATTGAATCTAATTTCATTATTAATACAAAGTAAATTAAAGTTCAAAGAAGTTTTTAAATAATATACTCTCGTATTTAAATAATTACTCTTCATTAGAAAATAAAAAAAAAATAAAATACCGTATTAAATTTAGACATGTGCCATTTCCGATTATTAAACTACTAACAGAATTTTCTGAATTGACAGCTATAACGAATTGATAGCGCTTCTATTCGATACTTATACGATGGTTTATATTAAATATGTATAAAATGAGTTCTGCAAGAAATGGTTTTTAATATCTAACCGATTAATTATTCTGCCATTAGTGCGATTAAACGATTTCTTTGTATTTGAAATAATAAAATTGATGTTTCGGCCACACACATTCTATTTCTAATTACTTTTTAAACATTCATCTGTATATTAAGTTCTCGAATAGAATAATGACATATATTAGTGTCAGTTGAAATTAAATACTTCTTTCAATTTGAATGAAACGCAAAATACTAAATGAATAAAAGAAAAACTTGATAAGAAAATATAACTAAGCCAGTTTTTTACTTACATTAATTTATATTTAATTTAGAAAACATCCTGGTTACTTCTGTGAATTTTATTCATTTTTAACCTTGAGTAGTATTAGTAATATATAATTATCGTTTTAATAACAATTATCTACATATTTTCAGTTAGTTATGAAAGTAATTATCAAAATAATTTACAAGACATTTCATATCAAAATTTATCATTTAATTACTACTATACTTTGGCTATGAAAACTAAAAAAATATGTGTCGTTGTTATCATGTCCTTATATATATATATATATATATATATATATATATATATATATATATATATATATATATATATTTTTATTTATATTTATTTATATATATATATGTGTGTGTGTGTATATATATATATATATATATATATATATATATATATATATATATATATATATATATGATTCATTTGTCATCTATGATTTATCTCTGACTCAATGTAAATTATAGGCATGATGATTTACTTATTACATTTTAATAAATCGTTCAAACAGTTAATTTAAATATATGTACGTCATTTTTTGTAGCAAGAATATGTAGATATTTCCTAGTATGCAATTATACCAAAAATGTGTGTGGGAGAGTGGAGGTTTGTAGCGACAGAAAAAGCATATGACCTTAACAGAAATTTAATCACATTAGGGCCGATAAAATAACAAATCATATTTTTATTTGTTTGTTTTAATTATTGAAATTAATCTCTATTATGAAAAAAAGTAATTACAAAATGTCTACTTTTTTTAATTCGTGAAATGACGATGGTTTAAAAATTTAGGAAATTATTATTATTATTGTTACAAACTCAAATTATGTTGATTATTGTCTTCTTGACCTGATAAAGAGAATTTTAATCCTTATATGGATTTGATTTCCAAACTGCAATATATTTTTTGGTTTTATATATATATATATATATATATATATATATATGGTATTAGATACTAGAGATGTGTTTCCCACCTACTGTTGCATTTTTATAACATATTTACCTCAATTATTGAGAAATCATGTAAAAAAATATATCATATAATGTATATCATATAATATATTATAATTTTTTTCAATTATATTTTAAAATTTCGAAAAAACTATACATTTAAGGGTTAATAGCTATTCTGATATCTTGAGATTTCAGATGGAAGTCTGAAATCTCAAGGAGAGAAAATCTGGTAAGCGACGCTTGAGTTTATATCGAAATATAAATTAAATAAAGTACATTTTATAATGTGTATGATGTTCATTTATAAAAATGAATTCAGACATAATTTCAAAGGAAAATTTTGAAAAATTTAATGCTTAAAACGTACTAAAGCTTAGAAATATTTCTATTCGAATAAAATAGTATCACTGTACTTTTTTGTACTAATAATTAATAAAAGTGATATTTAGTAATTTTATGAACTTTAGAAATTTCGTTGTAAGTATATTTTAATAAACAGGTTTACATTTTTTTTTGTTTTATTCTGCATCTTTTTGTAATCAAACAATATTTAAACACAGACTTGTTTTTCGTTTATAAATTAATATGTATTTATAAAGAAAAATATAATAGAAATGTTTATTCATTATGAATAAAATAAAAATATATATTTTGTAATTTAATTTGAATTAAATTTAATTGGATTAATAAAAATAAAACCTTAATAAAAAAATACATTACTCTGCTAGTTTACTTTTAAATTCTATATAATGAAATTTTTCGTTAATTAAAATACTTTTTATACAAATTTGTTGAATTTAACTGTTTTGAGAATATAGAAATAATTATTTCTGTTCATTAAGTTATATTTTTTATTTTATTTTAAATAACTCTCAGTAAGCATAGTTGAAAATAAGTTGAATACATGTTTGAATTTCATAACATTATTTGTACAAGATCGGTACACATTACAAGATCTATTGCTCACATTGCCTGAAGCCGGTTCTACTACTATTTCATAGGTTTGGAAAAAACATTATCGATATGTAAATTCAGATATTTTCTAGAGAATTTCATACACTACTGTATACAATTAATTGAAGATGCTGAATGTCATCATCTTTAAGAATAGTTAGGTGACATAAGAAAAAATGTACGATTTATTTTATATAAAAAATCTATATATATATATAATAAAACCTATAAACCATTACAGAGTATTAAAAAATTAACCATTTTAAATTAATAAAAAGTGATTATTAACTTCTTGTTATTTTTTTAAAAGTAGTTACAGTTTGAGTGTATTTTTTCTGTTTTTAAAATGATTGCTTATTTATCTCGATTATAACTCTTTCCACTCGATTGTGTCCTCTGAGGGGACATCGTAAATCTAATAAGTAACAATATTATTTTTTTTATAAAACATGAATTAATAAATGTATTTTTGAACTTTCATTTGAATAAAGTAATGATTTACAATGCTATATCATTTTATTTGAACTTATTTATTATTTGCTAGTTAAAAAATATGTTCGAGTTGCTGGTAGGTGAGGTGAAAAATATCTCCGAGTGCAAAGGGTTAAAATAACTAAAAAGTGATTATAGTGTGCAAAAAATACCTTCAATTTGAACTTAAGATTTCTCTTTTTAAATAACTAATTAAAGTCTGTATTTTTAATATAGCATATTATTTATTTTATTTCTTAATATTTTAGCTATTATGTTAAATGCGTTTTATAATTTGCAAATTGCATTTTTTTAATTGACAGTGAAATATATTTATTTTATTTATATTAACAATAATAGTTATATATAATTATTACTATAAATATTCACATTTTTTGGATTTTTAAATTTTTATTATAGACTGTAAATCCTTTCTTGTATTATTCATCTCTTGTAGTATAAGATTACTTTAATTTGATACTAAGACATTGTTCAGCAATACTTTTTGTATATTAAAACTTATATTTCGATCCTAGTACATTAATTTTTCTTCTTATAAGACAGTGAATAATTTTCTAAAACCATCCTTTCTTGAATACATTCAAGAACATCTTTACTATACAAACTGCATTTAGAATTTTAAATATTCATTTTATAATTCGATTTATTCAATTGGGTTTATACCACACTTTTAACAATTTCGAAACGAAAATAAGACAACAATACCATGTGTTTTTTACAGAAAAGACATTGAATTGCTAAAAGAAAACGTGACTAAATAGTAAAGTTTGCACGGATCATTGGTATGCAAACCTACGTCACAGACTTAATCGAAAATGAGTCTTTTCTGTGTGTCATTGAAATTACTTAGAAAATACCTTGTTCGTAAGAAATCGTGAAGGTAATCAGTAATTTTATTTTAATAACGAATGAATACGTTTTAATTGGTCTTAATTACAAATCGAATTTGTATTCAAATAATATATGAAAGTTTGTTTTTATGTATATTTTTCATATACAAACTTTTTCTATTAAGGTATAACATGATATGAAAAATGTGTTAATAGAATCAAAAGACTTGCCGGAATAAAAATTCATTCATTATGAAATCATTAAGAGTTAAAAATTTTTAAATATTATATATATATATATATATATATATATACATATATATGTGTGTGATTGTATCTATATATGAAGACACATGTATGTAATAACTATAGTAAGTATTTCATATGTAAGTAGCGATGGAAATTATTGTTTTTAACACTAGTATAGATTCATTTGCATACAAACAACAGATAAAAGTAAAAAAAATACAAAGAAACTGATCAAATAGTAATGGAAAACATAAAGTTTAATAAATACCTGCGTGACATAGCAGCAAAACAACACAGAACTTAAGTAGAAAACAATACTTGTCATTCGTTTAAAACCCATTATGCCAAACTTGAGTATTTCGATTAAAAACTTTATCACACATAAACACTGATCAAACTACTACACTACAGGGTTCATTTCGTAAATATTCGGTCGGCAATGTCGATTTAATCGTTAAAATAAATTGTTCGTTGCAAAAATTTTAAACACTTAACATGTTTCGTACACAAACCACTACTGAACTATCATCGCAAAACAGTTAACTCATAACGCTCACTGTAGCATAACTATTTCTAAAATGAAAGTATAAAACTCAGCTGCGAAGTTACAAGTAGATGGAAGTTAAGTTTATACAAGAAAGAAACAGAACAAATGTAGTCAGACAGGTGAACAAATCGTCGATATTAATTTCCGACAGGTAAATTATTGCACAGGTGGTCGCCAGACAAATGTTAACTGTTTTTCGAGTGGACATACGGGCTATAGTCGCATCAATTGGAATGATATTTAAATATTTTTGCTGTATTTGAATTAAATCTTGTTTTTTTACCGAATTTTATACGTCTGTAAATGTTAACATATCTCTTAATATATGTAAAACTAAACAATTATATATTCTAGTTAATTATAAAAAAGATGTTTATTAAAATTTATTGAACTTTAATTTAATTTTATAAACATCTAGTATGTATTAACTACAATTTAATACTGTAAATATTTTCAAATTGTATTGTTCATTAAAAAATGAATGTATTTCATTTTTGATTTGAAGGTCTCCTGATGAAACTACTATACATTCTTTTCTTCGTTATAAATATTATGTATTTTTAATTAAGAAAATGAAAAAAATTGAAACTTAATGTTCTTTTCTTTATATATATATATATATATATATATATATATATATATATATATATGTGTGTGTGTGTGTGTGCGTGTGTGTGTTCATAAATTAAATTTATTAGACCAGACGTATATAAAGATTTGAAAAATAATGAGTCATATGTCTGTAGTTCAATATTTTGTCGGCGATACGGCTGAATGCCAAGAATTTCACTAGAGCTATAACATTTGTCCTATTTTCTATTGATTTTTCACATTTAGTAATATCGCTTAATAAAAACACTTCACCTTCTTACAGAATTTTTTATATTATTGAATTGGTCATGTGTTTTCATCAAAGTTTATATTTTAATCATATTTCGCTTCATTTTAATTTGACTGAAAACTTATTTTTTTTTAAAAAGTTGAATTACTATTTTTATAAATTTAATTTTATTTATTATCTTATTATGATTTCATTACTATTATAATCTCTCTCTACATATATATATATATAAATCATATTTATATACTTTCTTATCTTTTTATTATATAACTGACAATAAGTAATTACAAAACTGATTTAACGAAACAAAAATGTGTTATTAAAAAAAACATTTAATGAGTTTGTTTTTATAAATATATGCTTTTTGAAATAAATTTAATTATTTTAATATGTTTATAAACAAAATACTACATACATAGGTTTATATTTTAGTTATTTTTTAAGATAAGAGTGTTTTTTTACCATAAAAATGGAACAATTATTAATATTTTAGTCTAAATAACAACATCTACATTGATTAACTTCGTATTTAATAAAAAGTATTATTATTTGATTATCTTAAAAAGTATTCATACAAAAATTAATTTAATTCAGTAATTGAATTAATTTATTTTTAATATTAGTTTTGATTACATTTTCAATTTACTGCAAAAAAATAACATATTTTTTAATCGTAGATAATATCTATTATTATGTAGTATATATATATATAAATAATATATATATATATATATAAGGTAATTAAATTTAGTCTTTCACATGAAAATATTAAAAAGAACCACAAAATTGTAAAGAAAACATGTTATTTTTTATTTAGTATTTTAAATCAATTGTATTTTACTATTGAATTGAACTGAAATACTACAAAAAATAACACGTTAGCTTGACTCTTGCATCTCCTTTAAATTCTGGCATGTGATAGCCTAAATTGGATCATCCTATATATATATATATATATATATATATATATATATATATATATATATATATATATATATATATATATGTATGTGTGTGTGTTTGTGTGTGTATTTATAAAAAAAATGTACAACATATTAATATCCCAACACCGGTTTTAGTTACATATTTGTGTAAAATATAATTAATGTACAAAAATGTGGTTTATGAGAAAAAGAAACGAAATTTCACTTATTTAAAGAAGCACATATCATAAAAAATCGAAATTAAGTGCTTGATGCAATAAAATAAACGCAATTAGATAGTTAATTAGTTCTGATAAAAAATATTTGATCGTTAAGAGGAATTAATTAATTAAATTAAGAAAGACACTTCTTCATCTAACTTATCTAACTTTCGAAATATTGTTCTTTTAATTTAACGAAATTATTTTTTATTGAGTTTGCTAAAAAAAAGTTCTGTTATATAATTGTAATATTGATCATATTTATAGTTATTATTATTTGATTTTTTTTTCAAAAGGTATACAAATTAATATGTATTAAGCTATTATAAAGAAGATTAAAGAATTGTTGTTTTTAAAATTATTTTAAAATATTAAAATATAAACAATTTTGATAACAATTTTGTCAATTATTCAATTATTACCAATAATGATTCTAGTTTATAATGAATATATTCTGTTATAAAAAAATGTTCTGTCCAAAGATTAAATATTTTATGGAATGTAAATATCTCTACAGTCATCTGCCGGACAACATTTGTATTGAAAAGAACATATGTAGATCTCTGTAATTTTATACATAGAATAACACATAAAAATAGCATAAAAATATGCCTCAATAAAATACTATTTTTGTATACTTTTTTTTTAAATAATTATTTACACTTATTGCATAAATTTTAGTTTCGTACCTAATTAAAATATTTGTTGGTTGGCTCATAAGGTAAATGTAAAAATATGTACTAATGTAATTGACAAAAACATTATAAACATATATATATATATATATATATATATATATATATATATATATATATATATATATATATATATATATATATATATATATATACATTATTGGTTTTGTAAGGTAATTGTATTTTTTGTGTTTAAAAATTTCCATTTAATTCAACTTTATTTACTTTTAGCATTAATTTCTTGTACAGTGTTTATAAGTTTTACAAATACTGTACATCTTGTAAGATTTATCACTAGTTGCTTTAGTGTGTGGAAGATATAAATATTCGTAATTGAAAAGTGACAGAATTTTAATATTAGTTATTATTAGTCTTTTAGTAAAGTTGACCACAAATTTATTAATTTAAAGTATATAACATTTTTATTTGACATTTAAACTAATGAGCTGTAATACGAAATAATTTTGTAATTATTTTTATCTACAAATACGTAAACAGAAATCAATTATTAATTGAAATACGTATTTTTATCTTAATTGTTATTAGAAAGAAATCACATAATTAGATATTTAGAATATAATGATTATGAACTGACATTTTTTGTATATTATTTTTTGTGTAAAGTGGATATATTTATTTGCAGATTTTATTAACTCTCTCTCTCTTTCTCCAGCTCTCTCTCTCTTTCTCCAGCTCTCTCTCCCTCTCTCTCTATATATAATATACAAAAATAATTCTATAATATAATACCTTTTATTAATTAGTACAGATCATCTTAGAAAATATGTAAAATTAAGTATTAATTTTTTTTTGAAAACCTTATAATTATTTAATAAATAATTTAATGATGTTTCTTTCTGTCTATCTGTCTTTCAAACTATTCATTTGTCAACCTATGTATCTGTTTATCTATATATTCTCTCTCTCTCTCTCTCTCTCTCTCTATATATATATATATATATATATATATATATATATATATATATATATATATATAATTATTTAATGGTAATAAAATGTTTAAAATACAAACAAAATAATGAGTTATTAATAAAAAATTAATTATTTTAAATTTTTATAATTTTATAAAATAATAAAAAGATGTAAACAAATTAAAATATATTTTTATGAACATTTGTTTATCAAATAAGGAATTGTTAAATAAAAAGTGTACACATTTTCATATTATTCAAATATAATTATTCAATTTTCAATGTAAATATATTATTTATTTCATTTCACCAAAATTTACATTATTAACTTACACGAAAAATGAATGAAATGTATAACGAATTTATTCTTTCCACAATATCTTCAATTCAATCATGACAAGTATATTGAAAATAGTTCTGATCGTTTTTATAACATTTTCATAAAACGATCAATAAATAAGTTTGACAGCTTTTTGTGGGTTGTAGGCTGGACAATTTTGCCTCGGAGCTAAGAAAGTTTTGTGATTCATTTATGAACGTATATTTTATAAACGATTGAACATATACAGTAGGTGAATCAAGTATTTTAAAAATGTGTATAGCATGTACAGTATACGTTGAATTTAATTCAAAAAAGCCGCTTTAATTATTTTTTTTTAAATAAAATAATTTATATTATTTATATATTTTATTGAGCTGCTAATCATAGAAGTACAAATGAAAAAACTATAATTAATTACCTATTACTTGGGAGGAAAATAATAAAATTTAATAAAGGATTTTTTTAGATTATATATATATATGATCATATTATTTTTCTTGTATTCTAAATGTGTAAAAAGGTATGTTTCTTCTATGCGAGATTAGAATTCTAAATGAAAAAATTGAAATTCTAACTTCAACCAACACTGTAAAA
The DNA here is from genome assembly GCA_034766995.1 of Acanthacorydalis orientalis. Taxonomy (NCBI): domain Eukaryota; kingdom Metazoa; phylum Arthropoda; class Insecta; order Megaloptera; family Corydalidae; genus Acanthacorydalis; species Acanthacorydalis orientalis. The sequence continues at coordinate 32,366,419 of CM068320.1, forward strand.
TGTAGTCAAGTTAATATTTCAACTATTTGTTTAAAGAATATTTTTAAAATTCATAACCCACATTAGGTAATAATAAATGCATCTGTATATATATATATATATATATATATATATATATATATACACAAAAGAACTGTAATAAAAAGAGACAATGTATTATGAAATTATCATTTTAAATGGTATAAATGCTAAAAAGAGATCGTGTAATATTTCGAACAAAATTCTGTCACAACTTAATTTTTAGAAATTGTTACTTTCGTCAACGACGCTAGTTGAATTCGAAATTATTGTTGAATTCTATTCACAGGCGTGTATTCGACGAAATGAGTTTTTCCCCTTTGTCAATTTTCTGTAACGACCAATGGTCTCATTCTACATTCATTTTCTTTATCAAAAATAAATTTATTCTTACTTGTTTGAAATGCTTAAAGCATTCAGATATAGAATCAAGACCTTATTAGTCGTTTATATATATATATATATATATATATATATATATATATATATATATATATATATATATATATATATATATATATATATATATATATATATATATATATATATATATATATATAACAGATTTTAAAATTATACTTCAGTATAAATTCTTCTTAATTTATTCCAGAATGTTTTTATATTTTAATTGGTTGCATTCTTCATATTATATATATATATATATATATATATATATATATATATATATATATATATAATGTTTTCATTAAAAGAGTTTAACGACGTTTAATAAAATAATGTCTGAAAAATAAGAAAATACCTCATCTTCAATAAAAGAATGAAAATGAGAATCGTTTGTTTCTTCAATACGACATACGAGAGATGAATCAACTATTCCTTTTTCAAATACAATTTGTTAGGAATTTCATTACTTAACAATTATAATTATAATTGTATGACTTTATACTTGTGATCTTGTATTATTGATATGTTGTTATGACGGCATTCACCCTCTTAGTTCAGTTAAGTGTCCGCTATTCAATTCTAATTTCGGTCATTCTCATATCATTGTCGTTCTCATGTGGCTTTTGAAGACTGATGTTCAAAATCCAACTGAATGCGGTACTAGTGACGAAATTGATAGTTGAGAACAGACGCTGAATTAATCGAATAGGATGAAATCCACCAGGATAACTTAACATTTAGTTTTGCAGAAATATTAACTGGTTTCATCAGTTCCAGAAGATTTTAATCAATAATAATTATAAAATAAATACATATGCATATAGATTTAATCATACTTTATTTTTATAAATAATCAGTACATAATAAATTTATAAACGTTTAAAATTCATGTAAATGAAAATCATAGTGTGAACTAATGATTAACTATTCTTATGTTAAAGTTAGAATACGTCCATGTTTTAACTTTTATATATTTTATTGTGCTATCAATAATGTACAATATGAATTTCATAAAACATAATATTACAGTTATAAATTTTCATCACGAATTCTTCTAAAAAAGGATTATCAATTACCAGAAATACCCAAGTTATAACAATTCCATATGCCTAATTTAATAAATTAGACAATTATCTCTCTCACTCTCTCTCTCTCTATATATATATATATCTATATACATATATATATATATTTTTTTTCAGTTAGATATATATGTATTTAAATTGTTTAAAAGGAATTGAAGATTAAATTTATCAAAAATATCTACAAAAAATTGACACACTAATATCATTCCTGAAATAACTTATATTTATTTAATGTATTTATGATTAAGTAAAGAATATATATATATATATATATATATATATATATATATGTATGTATAATTGTATATTTAATTTTATTATAAGACATAAAATTATTTATATCTTATATTCTTTTTGAAAACTATTTTCTTTCTTAATTATGGTTTAATTAGAGTGTCAAGGATTACTAATGTTGAAATACTTAATGGTATAATTGATTATGTAGAATATTTAATCTAGTATTCGACAAAACTCTCTCTGTACATACATGTCGAAAAATCAATTTACTGCATAATTTCGTCATTGGGTTTTTAATTACAAGCCAATTCGATTATGCGTTGATCGATTGTAAATAGAATAAATTTGAGCCAGAAAGTGTTATCCTTTTAGTTATATTATCTATAACGTTAATATGGCTTAACGTCTAAGATTATACAGAAAATATTTTGTTACATCCTCACAGACTGATTTCTACCGGAACTTTCTACAAATGTACAAGGATCATGGATTATTTTCCACCCGTCAGTTTTCATTTTCTGTTCATTGTAAGCACGTAGACGATTGAATTCATGGAATCTCATATATATATATATATATATATGTATATATATATGATATGTATTAGGTTGGTAGAAAAATAATTGCCGTTTAAGACCTTTCAGTTCATAACAAAAACCGTAATTATTTTCTTATCGATGTAATATTTATGGAAATTCTTACAGAATTTAATTATTTATTTAGAAGTGAAATATAAAATCTATGATAATTTAATAAATGTCGATTCATTAACGAAATTTGACAATCAGTGTTGATTTTAAATGTATTTTATGATATTAGTACGAGTCTACTAAAAGTATTAATGTAAAATATATTTGTGCAGATAAATAGTTAATCTGATGGTTAGAAGATTATACTTTTTTTGAAAATGATTTATGTTCTAGTATAAACGATTAAAAGAACAAAACTGTTTCTTCTGTGTGTTCTTTGAAAACTAATATTTGTTTTACAAATATGAAATCGGGTGATTTCGTAATGGTTTCAAAACTAATTGTCTTTTCGTATAGAAAACAGAAACAAGCATATATACTGTAATTTATATTTGTTTAAATAAAATCAAGTTTCTTTAATATAATATTTAATTTCATCAAGAGAGAAATGGATTATGGATTTTTTTTAAAAAAAATTTCTTTAAAAAAAATTATTTATACTATAAATTTTAATTTTAATTTCATTTAAAGGCATTATTGATTATAGATTTTAATCGAACATTAAAAACAACAAGAGACATGTATTTTGATTGTTTTTCAATGAGGAGATAATAAATAGTTTTCTTTCACAAACGAGTTTTTCACTCACCTGTTAGCATAAAATTGTGGGATATTGGATGAGCGAAAAATTTATTATAAAATTAAATTTATCCACTGTAGTAGAACTATATTATTATAAAAGTGTAGTAAAACTATTTTATTATAAACTATGAAATTTTATAAGCTACTAACAGACAGTATTAAAACTGAAAAGGTTATAAAAATCGTAATAGACTCAAACCATTTTATATACTTTTTTAATAATGTTACTGAATTATTTTACATATCATCAATGTATCTTTTTTAAAACCATAAATTGAAATTATATTTTTTATTTATATAGGTGACTCAATTTATGCTTCTATATAAAAGTATTAAAAAAAAAACAAAAAAATTGTATCCCCCATTTAGTATTTTAATTCATTTGAATTTTAGTATTGAATTGAATTAAAATACTAAATGAAAAATAACATGACTTTTATTAACAGCTACGCCCCCATTTAATACTTCATGTGGAAGCCTAGATTCAATCACCTATATAAATTAAATCTACTTTGTATAAATATTAATATATAATAATTAAATTCCAATTTTTATCCTAATGTTAGAATTCAAGATTTTATTTTTATCAGATATATGTGATTATTCACATTTTGATCAATCTAAATAGTCAAAATCTTGATAATAGTTTCAGTTGTAGTTCATATATATATATATATATATATATATATATATATATATATATATATTCTGTTTTGTATAAAAATATAAACACAATAATTCAACTCTAATTCATATTCATATATTAGTATTCGAAGTTTCATTTTTATGTATTAATTTATCAATTATATTATCAGTTACAACATATAATTCATTTGCTTATCTATTTAATTTTTGAAAATGAACTACATACTTGTATCCTAATTATAATTTAAAGAAAAACATTTTTTCTTGTCTGTATTCTTTTCAAACATTTAAGAATTTATCTTTCATGCTGTTCATTATAAGGGTAGTAGAAAAAGACAAATGTTTATTACAAGAAGATCCATTCGAATAAATAAACAGATTAACTAAATCTTACAAAATAAATTCGTTACAAGAAAACAAATGGCACGACACACCCCGTACATAACAACATTGCACATAAATTGGAAAATATGGCCACTCCATAGTGTCGGTTTTGCCAAAACGGCGTTAAGCTCGAAATCTGATCGAATGACCTTGATAACGACCTCCACAGTTCGTCAACCTTTCGCGGCCAACTCGATCGAACATCAGTTGCGTAACACTGTAACACAAACCACTGACAATTCCGATGTTTGTCGAACTGACACTCGGCCACTTTTCAGAGGGTGAGAGAAATCGCAATTGTATTGTGGTCATACTATAATCGACTATAAAGCGACTAGACGACAGGAATTACATCCGGTTTTACATATAGATGCACTTAAAAAATTCAAATAACGCTCGTTATTGCGTCTACGAGATAATTAATGATAGAATTTTTAATGGTTGGCTCGGATAGATGTACTTCACAATCGAGTTTTCAAACTTTCTTTGTAAATAAATAACATTGGATGTAATTGGAAAGCAGTTCGTTCCAATGTACATTCTCTTTTAACTATATAAGTGGCATTATGTATCAAATTATAGATAATAAATGCCTTTAACACCTGTTACATATATTATGAATTTTATTATATAATTAAAAATTAGTAATTTGAAGCAATTTAAAATGATTCTAATCGTGTATTTTCTCATATAATCATATATTTTACAACGGTGTGACCGAAAAGACAATCAACAAGTAGATAATTTATTATGACATTTTTATATCCACATTTGGACTTTTAAATTATAGAAATATTGTAATTAAATAGGAACAAATAAAATTTAATGAAATAATGCTAGAGAATATGATCGAGTTACGAAATATGTATGTTATGTCAACTGATAATAATGATTTTTTGTTGAAAAAATAAATGGGTAAAACATTGGCATACAAATTTTAATTCTAGTAAATAATTTAATTAAAGAACGAGGAGGTACAATTTGAATAATCAAGATCGAAATGAACTTTTAAATTGTCGCATTAAAATAAAGAAATCAATTAAATTTCAAGTTCAGTTGATACTTAGAAGAAAGGAAAATCTTGGAATAAAATTCAAGTCTGTATGAAAACTCGATTTTTCAAGTAGTATTTAAAGTGGATGGCTCGAAATAAATGTACTAATAAGATTATAGATTGTTGATATTCTATAATTTTAAAATTTAATATTTTATCTGTTTTGTATATATATATATATATATATATATATATATATACAGTTTTATGTTTAATTTTCAATTATTTTTTCCATTTTGGATCGTTTTCCTTTTATCTCATAAATTACTCTTTGATTACAAAAAAATATTATAATTAAAATGCAGAAACTTTTCTAAAGATATTCTTTAATCAATTAATAGCCTTAATTCGACAATTGTTGTATATCTTCAAGAAAATCTCATTAAATCTGATAATTAAATTGAATTTACATGTTCAAAGTATAAATTGCTTACAACTGTCTTATTAAAAAATATCTGTTGAATTAAAAAAGTGTCACTTCTTTTATTCAACTTCTATCATTTAAAAAAATCAAAGAAAATATAATCGAATTTCAATAGACGATTGTGTCGCATTTTCTTATTCACTGGACTTTTGTGACTTTTAACTAACACCTATTTCGGTCACGTCAAAGCTATTTAAATGGAAAAACGAACAGTAAAAAGGCTGTTCTTGAATCTAATTTCAATACGTCTTATATTTTAATATCGAGACCACTTTAGTTAGAGTAAAGAATTGTTATAAAACAGAACGCTGGTGTCAAGAAATAAAAATTTATAATATTTGTTCACAAAATAAAAATATTTCTATAATTACATTAAAAGTGATCTTCTTTTATAAAAAAGAAACACGAATAATAAACTAATTAATGTAAATTGATGTAAAAATGCGTTAAAGCGAAATGAAAATGTTGAGAAATATGAAATGATATTTTATTTCAGAAATTAACATATTATACAGTATTTGTTTTCATCCTAACTCATACGACTATATGTCTGAAGCACAGTTTTCAGAACATGAATGTAAAAATAGACATTAGGGAATTACTGAAAGCTATATTAAAAAAACGTACATACCAGACAAAAAATATATAATAGACATGAGTCTCATGTTATTGCCACTGAAAATGGAGCAAATACTTTTCGTTTAGTTATATCTAACAGAAATGTAAAAAATATGGAAATTATCTTTCACATAAATATGAAATACTTTAAAATAAAAGATATGCTGCGAGTTAAATTTAAAAACATTTCAACGGTTGACTTTTCAAGAATCTGAATTGTATATATATTTAATGAGAAATGACAGAACTTTGAGTTTAAAATATACTCTCTCTCTCTCTCTCTCTCTCTCTCTATATATATATATATATATATATATGCAAGAAAGAATAATAGAACCTATACATAAATTTTCTAGGGTGACGTTTTAAAATTTACTTTATAATACTGTTAGTAAAGTTGATTAAAGTAGAACTGTTTCATTATAATGCGAGTTCCATTAAAATATATAAATTTTTATACGAGTTTTTAAAGATGATTGTATTTATTAATATTAAAAGAATAATTATTTTCACAATTATATATATATATATATATATCAGTAAGAAATAATCATAAAATTAATCAATGATGAAATAATAATGAAGAAAATAATAATTCTATCTATAGTTTCTAAAGATGTGTTTATATAATATTATATTATTTTATTATATTATATTTAAATTTTATTGAACAAACAGGACGAACATTTAAAGACAGATTCAAAGAACATATAAATTGTATGAAATAAAATAAAAATTACTCACAATATTCTAAACATATTCTAGGCACAGCCTATGGATATGGAATAATTAATGAAACTATAATCAATTTAAGTAACTAAAACAAAAATTAAAAGTAAATGTATTGGAAAATTTACAGATATACAACGATAAATTGAACAACAAACTGTTATATGAACAAATAAGTAATAAACAAAATTCTATATACCATGTCCTAAAAACAAAGAAAACACATAAGAACAGTGTAAAAAAATGTATAATATAACCTAAAACTGATATATAAAAATTACACGGACAATCAATATCCACCTGAAGATGTCTGTATAGATAAAACTGGGAGCGAAGAAAAAAATAAAAAAGAAACAGTGACCTAAAGGAAAAGAAAAAAAAACGTTTTTAATTTAACCATAATATTTACAATCAGCCAAAACAGTTCGCCACGACAAGAATTAAATCAGAACAATTCATCGTTGTAATTAGTGTGATATGCTGAATAGCACAGATGGGTTCAATGATCTTAAGTTTTAAGTTAATCTGATCTTAAGGTATTATACAAGTCATTCCGCTATACTTTTCAAAAAAAATAAATTAAACAGAGGCATTGACTCTCTTGGAAACGATAAAACATTGTTGAGCCGAGAAATTGTTTTTTTTTTTAGTTTCTATAATAATTATTATTAATTAGAAAAAACCAATTAATGTGTATATTGTAAAAGAGAATAATTATGAAAATAATAATACACAGACAAAAAAAATAACAATTCACAATCACAATAAAATTTAAATTATACTAATAAAATATTTATTTTATTGACTAAAAAAAATATAGTTTGTTAAAAGCAATTATGAAATTTAAATTACTTTTCAGTTATTTTTATTAGTATATATATATATATATATATATATATATATATATATATATATATATATATATATTCTGTCCTGTATGTTACAAAACACCGAAAATTAAATTATAACTTTCATCTAAATTTTGTTCAGATAAAAGCATACAATAACGTTTCTGAATAATTAAATTTTTCAAGTGTAATTTAAATTATTTTCTTTCTTAAAATTGTAAAGTTTTGGCTATAGAGGCACTAAGTAATATATATACATATATATATATGTGTGTGTGTGTGTGTATGTGTGTTTGTGTGTGTGTGTTCAGTCCTGGAGGCAAGATTGGAGAAATAAACAAGTGTGTATTTTTTTAGAAATTTATTCTACTTTAAAGGTACAGGTTTTTATACTTTTTCGCAATGAAATCAATAAAATAGCTATTCTTTTTGTTCTTTAGTTATGATTTTATAACATTTCGTTTTACTTTCAACTAATTTTTCAGTAAATTCATCATTTAGCATTGCTCAGTCTGTCTTAAGAACTCAATTAAGATAGTAAACGTGAGTTTTTTCGTGTATTAATTCCTGTCTTTATAAATATCCAATTACAATTCGATTACTGTAGGTCATTCCATTCTTCTGTATACATTTTCAGCTTTAAATGTACAAGGATTGTTATGCCTCTACGTTTTGAATTGTCAATCGACAGATACATTTTTAATTTGATATAACGAACCATTTTTCTGTGTACTTAAAAAAAAAAACATAAAAATACAAACTTGTCATTCTAACAGCAATCGCGTTTCTAATAAGGCAAAATGAATTAAAATCTTAGAAATGATGTCTCCATAACAATGAAACTTCTGTGAAAATTTAACAGGCGGACGTACAACCAGTTTCCGTTCTTCGACCGCATATATTTCGATTATTATCGAGAAACAGAAGACTTATTACTTCGATCACATTAGAAATTTACTTTTTCCCAATTCAATTTCTTTTCAACGTACTTTAGTGAAAATGATGATTTCCTTTTTCTTGATTGAAATTTTAGACCATTCGTCTTTCTATAAACGTTGAATAATCTCTGATTCATATATATATATATATATACAAAAAGAGAGAGAGAGAAAAAGGAGAAAGTTTCAACTGTAAAAGACTAATAATCAAGCGTATATTTTTGACTATATATACTTTTCTTATTTTTCTCTTCGATTGTATTTCTCTTCGATAGGTCACTGTTAAAGTATTAGGTACTAAAACCATTTCTTGGATCAAATTTATCAAAATAGAATTTATTTTCGAATACTTACTTTTTTGATAAGATTCAATTTCAGTTCTTTTGTATATTTAATTCTTAATTAATTAAAATTACTCTGTTTTGTCTCTATTGGTTTCTTTTAATTTAACCTATTTTTTTAATAAAGGGTATTAATGTATAATGTATATATATATATACATATATATATATATATATATACTATCTCTCTAAATCTGTTTATTTATCTATCTGTATATGTGTATATATATATATATATATATATATATATATATATGTAGAGAGAGAAAGAGAGAGAAAGTAACATTTCTTTTCGTATACTTATTTTTTTTTAAATTCTATTTCAGTGCTTTTATATATTTCATTCTAAATTAATTAAAATTATTCTGTTTTATCTTTATCAGTTTTCTTTTATTTTTAATATTTTTTTATTAATGCGTGTGAATGTAAAATGCATATATATATATATATATATATATATATATATATATATACTATCTCCCTAAATCTATCTATCTCTCTATATATGTATATATATATATAGAGAGAGAGAGAGAAAATATAAAATTTATTTTCTTATACTTATTTTTTTCAAAATTCTATTTCAGTGTTTTTGTATATTTCATTCTAAATTAATTAAAATTATTCTGTTTTTCTCTATCGGTTTTCTTTTACTTTTAACATTTTTTATTAATGCGTGTGAATGTATAATGTATATATATATATATATATATATATATATATATATATATATATATATATATAATTACATATATGCTTTCATAATATTTTTATAAAAATGTAAATAAATACTAAGTTAAGAAACTTAGGTATTTACTTATGAATTCATATGAAAAACATTAAAAAATTATTAGAAAGAAAATGTGTACAAATCTATTTATAGATGAAAACACATGCACTCGTACATATATTTATACATTTCTCTGTACATTTTACGTGATTTCATTACATATGTTTTCCTATTTTCTCATTGCGTGTAAATGGTTACGTGTCAAAGTAAATAGAAGAAAACAGAATGCTACACTGAATTTAACCACCTCGGTAATTCTCAGTTTTTGATACAGGCTTCTGTCTATTTATACTGTTATAAACATATGTGTACGTATTGTATCTACAGCCACAAATACTATTCCTAATTATTCTTACAAATTTACTTATTTCAATCAGTAGACTCCATATTTGTAAATATTTTTATTGGTTATAATTCATAACCTAATTATTATATTTTGTATACCCTAATGGATGTGTTTGTCTACATATCGCTCTCTCTCTCTTATATATATATATATATATGTAATATAGATGACTAGATGAAATTCAAAAGGCGTAGAAGTAATTTAGAAGAGAACAACTGCAGACAGAAATAAATTAATTCCTAAGGGAAACCCTACTTGGAATGGATTGGTGATGTGTATATATATATATATATATATATGTATATATATATATACACAGGGATCGTCTACATTATGTTTGTAAATTAATGGTTGAATGAAATTTTGGTTTGCCCATGAAGTCGTAACTTATTTCATTGAATAATCATTCTTATATCGAAAATATTCAACCATTACTAAAATGTATATACAGAGCATTTGATCCTTCTTTTAGTTCATTTTCATTTCGGGATAAAGCTAATCGGCTTACTAAATAATTTCTTATTGGCTGTTATTTCAGTTTATTCTCAAATACGAATAAAGTTTAATCGAAAATATAAAAATGAAAGCTATATATATATATATATAACAACTGTAAATGTTTTTCATTAAAATTAAACGAGTGTTAATTATCTTATATTTGAAAAGTCTGATACTTTCATTCGCAAAAATTATCCTACTTTGATAATAAATCAAGTTCAGAATTAATAAGTAATAAACGGAATTTTCTTTTTATGTGTTATCTAATTTCAATAAAATTTTATTGGTTTATTATTCGGGTGAGAAATTTAGTTTCATCGATTATTTACGAGTTAAATTTGAATAATCAAAGGAAAAAAATCTTGAAATATTAATATTTTACTTGAAAATAATAATGTAAGCGCATTAAAAATGCTTTATTGGTTTAATTAAGATTATTGCGATATACGATCCTCAATTAAACAAAATGGTTATCAATCATGATAAATTAAAAGCACATATAATCCATTTATTAGACATATTTTCAATTTTGTAAAAATAGAATGATAGAATTTAATTCACATAGTCATTAACTTATGTTTATCATATTAATTGATTATATTTTGAATCTAAACAGTACAATCAAAAAAATATCTTACTAAGTATTAAAAAAAAAAATAAAACTAATTTTAAGTTCTATTTATCTTGCAAGAAAACGTATAGAAGTTTGAAAAATTTGCCATTTTTTAAAAAAAGATACTCTTTTAAACACGACTTAAATTGGAAACACAAACCAAATTCATTTAAATGAAGTTAATTGGTTTAAGAATATACTTCTTTCAACTTTCATTTTTTATACAAATTACTAAAGGGTTTCGCCTACTGCTCGAAGCGCTCGACAATCCTCGAGAGCTTCACCACCGTTTAATCCCCCCTAACAACAGAAATTAACAAATTGTACACATACATAATCCGAATACAATGAAAGTCGTAATTTTTTTTATGGAAAAGTTTATAAAAATTAACAGAACAAAATACAATGTTAAAATCTATAACATTTCTTTAACTCTAAAATTTCAGTAAATACAATATTTTGAATAAATGTCATCAGTTTTACATTGAAATCGTATACACCTCTTTCGTTGTACGTCGTAAGGTATATATATATATATATATATATATATATACATATAACTGATATCAACCAAAAGAACAAAGAACAGGCGATCTCCTTCAACCAATCAGAACATTAATAATCGACTACTCATACCGGTTACGTTTTGATTTTTATTAATAGAGATAATATTTAAAATTTCTTATCATATATATATATATATATATATATATATATATATATATAATTTAACAAATTTTGATCAGTTCATTTTATGATAAAATACAGAGAACTACAAAAAATGTGTGTATAGATAAAACGTTTGGAAAAAAGTAGAAGTGGTCATAACTGAATGGTCAGTGTGATACGGTCGAGTTGTCGAACGATGTGTGTCGAATTTAAAGTTTATATCTGGTTTTATGCTACGAATTCGAATATGAGTTAGCTTGTCTTAATAAAATTCTGAAAAATTACATAGAGTATATGTAAACTAGACTGGTATTATAATTAAATTAATTATAAAATATTTATTGTAAGTAGTTATTAGTTTTTATTATTTTTATGTATCTGTTTGTGGATGTTTTTACTTATATCAGGATACATACATACATTCATATATATATATATATATATATATATATATATATGTATACATGTTTGCGTAGAATATATTTATTAACAATATAATTTTTTTCTTTTGATCGATTCAAAGAGGAGAAGTTGAACGCTAAGTGTATATTAAATCAATATGGATAAAATTTATAAAATATAATGGAAGAGATTCTCATCAATATGTAAAAACTATTAAAGGTTTTATAGCGTTAGCAGTCTTGTGGCGTTTCAAGAACATCGAATGCCTAATCTAAAGTGATTTATTCCAAGGAGAATTCGATGTTTCAACCCTTGTTTCCCTCTTTTCGATAAGTCTCTCTGAACGATGTGATAGCTACTAGAGAACGGTAACGGTTGTCAATTTGTAATTTTAAATAGCAATATACATATATGCATTTATATGTATATATATATATATATATATGTATATATATATATAGAGAGAGAGAGAGGGAGGGAGAAATATTACAAACATGTACTCTTTTTTTTAATTATTTTTTTATTAGTAATAAAAAATATAAATGACAGATATTCGCTTTGGGAATTTATAATAAATCACTAACTAAAATTAGTATATTAAATGAGAATTTAACCAGGTTTATGTATTTCAGCAAAAGTTAAGAATGAGAATAATTTTTTATAGATTTTACAGAGTAAATAAATTAAGGGTTTGTTTTCTGGATACTTCTTTTAGTTAAACATCTTAAAAATTGGGTACAAAAATAGAAAATGATAAAAATGTAAATATCAGTTGTAAAAATTAATTCGGTTCCCTTTTTATAGAAAATGAATGTTTATGGAAAAATGCAATATATTTCAATCCTCAAAATATTCCACATTGTTTTGTATAACGTTCCTAAATCTGTCTGGTAAATGATGCCGAAAAAACGATGTCAGCATTGAGTCGATGGATTCGTAATGCATTTTAGGATCTCTTCCACTGTTTTAGAATTTCTTGCATGTTTTATGTATCACAGCATCTTTCTCCAAAGCTGAACAAATCGTTCCTGCGGCTTTGGCAGCGTTTTTTCCCCAACTGAAATGCTACAAGTATGCAATCTGTAATATGATGCTTTTCGGACGCCATCATGTTCACAATTTTTTTTGTAAGATTATACCAACTGTTTACCCTATATATATATATATATATATATATATATATATATATATATATATATATATATATATATATATATATTGTTTTTAAATGTTAAAATTGACACTTCAAAATTCTTAAAGACTAGAAAATATTTTACTTTAAAACAAAATCATGACTGATTCATTTTAAAAGCACAGAATTATATTTTTAACTTATAAATATTAAACACATTAAATATATTGTCTTATAATTAGAGAATTATTCACTATATGGAATACACAAAATGACGATATTTTCATTATTTTAAATCTAAGATAAAATATTTAAAATATAGCGTTTTATTCATTTTGATGCATAGTTTTATTAATTTCTATATGAATATTTTTAGATTTGATTAAACAAACTTAAGTGTTATTTCTATAAATATAATAGCCACTTAAATATTATGAACATTACTTACTTTTATATAAAAATATAAATATAAGGACTCTTTTTCTACTTTCTAAACAGTTGATTAATTTAAATAGAAAATGATATTTTATTCTATAATATATATATATATATATATATATATATATATATATCAATAATATGTTTATGTAAAACAACTATATTAAAATCTTTCAGGTCAAATCCTGTATATGATAACGTATTGAAAAAGCTACATAGATATTAAATTCAATATTTTACCAATAAATCAGTTTATCGGTCACTTGGTCACGTCGTTTGTTGCGTGGCTGCTAATATTATAACTGCTTTTAGTAACAAAAGTATATTTCTCGTTTTGTAGCGTACATAAAATATTAATAACTTTCAATAAGGTCCGTGAAGCCATCCAGGCGTTGTTAAATGCTAATTGAAAAAATAGTTGTTATTTGCAAACGATCAAAGTAAATAGTTTAAAATTTATAAATTAATGCGTTCATTTTTAAAGAAATTAATTAAAATATATTTTAATAAAAAAACTAATTTGCTATTATTTGTGTCACGTTTTAAAAACATAATTATACATATTTTTTAATAAATGAAAGTAATTTAACAACGATATACAGGTATGATAGATCAAAATAAAATCAGAAAAATCAAACATTTTCATACGTGTAATATAATGTAATTATTTGAAAATTGGTGTTAATCACAACGTGATTTCGTTTCTTGATTAACAACTTGCGTGGTAGTTTATAGCAGTTATGTATTATAGACTTCTGAGAGGTAAATAATAAATGTATGTGATTTTTTTATTTTTTTGTTTGTAGCCGACTATTAAATTATAGTTGAATTGGTTAGATTTATATCAATTTAATTCGACAAACAAAAATAACGATACTGTTCAGACTTACATGAGAATAAAATTCAGTTATATAATAAATAAATAAAAAAATAATAATTAAAGAATTTTTTATTATCACATTATTGAAAATTATTCTTTTTAGAACTAATTTAGAAAATTAAAATTATACTGGTAGATATTTCAAATATTTATTAAATATGACAATAATTGCATCATTTAATGTATTTTTTTCAAGAAAAACTTATTGTGTACGAAAGTGCAGAAGACATATATTTTGAAAAAATACATTAAATGCATCTGTTTTTTCAAAATATACAAATAATTTTATAGGATGAATCTAGTATATATATATATGTATATATATGTTCGATATTTTTTTAAGAAATTGTTTTCATAACAATTTTTTCAACAAAACTGAAAATGTTAGATAGATGCCTCTCGACCGATTTTATAAAGTGGAAGCAATGCAGTGAATTAAGACATATATGCGTTCTGCTAGTAGATCTTTCCCTGAAAAAAATCTAATTAAAATTCATGTCTGTAAAAACTGCTCCACGTAAATCAATAAAGTATTATTTAGCACAATTTTATGTAGGTCAGAGTGTTCTTAGGCTTTCAGGATGTAGGCTCATATTTCAAAATCGCTGTAATGTGTTTATCATGCATTTTTTCATTAGTGCTTAACTTGCACTTAATTCAATTTTGTCGCATCGACATTTTCATATCGATATCGTTTGTGCTACTTAGATGAACTAAATTTGGATTGATTTTAATTGCATTTTCTTGAAGAATTTAATTTTTTTAATCGAATAAAATTTCGAGACTGACTAACAAATAGTCTCATTATAAGTAACTTTCCAGAAAGTAAATAATTTGATTGAATTACAATTATTTGCAAAAAAAAACAGTATTATTAATAACTGATTTTATATACCTGAGAAATATATTTAAATTTTTTAATAAAGTGGACCGAAAATTTTGTTTTTTAACTCATCTTTATGATATTTTTAAAAAAGAATTGATGGAGTTAAATTTATATCATTTGTAATTAAAAATTATTTAATAACTATAATATTCAAATTTAAACCTAAAATCAGTTCTGAACATTTAATACATTATTTTACTCTAAGATGTAGGTCATATACACAAACACTTACTGAAAATAAGTTAAAAATATGATAAGTAATGTATTGATAATAGAATGTTCGGGGTTTAATAATGAATAATTTAAAAATACTTATAAATCTTGATAAAGGATGTATTTATTTGAATAAATTTTATTAAAATATATAAATTTAATAAATATATTAGAATTAGTTACAAGTATATAACTAATATAATTAATCATTTGACAAAATTTTTATTCGATTTAAAAATGACTTTTTCTATATTAACTTACATTTTGAAAAAAAATATTTAAATATATCTTTATAAGTTATTAATGAAATAGTTATATTTAATTTTAAATTGAATAAAGTGTGCTGTAATAATAATGCTTTTAAAAATCAATTTTAGTTAAAAAATATATGAAGTTAAATTATCGATTAATTATAAAAATTAATTTGTCTTTTGTTGATTTAATAGTTGCGTATTTTAAGATCTGAATAAAAAATATTTCATTTTATATTTATTATGATTGTGTTTCATTTTACAACAACTCATTTGCTATTTTTTCTAAACATCTTAAAGTTTTAAATAAAAGTCGATTCTGTTCGAAGGCTGATAAAATGGTTTATTTTATTTCTTTCTATCTTCAGACTCATAAAACATCGACCACTGGCTTTAGTGGGTGTAAGTGGTATGAATAAAAAATACGTGCCGCTGTGTCCTGCAAAAACCATTAACCTCAAAATGTAGATCTAAAGTAAAGCAAGGTAATAAAGAAAGGCTTTTGAATATATAATGTGACAGATTTTGTGTTTTCCGTGACTTCTGTCACGGACAATTTCCTTTATATGTTTTTATCCCTTATTCGTATTACATATTCGAACGAAACTGAATAGACTGAATGATCTAATCGTCAATACATACCCGACACAAATTTAAAACCAATTTCAGGATTGTATATTTCATTGCCTAACTTCATGTACCTCTGAAAATCGGTGAAAATTGGATGGGCATGCACGAGGGGCGTGGGGCCAAGAGACGTGCGTCTACATTCACATAACATAGACGCCGGACGTCGTGAATGCGGGGGGCGCGGGCTAAAGGGGCCCGGGGCGAGTATCGACATTCCGTCGTAGCCGTCGGGCGGGTGGTGTTGGTGGTTGTACGCGCCGCTGCCGCGCGAGCGGCGCTAGCATCGATCTGACTGTAGCGCCCTCTCAGTGCATGCGTTCATCCCACCCCTTTCGCACGCCACTCGCGACCGTGTTCACGGCTTGAAAGATTTTCCTGTTGAAAACATCGTCGAGAATTTTTTACGTACCCGATGTTCGCGTATTAGTCGTCTTCTAGTTATTTCGTAGCGATCGTAGTTTTAGCACGGATTGATTTGGCGACGACACTGGCGCACAGGGCGACATTTTCATTCATAAACTCGACGGTTTTCGTTTGGTAGTGACGCGACGTATAGTTCACACAGGGTAATTGTACATCGAGAAATAACTGGTAACGTTTGTGCTGCAAGGATTGCATTGGTCGTCTGGAAGCTGCAAATTAAATCACAGTAACAGGTAGGCACTTGTTTAATATCGCGATCACGTTTTGTACATTATTGTTGTATAGATTTACATTGTTATTTTTCCGATTGACAATATATTTTAACAATTACTTTCTGATTTTCTATGAAAAATTAAAACGCAAATATTTCACTACGAACGAAATAAAAATTTTTTTGTTAATATTCTTCAGTGTTTGTATCTCAAAAAACACTGATCTTTTTTAAATTATAAATATTATTTTTATTTATTACTAATTTTATTTAATTAAAGATAAATTGGTCAAACGTTGCAATCAGTTATAAAAATATCCTTTTTTCATTAAATTATATCCAGTTAATTTTTAATTTTAAAATAAAAACTAAATTGAATATTGTCAAATAGAAATAAGTTTTTTAATTATATATATATATATATATATATATATATATATATATATATATGTAGTATTTCAATGTATATTTCTTGTGTCAAGTAGTGCAATTATCATTGTACGATGATTTGTTTCCTAAATAGAATCAATTAAAAAGCTTTCTTATTAACTACCACTGTTATAAATACACACACTCATACACATGCACACACTCAAATAATTTAATTATAAAAATCAGTATTTATTTCCATTCTTTTAAATATTTATATAAAATTAGATCATTAAAGAAGTTTGATTCTACAATATAAAGTAGAAATAATGAAGGGACTTTTTTTCTTTTTCATTAATAAAACACATGATTAAAGAGTGTTCAATGATAAACATTAAACACGTTAATAGGTATATATATATATATATATATATATATATACATATAATTAGATTTTATGTCTATAATTATTATTATATAACGTTTTATATTAATAATGCCAATTAAATAGAAAAAATAAAATATAAACTTAATAGTTTGAGTATTTTTTAAATAAAGAATACTTTTTTGTTTGTTTATTGATTAAATTGGAAAAAGATACATGTATAAATATATATCTTTCATGTATGCTTCGGGTTTTATATATTTTCTTTATATATTATTGTTGGAAGCTGGATGACCGAAATAAAGTTGTATTAAGAAGAATTAGTTCGAAGAAAGATATTAATACCGAACGAATTATATATAATATTGTTTGTATGAATAAATGTATTTATTTATACATCTATATACAAAATATTATAATCAAATATATCGATTTTGTAGATTTCAATATAAGATATAGAGAAACACTTAAAAGCTTAAATAGGAACATGGGTTTTGTGAAGTATACAAACTTCACTAAACGCATTCAGAAATACAAAAATCAAAACCAGTTCAAAACTTATGTTTGTATAATAATCAATTTTACTTTCACTTTTTTTTAACTATGCGAATTTGTAATTTTATTTTTATTTATAATTTTATTTGATAGAAGTTTGAAAATAAATTATTAGAATCTAATTTGTATAAATGAAATATAATGAACAGTTTTAAAGATTTTAACAATGATAATAATAATTATAATATTATAATATAGGCTAATGATTATTTCTCAAACTAAAACGTTAATTTTACTTCCAATTTATACATTATATATATATATATATATAATTGTAATTAATATATATTCAAAAATGAAATATTTAAATTTAATTATATTAAATTATGCATCAATTCCTATAATTTAATTTAATATTTTTATATAAGAAACTGAAGCAACAAACTTAATAATTTATCCAGTAAATAATATTAAAAAATTACATTTTTTGAAAATATAATAATTATAAATTGCATATAGGTGTGTTACATTATTTTATCTTTAAATTTAATAAAAAGAAATCCATAAAATCTGTAATTAATTAGTGTACATTAAAATACATATTACTACAAAAGTTAGTAATTTATTTTCAAATTAAATTTTTTATTTCCTTAAATTATTATTAATTTCAATAACTGAAAAATTAATATCTTTATAATGATTAATTTTTAATATTAATATCTTTATTAATACAATGATTTATTGGTTATTAGCAGATATTTTATTTATTGAAAATAACATGAAATATTGATGAAAATTATATATATATATACATAATGAATATTTAATTTATTATATGATTGATTCTTTCCCCAAAATCTACTCATGTAAGAATATCTTGAAAAAGAAATGATAAATAGCGACTCATACGTTAAATACAATTATATACAGTGACAAATATGTGTGTCGTATTGTGTTTATTGATTTTTTTTTGGTTAAATTATTCAATGAATGTTTTGATATTAAGAATGTAAATAAAATTATATTTTTATCGTTTTCTTCGTTTAACACAAAAATATTTGGATTTTTTATATACAATTTCTAAGATTTCGAAGCACAGAATTTCACAAAATGTATTTGTTTAAAAAAAAAGATTGAGTAAATCGTAAATAATTACAAATATATCAAGATATAAATATTGAAGTTTATGGTAAACATTACAGAATGATGACTGTTTAAATTTAAAAATGTAAATGTATTTCTAGCATGCACAACTTTATCAAAATCTAAGATTGACATTCAAATAAATGAAACTAATAATAATAATATAGGAAAATGAACCTAACAACAAAGATTATTTCCTTTGACGTTAGAGCTTTGTTGTGAATGTCAGTAATTTTTTATTATGTACTAACTTAATGTCAAGTGAAATGAGAACCTATATATTCTGTATAAACAAACATATATATATATATATATATATATATGCATGTATGTATATATGTTTGTGTGTGTGTATGTGTAAAATATACACGCAATTGCATTATTCTTTCTTTTTGTATCAGAAAAGTTATCATTTTACCACAAAGACTTTTATGTAAATTTATGACAAATATTCTAAATGATTTTTTAAAAAATCATTGTATTGAAAAAATGTTTTTTTCTTTTTATGAACTAGTTTCATATTTATAAATATTTAAAATTCATATTAAATAGAACAATCACTATCACTAGTCAATACTTTTAAATTACAATTAATTTCTGAAATTGAAGAGTCGATTTTGTTTTTTTTTTAGTACTAAATATCAGTCATTTTTTATTATCGAAAATGAAGATTCACTCGCACCATATTTTTTTTGTTCGAAATGTTCAATAATAGATTATTGATGATTTCGATGAAAGTTCTAGAGAGTGAAAATGAATTTTTATTCTCTCCAAACCGTATTTTTTCTCTTTGACCAAAAATGTTCAATAATGGATTATTGATAATTTCGATAACGGTTATAGAGAGGGAAAATGAATGTGTGAATGTTAATTCATCCACAGTGTCAAAAACTGTAATCACTGTCAAGGATTTGGAAAGGGTTGTCAATCATGAAAATTTTTTTTTAAAAATAACGGATATTATTTGAAAAAAAACGTAACAAGTATTTTGCTTATGATTGTATGTTCCAATATATATATATATATATATATATATATATATATATGTATAAAGAGAGGGAAAAGCTTAAAAGCTTAGATCAGAGGCTGTTCTTATAAATTTTACTTAAAATTATGCGATTATGATTACAAGTACTGTTGATATTTAATCTTAAAAAAACGAATGTTAGTTTTAGTTCATTATAATAAAATAACAAAATTAATATTAGTCTTTTAAATCGTATTGTCAGTTTAATTTATAAGTAAGTTTCAAAATGCTGTAATATTATCTTGTCAAAAATACTAACTCACAAGTATTTAGGTCATATCTCTAAATCCCTATTTTTTATTATAAATTAAATTTATGTATTTTGGGAATCGTTAACATCTCAGTCTCTCTCTCTCTCCATATATATATATATATATATATATAGAGAGAGAGAGAGAGAGAAAGAGAGAATATAGAGAGAAGAAAGAGCTTAAAAGCTGAGCTTAGAATCTTTTCTCATTGATTTTATTTAAAATAATGCGAATGTAATTACAAATAATGATGATATTTTATCTTAAAAAAGAACGGTTAGCTGAAGTTCATTATAAAAAATGAATAAATTAATATGTCCTCAAAATCGTAACGTCAATTAAATTTCTAAATCAATTCAAGATGCTGTAATATTATCTTATCGAAAATATTAATTAACAATTAATTTTAATTTGGTCATTTTTCTAAATCTTTATTATTTATTTATTTGTAAATTAAATTTGTTATATCATAAAACATTACCGCATATATATATATATATATATATATATATATATATATATATACCTATCCTTCCATTTACACGGTACTCGAATTGAATGGTTTCGGTTTAACACGGTTGAAGGAATGCGGAAAAACTTCCATTTATACGGCACTATTTTCAGTTTAACACGGTCACAGAATTGCAAAAAAATTGTTTTAAAAAACTTTCGTTTTAATTTTCCCCGAATTAATGTGTAAACTATATGGTCTGGTATTATTAAAAATAAATAATATTATTTCATTGTGGATTTGTAAAACATATTTCTTATTTTTAATATTAGATGAGGATTCGAATTTTTGGGGACCAATACACGGTACTTTTGGAAAACCAATCTACCGTCTAAATGAAGGTTACTATATATATATATATATATATATATATATATATATATATATATATATATATATATATATATATATATATATATAAGAATGTGTGTTACATTTGGAATTTCTTTGTAATTTAAAATCCAGTCACGAAGTTTATACTTGGTATGTGTTGTTTGAAAACTGTGTTAGTCACGCCAATAATGTTATTATTTACATTCATGCTGTTCTTTTTTCAGAAAAAATACAGTTTCTATTAATGAAATACATATTCTAATGATAATATTACTGTTAATGTAAAAATGTTCAGTTTTGTACACAGATATCTTAAACAGTATAAAATTAGAAAATTTGTGTTCACAATTATCGTCATTATAATGAAACAAAATCACGCACAAATATTTACAGAAAAAAGCACTAATTACGAAATTAATGAAACATTAAATTAGTAAATAATAGTATATTTACATTATAGACGATAAATGGTTCTTTATTCGTTACACATTTTCATAAATGACAAATAAATTAAAATTGCCTCCTATATTGTAAACATTTTATGTCGAAAAAATAATGCTGTTTTTTAATTGATTTTTATTTTGTAAGAACCAGTAGACTAGATGTCTGGATTTTTTCCATGTTTTTGTCTGTATTTTGACATTTATGTGATTTATGCTAATAGAATATAAAATATTTTTTTATATTGAATCTTTGCCTTATTCAGCGCCTTATTATTCTTTATATATATATATATATATATATATATATATATATATATATATATATATATATATATGTATATGCATATATGAACAAACACAATTAAAATCTTTTATAGCGAGCACTGCGGAAATTATTATATTTCTTTGTTATAAAAGACACTCATTGTACCCGTTGCAAGTAAATTCCAACTAAATATTATATTTTTTATATAAATCTCAATATAATTATGGACAAATCTTTATTGTATATTATGTGTAGTGTAAATACACATAATTGTGCTCGATTTATCTATTGCAATTCTTTTTGTTTTTGTTTCATTTTTTATTTTTTTTCGAGGTATGTATATATTTATATATATATATATATATATATATATATATATATATATATATATATATATATATATTAAATGATTATCTCCTATCAATACACATAATGATTATCTCACTCATATCCTTTATTAAAAACCAATCAAAAAATCGTTTATATTCTTTGAAAAAATATTCATAAAAAATCTAAAGAATTTATTATATATATTATCGTATACACATAACGCACACACACAGATCTCTTTCTCTTTCTCTCCCTCTCTATCTCTCTCTTTGTATATATATATATATATATATATACACACACACACACACATATATATATATATATATATATATATATATATATATATGATAAACTGGATCAAGTACAATTAAAATAAATTCTCGCCTTCTCTCTCTCTCTTTATATATATATATATATATATATATATATATATATATATATATATATATATATATTTCAAAAATACTCTGCAGTCAGCTTAAAAACACCATCCAAAGTTCAGTTTAATAGAAATCTCATTTTCTATTCGATTTGTTTCATATTCATGATTAAAAGTCAATGATGTAAAACCATTGAAAGACATTGATAATTGTATTTATTTATGAACGAAAATATATGGAACAAGTAATTTCAATGGTTGACCTACTTATGGAGAAGTGCTGTTCTATATTGAATTATAATATTTACTAACGAGGTAAATTGTTTTTCATTAAGGAAATGATTGTCTTGAACGCTTAATTAGCTGAAACCATTAATATTCTAAAAGAAATTTATACAAAAAAACTATATTAATGTCAGATTTTAACAAAACGTGTTTCAGGTGAAAAGTGTTTTTAATTAAATAATTTTAATTATGAAGTGAGAAAAATATAAAACAAAGATTGATTAAAATTTATATAAAAAATCTGTTACCAAAAAATTATAAACTGATTTATATAGAGTTCCTTTTTAGCTGAATAGTATTAAATTACCAAACCTTTTAAACAACATAATAATGGATCGATATATTTACGAATGTAGAAAAACCAATAAACATGTAATCAGGAGATTACTGCAATGGATATTCTTTTATAAGTATTAGTTAGACAATAATAATTTTATTTTATAAAGATGCATATTAATGTTTGATGTACATATATATATATATATATATATATATATATACATATGTATAGAGAGAGAGAAAGAGAGGCAGAGATAGGTCAAAACACTTTAGGAATGAAACCGTAAATAATTTAATCAGTAAAGTTTGATACTTAAATAGTACAAGTTTGTAAGGTTCGTTTTTGATTTGAAACTACACTCAATACCATTTTTTATTATAAACACACTAACGTGAAAATACCTCAAGCTAGAAAAACCAACCGATACTTGTATCTTTTTTCATTTTATTTGAAATCGTCCTACATTTTCTCATCGAAATGAAAAATAACACAAGACAAAAAAAAGAAACATTTGAGATGCTGGATAGAAGTCACTGATATTTTTAATACATGAATTTTCTTTTAAAGTGTTTTGTGTCATTCGAGACGAAATGTTTTCTTAACGAAATTTGACAGTTTAAGATAAATACAGAGTTTCAATTTACCAGTGAACAGGCGAATATTCTGTTTCACGCACGTTCCACAGCTTTTTTAGTAAAATATATATTTGGATGTTTTATTTTCTACACTGTTCAATAATCAGTTACAAAACGATAGTTATTGTCGTTGAATTATGATATTCTTATTACAAAAAAAATATTTGTTGTGTATAAAAACATTTAACAGTTTAAAATAAGATCAGAATATTTTATATGAATAAAAATAATTTTTATTAAATATGTATTTTACAATATTTAATATTAATACTTTACCTTTTTGTATCACTTTTATAATAGATGGAATATTTTTAATTTCAAATCCATAATCATTAATAATCTTCATTTTGGTATTAGTTTACAACCCTAAATGTGTTATAAGAAAATAATATTTCTACATAAATATTCCTATATTATCTTTTATTATTTTAAAAAAAAATATATTAGTATTTTATCTAACTAAAAATATTCCTTCACCTTATTTTATATAGGTCTTTCACCCTTCTTTTATTACGTTAATGACATGTATTCAAATATAGTTATATGCTATAATAACAGTAACACAGAAACACAATATCGATTTATGTTGAAACGGGAACTCCATTATCGTTCACTCGCATGTAAACGGATATAGAATCAAAGGGAAAGTACAAATGAGTCAGATTCGTTAGCTTATCGGCTTTCGCTTAAATATTTTGATTCTTGATGGAGTTTGTGTGTTTCACATATAGGTACTTATTCATAAACAATAGTCACATTGAGAACGATGTTGTGCTTTTGCTAAAATGCAGCACACATAAAAAGTTGATTACAGAGAAAAAGAAACATTTATATATATATATATATATATATATATATATATATATATATATATATATATATATATATGTATATATATATATATATGTGTGTGTGTGTGTGTGTATGTATATATGCGCGTTTGTGAATATACATGTGATTGTATTTATAAACGCATTTGTTATAAACGAGTGACATTTTCTCATAGTCGAGATATAGTTTAAAACGAGCTTTGTAGCATGTTGTGTGTACGCTTCACGCAGATGTAGTTGGACAGCACATTTAATGTATTACATAACACCTGCGATATTGTAAGGTGGTGACCTGTTATATCGAGCCAGTTGAAGTTGTCTGAAATGTGTTTTCCTGTAGATGCTCCCTATTCACAAGTTTCAAAATAACCCCACCTCATAAACAAAACATTCATTTTTGATTTAGTTTCTCTGATCTAGATATTTTGTATGTTAAATTTTAGTATTCAATATATTTAAATCAATTTTATGAACGTTTCAGTATTTAATATATGAGTCTGTTTGTATAAATTTATAATAAATATTTTACATATATATATATATATATATATATATGCAGAATATTTAATATATGAGCCTGTATGTGTAAATTTATAGTAAATATTTGACATATATCTACATATATATATATATACATATATATATATATATAGAGAGAGAGAGAGAGAAAGAGAGAGAGAATATGTCTTTGTTGAAAATATCCAAAATTGTAATCTTTCATTCATTAAATAATTTTAATCGATATGTGTTCCTATATGAGTGTGTAAGCCATTTTAAAATATGAATAAGTTATATACAATTTTTCATTGACCTGTATTTTCATTCATGTCTATTACAACATGTATGTAATGTAAATGTATTTTTACTGTCAAACATGTTGACATTGAAATGTATTTTTTAAAATATTTTTTAAAAAAAATCTCCTTTACAAACTAAAAAAAAATACAAGTGAATGTAGCGCACGTCAGTACTTATTTTTAAATTTTTTTTGTCGATATGAATGAGAATGTGTAATTGTTCACATGAATATTATATGTAGAAATTAATTCGGTGCCTTTTTTTATAAAATAATGAATATTTACGGTAAAATGGAATACATTTCAATCTTCAAATATCCACCATTATTTTATATAACTTTTCTTCATCTGACGAGTAACTGACGAATCCTTTGTCGAAAAAATTTCCGGTTTTAAGACGATGAGATCATAATATATCTTCAGATCTCTTTCACTGCTTTAGTATTTTTGGCATGTTTTATGCTTACAACACCCTCATTCAAACTGAACAAATCATTCCCGAGGATTCACCGGCATTTTTTTCAACTGGAATACAAAAAGTATACAAAGCCTAATATGCTGCTTTTCGGACGCTACCATGTTCATTACTGTTATATGAAGTTATGCCAACTGATTGGTCAAGGTATATAATGTTTTTAAATGTTAAAATTCACACATTAAAATCCTAAAAAAATGGGGAGATATTTTAATTTAAAACAGAGTTCTGATTGAGTCAATGTAAAAGAAACGAATTAATTTTTCACCTTAAATAATTCAATAATTTATTATATAAGTATACTGGTGTTACTATTTAAAGCAGTATTTAAAATATAATAATTAAATCATTTTTAATTAATATCTTAATATAAAATTTATCAGTAATATTAATTGTTTTTTCCTATAATTTACTACTATAAAATTTTTTGTATATTGTATATGGCCTGAAGCTAAAATATAAGCTCTTATTTTCATCTTAATCTAAAACTTGTGTTTTTGAACCTATGCTCGTTACTAAATTATACATTTTAATTAAACCATTTTAGTATATTTACAAATCTGTCTATAAATTTACTTAGAACCACACACATACACAAGTACGCATATTGTATATAAATTTATTTGCGTTATCTGTATTTATTCTGTATGAATAGATTTCTATTCAGATACCTGAAACCTTATCTTCTATTCTATCTCATACTACGTAACATGCAATACGTTGTTTTTGTTGTAAAGCAGATAAATTATTCTAAAACAGAAGACATTAATATGGAATGAATAGATTGTTGAACCTCGAGTTATAAATAATAAATTAATCAGATTTTTTGTATTCGTATAATTTATTAGAATCATGCATTGACTTAAAACTTTATTGTAATTAAATTT
>CM068320.1:32396480-32436480 GCA_034766995.1 Acanthacorydalis orientalis
TAAAATACTTCGATTTGACCTTTATATCTGGCTTTTACAACGTGCTGCAATTGAAATTGCAATAAATAATTTATTAAACGATTCTGTCATTAAGTGAATCACACGAGGTAATAAATCAAATTTAAATTGAAAAGGATGCTTGAAGCGTGACATAATTTTATTAAGAATACAGCTTTTTCAGAAAGTTTGTTGTATATATATATATATATATATATATATATATATGTATATATACATTTGTGTGTATGAGTGAGTACCTTCATACGTTCCTACATCTTCATTGATTTGGTGGTTTGATCTATCGTATAGTAAACTTATGCATCAAATTATGTGGTCGGTTGTTTGATTGAAACTGAATGTAACAAATTTTTCAGTTAAATATATAATCTCAAACAGTTCCCTTCTCAAAAGCTACAGTGTGTAAACTTGCTATTAGTTCTAAAGCTTCGTCGGTATGTTATCATAGGTAGTAACATTAATTCCAGTTTACACAGTTTTCTTACAAACAGTAAATCTCTTAAGTGTATGTCATTTAATAATATTCCGCCCGCTCTGCTGCTCTGTAACGTACTTTAGTTTAAATCAATATCTCCAGGACAAAATTATTACCACATTCGTTCCTGTATTATTTATCAAAGAGTTTTTAAACGCTTTTTTAGTTATGTTTGCTTATCGTTTTTCAATGATTTTTGCACGAATTAACACTCATATGTTCTCCTTTCTCTTCTTATATATATAT
Source organism: Acanthacorydalis orientalis (assembly GCA_034766995.1). Taxonomy (NCBI): domain Eukaryota; kingdom Metazoa; phylum Arthropoda; class Insecta; order Megaloptera; family Corydalidae; genus Acanthacorydalis; species Acanthacorydalis orientalis. Next base: position 32,397,220 of record CM068320.1, read on the forward strand.
ATATATATATATATATATATATATATATATATATATATATATATATATAAATTAAGACGTTCATACAAATATATTTACATTAACTAAATAAGCCAGTCACTTAGGAACAGAAAAAGGAAATCAAGATTATTCTAGCTGAGTCAACTTTCTGATATAAATATTTTTTTATAGTTGTTTTGCTACATTTATAAATCGTTAAAAGGTTTAGTGGAGCACGCTAGTAACAAAGTAAATATTTATGCACAAAGCGTGTAAGAATAATAAGAAAAACATCCCGTAACATATATATGTGGCTTTAGTTTAGAAAGTAAAAGCATCTAGAGACATCGAGTGGTGTATCCATTTACCCACTATTACAGTGAGTTAAACTGTTATTACAGTTGAGTGTATATTTATATGATAATGTAACGCACGTAATAATATCCTTATGATTCTCTTTTGTATCCATTTACACTAAATATTAAAAAATGCGAGTCCTCACGTTGTAATGAAATGAAATTTGTAATATGGTTTTTTAATAATGAATGTATTATATTCGTCACATTATATAATTTTTAAAGCAATATATTTTTCGAATTATATTTTTTATATAATTAGTAAGACCATATATTTCCATTTTCAAATAAAGGCTATATATTTTTCCATAGAATTTTTTTACTTTTTCCATTTTTGTACAACTTAAGTCTATGTTATATTTTTTATATCATTTTATTGTTATGTGAAAGTAAGGATAAAAAATATGCTTATATACATATATATATATATATATATATATATATATATATATATATATATATATGTATATACATCATATAAATGCTAAAGTTCAAATATTAGATGTACAAATTAATTCTGTGCTTTTGAATTGACTCAATCATAGATCTGTTTTAAATTAAAATATTTTTTCGCCGTTTTAGAATTTTGTGTTAACCTTAACTTTGTCAAAAACGCTATATATCTCGACCAAGTGGTTGGCATAACCTCATAAAACAATATTGAACACGATGTCGTCCGAAAAGCAACATATTATGCATTGTATAGTCAGTGCTGCCAAAGTCGTGGGGATGATTTGTTCAGCCTTATGGGAAGGTGTTGTAATGTATAAAATATGCAGAAAATACTGGAACCGTGGAAGAGATTCGACTTGATCGACTGAAAACCGCTATCTTTTTTTCGACAAAGAATTCATTAGTTATCCAATAGATGGAACAAAATTTTATAAAGTAATGGAGAATCTTTTGAGAATTGAAATGTATTTGATTTTTAAATAAACATTATTTTTTTTATAAAAAAGGAATAAAATTAATTTGTAGGCCTAATAGTTTGAAAATGCTAAAATAGTGGAAGAGGTCCGAAAATCTATTACGACTTCATCGATTCAAAGCTGCCATCTTTTCTTTGACAAGTGATTTGTCAATTCCAATAGATAAACCAAAGTTATTCAAATAATGGGGTATATTTTGAGGATTGAAATGTATTCCATTTTTCCTTGAACATTCATTTGATATAAAAAATGTACTGAATTAATTTATACACCTAATAGTTAGTAATTCAAAATATTAGAATAGTATTAAATATATCATGATATTACAAATAAAATCAGATATATCTACATTCTAAATTAAATTTCAACTCTATCTTCTCGATAATTTATTTTATTTTATGATTGATTTATTTTCAAGTTAAGAATGGCTGAGAGAAAGAAGTATTATACATAATATTTCCCTTAAGATATTGGAAAAAATCGTTGCAGTTTTTCTTTTTTTCTTTCTTTAAATAAAAATTATATTTCGTTCATCGATTTAATTTACTTAAAATATTAAAATATAAATATTAACTTTTTTAGAAATTCTTCTTAAGAAATTTTAACACAGTAATGTCTGAGAAAAAATGTTGTAACCAGAATTTTATTAATTTAAGTTTATTGTAATTTATATTATAGTAATACAATATTTTATCATTAAATTATTATGTCAACACAATACTGATTAGATATCATCATCAGCAGCAGCAGCCTTTGTCAATACACTGCTGGATAAATGTTCTTCCATGATTTATATTATATATATATATATAATATATATATATATATATATATATTATTTAAATAAATTAATGTTTTACTAAAATTTTCTATGGGCCCGGCGATTTTAGACACAATTATTTTGGAAGGTGTCTAATACAAGTGCGATAATTTTACTACTACTCGGTACATCTGAAAAATATTCACAAAATTCCTCTGCAAAAATCTCTTCCTTATCCATTATGAAATTATGAAATTTTAAAACAAAATTAATTTTTGCTATAATATATATATATATATATATATATATATATATATTATTTATTATTTAGTTGTATAATATATATATATATATATATATATATATATATATACAATTACTTTTTTGAATAAAATGTATAACAATAAACATTGGTCAAGTCTAATACTCTCAAAAGAGCATAAAAATAAAAAAAATATATTTCTTATAACATACAATTTTATCGACAATTTAATAATTGAAGAATGATCCTTTTATGTACACAAATGTTCTATTTGACGTCATTAGGATGAAATTTTAGACATATAGTACTTTACAAAGTAGAAACTCAAAAGATTTATGAATCTTAAACAATGTTTTGTGTGTGCTCACAGTAATCGAAAATTTAGTTAAAAGAATAATACAAACAGCAGAAAGATTACATGTCAATTCCATTATATTGAGAACAGAAAGTAATATTTGTAAGATGTAGGAATTGATATTGGAAAATATACATTGAAATGGTAATTGGATTTCCAACTAGAATGAACGTCAGATGAAAAGAAGATGAGTTATTAGAAGTAGGTTTGGCTTGACGTAGAAATATTAATGATCGGTATAAGTTAGTACAATGAAAGAAATATGAAGATCATTTATATATATATATATATATATATTTGCATAAGTAGATATTGTTAAAGATGTTAAAGTCGAAATTTATACGATTTATTGATATAAACGAGACATTTTTGAAAAATGGATTATAATTAGATGAAATATTATTCGATAAAATTTATATATTATTATTTTATCTTTTATAAAATAACAATATAGTCAGACATACAGACAATTTGAGATTTTAGAATCTGTAGGATAAATATTGTTTTTATCTTCCAACAAAGTATATTTACAGCTGATTATCCAATGAATAAAGTTATAAGAAAAGTAAATTTACTCGACATAATCTGAGAAGAGGTTGTGAAAGTGAATATTTGTATGGAAATATGGATGAACCAAAATCTATGCAAACTTGTTTTCGTTATATCTGAGTTCTGAAGTTCTACTCTCTCTCTCTCTCTATATATATATATATATATACAGAAAGAGAGAGGGAATATATATATATATATATATATATATATATATATACATAAATGTGTATGTGTAGAATTATATTCTTAATGATTAATATAACAATCACTTATTAAGTCCACTTCTATGACAAAATGTTTTGCTTTTTCCCAGGTGTGAATTTTCAGTATGTTTTAATTATGTTTAGAGATTATTCATTTTTCTTTTATTTGTAGAAGGAATTTAATTTGAAAATACACTAATATATATATATATATATATATATATATATATATATGTATATATAATATGCATGTGTGTGGGAATAAATTTGAATATCTTTATGTGTCAGCGAGTATAAGTCTTGGCAAATTACCAAATAATAACTCATAACTTAAATGTGTTAGTGAACCGATGTCTGCAACATTCGATGGTTCGATGGCCAGATATTGTTACAGATATTGATTTATAAAAATCGTGCAACAGCTATTACTGACAACTAAATTAAGAAATATATTTTCAGTTGAAATAGATATCTTTTGAAAAAAAAATATTATATTTTCGGAAAATTAAATTGTCATTTGAAACAATAAGTGTTATTATAGAAATAGTTAAAGTATGATGAGTTAAATACGGTGATGAATTAAATAATAAAATTAGTAGGGTACAAATAATCATAAAATATGAATGAACTTGTTCAAAATTTCAATTTAATTGGTAAAATGTAAATCAATTAAATAATTATTTAAAAGTCATTAATGTTCATATATTTTCAATAGGTGACATTTATTACAATTCATATTTGAAATTTATATGTATATAATTTTGAGTTTATTTATTTATAAGTAGCTTATATATACTAAAATGCCAATTATAAAATTAATCACAGTGAAAAATATTATAATATTTTGACAATTTAATCAGTTTTATAAATTAATATGAATTTCATTTTTACATTCATCTAACCATTTATATTTTAAAACATATCAGTTATCATCTAGTAAAATATAAAAAAGGTACATATAAAAATAGACCTATCAGATAAAACATAAAATAAATATGAAATCTAAGAACAGATTTTAGTTATGATTTTTTTTTTATTTTTTTTTATAGAGGAAGGTTTTGAATTTTTTCTGCTTATTTTTTTTAAATGAAGCACTTAGAATATTTTCTATTTTTTTAGAAATACTTTTATGAAATTCGATTTTAATGTATTGATTGAGAAATTTATTTAGAAACGAGTTTGATAGAGAAATGAAGTAACCAAAAATCAATTTGCGATATTGAATTATTTATTATATATATATATATATATATTCATAATTTAAATATTTTTTTGTTTTAAGTATTCTCTGTTACATAATCACATATTAGATATAAAATTAAAGTATTTAAATTTTAAAAATTCAATTTTTTGTTTGTGTCTTTGATATTATTTTTTGTTAATTTTGTATTGAATTTTTTTATTATATTTTTTAAAAAAATTGGCGTATAAATATTTTATGTTTCTAAATAGTTGTTTTTATCACATAATTAACAACATTTTGGTATTGATAATACAACATTATAATTTAATTTTATTAAAAAAAACTGACAGTTTTGTTCAATTATAAATTAATTTAACTACCTCGAAAATGATTAATTAAAATCGCTTTTCTGAATGGAATACCCTTATGACGTTTTGACTAGTTTACCAACTTATTTAAAGACTATATAGTAATAAAATGTTTATCATTGAGGTATATTTGAAATTTAAATTGTATGATCAAATTTGGAATAAAATTACTGAAGTGAGAAAATGAATGTGTTTTGAACGAACACACAAAGATATAATATTAAATAAGGTTCTCTCTTATTTAAAACACAATGCATTAATCAACTCCAAAGAATTTTCTGTTTACAGTATAAATGTAAATTATTTTATTGTGTTGTATATTTGTGTTGACTACATATGATTTTCTGACATTTGTGAAAAGAACTGGCTGTGTTTTCATGAAAACAATACACAAATGCATTAAGATAAATAAATAAATAATTAAAATTGTTATTGTTCACAGAAGTATTCTTTAATAAACTAGTTACGGTTTCATAAACTATATTTTCAACACATACATGTAAATTGGATGAAAATATCCTACTAAAATAATATGTTTCATTTTTATACTGCATAATAATAGTATGCGGATCATTAATTGAAAAACTAATCAAATATCACCCAACTTCTGTCTAAATAACATTAATGTTGAATAATAATTGTAAATTATATCTTCAGTCTACGTTTGTAGTTCTAATTTGAAGTACCAGAAAAGTTCGAGCATGTTAATTTATGAAAACGTATAATTACGTGTTGTAATTAATGTTGTCTTTGCTCGTCTGTTTCTAAGGGGTTCTTTTTTAATACGTTTTTCATGTTTATATTTGTGTCTCGCAGTTTTAATTGGTAAAATTAATTTTAAATATGTATGCATTGTGTCTACACTCATTCTTTTTTATTTAATTTTCTAGTTATTAAAATTAAATACTAAACAAATAAAAACTTGTTGAAAAATATTCAATAACATTGATATTAACAGAAATAAGTAAATTATAATATTAAATATATTATAATTGAAAAATAAATTCACTGAAGCTGACAATCTGCAGTTATTTTTGTTGTCCACTTATTATATATATATATATATATATATATATATAGGACGATACAAAAAAAAACAAAGGGGTTTGAAACATTAATATTTTTTGTGTTTTGAAATATTTTCATCTTTTTTTATTTTTTTAAAATATAGTATAAGGATAGGGTATTTTTTCTGATTACAAATGAAAAATGGTATCACTTAAGTGATGCCCATTTTCGGTTTTTAAGGGTAGAGCTCTTTCTAAGGCATTTTTCATCACTTCTTTCTGAATTTCTGGACATTAGGCTCGAATTTCTTCTCGTGTGTTGTTTTTCAGCTGCAGGATGGTTTTTGGATTATTTATATGTATACGTTTTATTAAGTAGCCCCAAATAAAAAAATCGGAACGGTTTAAATTAGGCGAACGCGCAGGTCAATTAAAATAGCTGTTTCTTAAAATTATGCGTTTGTCAAAAATGTCCCGTAAAACTTCCATAACGTGTGTTACTGTGTGCTTGGTGGGTCCTTCTTATTAGAACCACATCTGTTGACGATTATCAACAGTTGGGCCGAAAAGAATCTATCATCGTACGGTACTGAGCACCATTTATCGTTATAGCAGTACCGTCCCCATTTTCGAAGAAATAAGGGGCTATAATCCTTTTAAACGTTACTCCACACCAAACAGTATACTTAAGTGGGTGGAATTATCGCTGATCAAGTGTTCTTTAATTCTCTACAGCCCATATTTTACAGTTTTCTCGGTTCACGAAGCTATTTAAGTGGAAATGAGCTTCATCGCTCATAATCAATTTGTGAATAAATTCATTATTTCTTCTCCTTGTTAGCGAAAACGAATTGATAATCGAACCAATGCTGATAATCTGTTGGATTTAGCTCTTCCACAAACTGCACTTTCATGGGAACATTTTTAATGTGTCAAAAATCCTTTACAGTGACCTCTGATATATTCCAAGTTGGAATAAACGTTTCTTAGTTGATGTTTCAGAATTTTGATCAATACTCCCCTGTACATGTTCAATATTCTCCTCAGTTAGAGTTGAACGATGCATTCCAGACCCTGGTCGGTTACTGACTGCACTTTGCAATCAAAAACGTGTAATCAAACAATTACTCATTGACTCCGATGGTCCTGTTGGAACATTAAATTAACAACGATATGCTCGATGCGTCAAAATAATTGAACGCTGATTTTTTTAAAATAAAATTCAATTGTTTTGGTACGTTGTTCCGTTATGTACCTTTTCATGATAAATTCACCAAGTTTTATTTATAAAATTCTGAAAAGAAGAAAAAAAACTTTTAAATAAAAAAAATATTAACTATTCAAACACCTTTGCGCCACCTGTATATATATATATACATATTTATGTATATATATATATATATCTATGTGTGTGTGTATGTGTGTGTCCCAATAAATGTATTTGTGCCCTCATAGCGAGAGAGGATGTAACATATACACTAGGATTCCTTACAAATGCTTAAGATGTACAACTTCCGTCGTCATTGTGAAATTTATCAAAACGCGTGATCTGCATTTTTAGTAGAGTCTTCTTTAGAAATACAACTCAGCAAATGTTTCAGATAATAATTCAGCAGATGAAAGATAAACTTGTAAGTTTTTGTTAAATTCAAACTCATTATTTGTTAGCTTTAATACACTTTTTTCTTTGTACTGTGTATCATATTAGAGTAAAATAATCGTCTCAGTATCTAAACAGTTACTTTTAATGAATATACGAATATTATAGATAAATACAATAAAACTGAAAAAAATAAGTGTGTAAGAAATGAAATTTTCACGTTAAAAAATATACAATGTCATAATTCTATTCAATTTCGTTCAAAAGTGTTGTGTATAAGATTTCAGATTGAAATTGATATAAAAATTTCAGATAAATAGTCAGCTTTTCAATTATATCTTAAACTGTATAATTATTTATTTTTATAGTTGATCATTTTTTACCTTTTTTTTGAAGAACAATTTATATAAAATAAGGTTTAAAAATTTTTGAACATAAGGCTTTTCTTGAAAATAAATTGAAACATTTTTGTATTTGACCAGTAGACAATATTATATGTATCTCTCTCTCTATCTCTTTATATATATATATATATATATATATATATATATATATTCGTAATATAAAAAGAAAAATACGGGTGTGAAAACAAATAGAGTATAACAGATAACTAAAACACGGCGATAAACATCCAGTACAAAATGAATTAACACGTTTATTTTCATTGTAAACAATTCCGAATGGAAGAGTCAATTTCATCAACAAGCGATGAAAACAAAATGAACTAACGTCCGGGTTTTCCTGGCAAAAACAATACGGACCATTAGTGATTTGGAGCGTCTTCTGATCATCATTATCCGAAAACAGTAACCCTGCGAAGTAATTTCATGACAAATTGAATCTCCTTAATTAACGCTTTTTTGCTGTAACACAAAGAGTGAAATAATGATTTCATTTGATCACAAAATTTAGGATAATATTAGTTTTATTCTCATTGTTTTTATGACACTATTTTTCAATTATTTATACAAAAAACAAACACCTGACATGAAAAATTTCTTTTTAAAACTCACCGATGATACTTGAATATATTTTAACACTCTTTAACATTATTTGTAAATAATTTTACATCTACATATTAAATATTTATTAAACGTGTATATATGTATTTATCTGATCGTATTAAAAGATGAAAATAAAATTAAAAGAAATATAAATTTTAATTCTCGAACAGATGTAAATTGTGATTACATTTAAGAAAATGAGCAATAAATAAGAAAAATAATTAACTTGCGCTGTTTGAAATGAAAACTCAAGTGTGAGAAGAAATTATCACGCTTGGAAGTTCGAGATAAGAGATATTAAGACTTAGGGATCGAAGTTTATATGAGAAAAATAATATGCGACAGTGAACAAGTACAAAGGGTTCTCATATCTTTGCACCGGAGGAATATTTTCACACTTCCTTCTCACAACTCGATAATTTATTCAAGTCATCTTAAAAAAAAAAACAGTAAAAAAATATATAGTGGTGTTATACAATTAGATGGAACAATAGGTCCAATGTATTTCTGCCAATTGAAAAGTTTATATTGTAATTATAATTGTCTTACTTTATAACGTCTACCCAGAAAGATTAATCACTTTCACTCAAAAATGAAATGGCATTTATAAAATATCCTTCTTCACTATCACTACTATATATTACCCTCAAACCTAATGGTCGTTTGATATATATTTTATTATTTTATATTTCCGTTAGTATTTATTTTTAAAAATATTATTGTTTTGATTTTCCGATTGAGGACATATTTGATTTTAATTAAAAAATTATATTAGGTGTACACATTAAGTCGGTGTCCTTTTCAATAAAAAAATAATGTTTATTTATCCTTCTCCCATTATTTTATAAAACTTTGCTTCATCGACAAATCCCTTGTTGAAAAAAGATGACGGATTTGAGTTGATGAATCCGTGAATGCATTTTCGAACCTCTTCTATTATTTTAAAATTACCAACCGGAACAGATAATAATCTGATGGAGCTAGGTCCGGTGAGTATGTCGCATGAAGGAGATCTTCTCGGCCCAACGAACAAATAACGTCTTTGATCCCTTTCGGGATGTGCGGCCGAGCGTTGTCATGCCGAAGCATGACTTGCTTCGTTCCCTTACCAGTAATTGGTCTTTTTTCTCTAATTCATCTTTCAAACGGATGAGCTGTTGTTGGTAACGCTCTGAATTTACAGTTTGACCAGATTCGAGTAACTCATAATATACCACACCCTTAATTTCCCACCAAATACACAATAACACCTTTTTGGAGTCAATATTTGGTTCTAAAGTCGATATCGATGGTTCATCGGATCTAACCCATGATTTTCTGTGATTAAGATTGCAGTATAAAACCAATTTTTGATCCCTGATTATGATTTTATACCAAAAAAAATCCTTCAATTTTTCCAACTAGAATTCGAAAAGCATTCAATGTCTAATATGCTTATTTGTGAACGCCATCATGTTGACTACTGTTTTATGAGGTTATGATTTTTTCTTGTCCAAGATATATAGTGTTTTTAAATGTTAAGTTTGTGATTTCAAAGTCTTAAAATGACGAGAAAATACTTTAATTTAAAAAAGAGTTATGATTGATTCAATTTAAAGGCACCGAATTAATTTGTACATCTATAAACACATGTTATAAATATTTGACAATAATTCAAAATGAACTTTAAATACATTTAAGTCCATTTATCATTAATTACATGTTGTACCTAAAATTCTATGTTTTTTATTTACTATTGTATTTTCGTACATGCATGTAAATTTAATTACTTTTATTAATATCTCAGTAATGTCTATGACATGCGTTATTTTATCATTTCTCAATATAAATTGTCATTATTATTATCCAAATGCGACAGGTGGTCACTTGTTGAAAGGATTTATTAAATATTTAGAACAATCATTCTGGAAATGAAAGGATATAAGATAAAACATATCAATAGCTGTCTTAATTTTACTGACAGTCAATTTTCTCTGAAATCATTTTGACCATTCATTGTTTTTCTATGAATGTTTTTTTTTAAATTTTCTTAATATTTATTGAATAAGTTTTAACAATTCAACGATTTCATTTTTTTCGAAAATCTATCTGAACTCTAATAGAACTACATTAATATATATATATATATATATATATATATATATATATATATATATATATTATAAGTGTATTAAAAATCTTGACACTTTCAATCAAATGATGCGTTAAAACTAGAAATGATTTTTTGCACGGATTCGTACTTAAAAATTCATTTGAGATATGTGTAGCGTGTAATATATAATCGGAGAAATAAATGTATATATTGATTACATTTTATATCATTTTCCTCATTTAGCGCATCATTAAACAATGAAGACGATTTTCTCTGACTTGGAACAAACATTAGTAAAAAATCTATTGTCATTTTACAAAAAAAAACTGTTATATATCATAGTCCTTTCAAATTTTTTATAAGTATGTGATATGAATCTTTATATTTCATTTCTTATTTAATATTTCTTTTGAAGATATTATTTCAAGACAACAAATATAAAAAGGAAACTTATTAGATATCATGACAGATAGTTTATTTGATTGAAATTTCAATATTTGCTTATAGTAAAAAATAATTAGTATATTCACTAAAAAAAATATACAAATAATTTATAGTTTCAGTCAGAATTTCACTGTGAATGACTTTGATAAATCGTATCTCATTTATCCAGTATGCGTATGAACAAAACTACATAATCAAATAATAAAATCTTATTTTTATAAAAATGTTAAGTTCGTTGTGTTCGTTTGTGTGCGCATTATTTTATACATAATACCATTCAGAAAGCTTCGTAAAAAGTAAAAGCATGATAAAAATGTAAAAGAGCACGATAAGTATAACGATTTACATCCAGGATAACGATTTAACTCTATGCGATTATGAAAATGTTCATGAAGCTAATTTGGGGTTGGTTTCTAAGGTGTATTATTTTCTCTACACTGTTATATTGTCCTTAAGAAATATTATACTCAAACTGATATCTATCTTCAGGAAAAAGAAATAAAATTGAATTGGAAGACTTTTCGATAACAATCGATGTTCATTGTACTATAACATCAAGAGACAATTGTCTAGTATTGGAAACAATTTCAATTGCAGTATATGTTGGCTTTTATGAACATACTTTATTTATTTTCTTAACATATTTTTGTATCAAATGATATCTATATTTTTTAGTTTATCTTCTGATAGCTGTATCCTTAAACAGTACTCATTATTTAATTTTTTTTATTATTTTTCTTTATTTTTTTTATTCTTAAAAATTAATTCAGTGCCTTTAAATGAAATCAATCATAGTTTTGTTTCAAATTAAAATATTTTCTTGTCGTTTTAGAATTTTCAACTTCCAACTATGACATTTAAAACACTATATATCTTGGCCAAATAGTTCGCATAACCTCACAAAACAGTATTAAATACGATGAAGTCCTAAAAGTAGCATATCAGACATTCCATACTTTTCTCATTTCAGTTAAAATAATTTGTTCAGCTTGTGACACGTTTTTGTGACCCGTAAAACATACAAAAAAAATGCTAAAGTAATGGAAAAAGGCTGAAAATGTATTACATTATCAACTCAAAGTAACCATCTTTTTTTGACAAGAGGTTCGTCTGTTATTCAACAGATTGAGCAAAGTTATATAAAAATAGAGGATATTTTGAAGATTGAAATGTGTTCCTTTTTTCTATAAATAAAAATTTTCTATGAAAAAGGCACCGAATTAATTTGTACACTTAATAATATTATTTTTTGAAAAAATTAAATAACTTTCCAAATGTTTATTAAGTTATTATATTTTTTTTAAAAAAAAAACATATTGATACAGTATAATAATTTTACTGATATTAATTATTCACTGTATAGTATTAGGAATTATTTCATAAATTCAGCGAAACTTTTAAAGATATTTTTAAAAGTAATATCAATTAGAATTAAAATGAACTAAACATTCGATTTTTTTGATCAAATGGAATTTTTAATTCATCAACATTTCGTATCTGTACCAATTATAAAGTTGTCTGTCACAGACCATTAAATTGGAATTTTTTTTTAAAAAAATGCGACAGTTTTATGTCAACCACAAACAGTTTTCATTGTTTGCGCATTTTTTTGTAAACATTTTTTGTTCATAAAATTAAAATTTCATCGTTCGTTCTCGTGTATTTTTAAATAGCTGCATATAACCATTCGTCCTGGAAAATGTTTGATAAAAAGTAGACACTTCATAAAGTACTAGAAATATGATTATGAGTTTAGCTACTGTGATTAAAATAGATCATAACGTTGATATAGTATTTTCGGATTATATATTTTTTATGAAATTTTAATAAAAAATGTTTGTGATATAACCGAAATAATATGACAATGATTTATTTTTTAATTCGTTCTTGTTATTAATACAATGAATTTTTCTCGTGCCTCTTTCTTTGACATTCTTTTATAAAAAAAAATTATTAAAAGTGCAAAGATGTATAAATAAAATGGATATAATTAAATAAATTTATTTTGAAAACTACTTTATATATTTTACAATATTAGTTACAGTCCCGTATTTCAAAGAATATGTTAAAATATAAAAAATTCAATCTTGATTTACTATCATACTACAGACACTTTATCTACTTGATAATCAAATTTTAAAAAGAAAAGTTCACTATTCTACAGATAAATGAGTACATGTAGAAAATTTAATAGAAAATATATGAAATTTTAGTTCGTGTTGCTCGGTTGTGCTCGCTAGAAGAATGCTATAAAAGAAAGTTGATTAAACTGATGATAGTTTTATTATATAAAAGAGATATTTTATAAAATTTTAGTTTTGGACGAATCATCAAAGTTCTTTTGTGTTAAATGATTTGTGTAATTATTTAACATGACGTTTTTTTTTTGCAGAATATAATTTTATACATTTGATGATTCATAGATATTTTTAATAATATTTTTTAAATTAAATGTATGCATGTGACTGAATTATATATATATATATATATATATATATATATATATATATATATATATCATCATCTGCCTCTGTCAATCCACTGCTAGATAAAGGCCTATTCCATGAATTTCAATTTGTACAATTGAATGCATCTCTTTTCCACTGATTTCCAATAAAAATTTTAATTTCCTTATCCCATCGACTCATTGACTTCTTTCTTGGTCTATTTATATTCCTTGGTTTCCAGTTAATAATGTCTGTTGTCCATCGGTTGTCTTCTCTTCTTGGAACATTCCACGACCATTTTCATTTCAAATTCTTTACTCTTCTTATTACATCTGTGTCTCCTGTATGTTTTCGTATCCATTCTATTCTTTTCCCATCGCCTCTTGTTATTCCTAGTATACATTATTCTATACTCCTCTGTATTGGTTGGAAACTCTGAATGATTTTAGCGTTAAGCACCCATAGGTAAGGACTGGTAGTATAGATTGAAGAAATATTTTTTTCTTCAAACAGAGTGGAATTGGTGATTTAAATATCGAGTCATTTCGTCCAAATGAGCTCCATCCTGTTTTTATTTTCCTGTTTACTTCTTAAATAAATGATCCATCTTAGTTGACAACCTGTCCTAGATAAATATACTTCATAAATTCTTCTATTCCTATTCTTTTATTTCAATTTTCTTCCGGCAGACAAACGCATTGAACAACACTTTTATTTTCACGTGATTCATGTTTAAACCAATTTTTTGATTGGCATCATCTAATTCTTCTAACACCCACACCCGACAGATGGAGCAAATTTATATAAAATAATGGGAGATATTTGAGGATTTAAATATATTCCACTTTTCCATAAACATTCATTTTCTATAAAAAGGCACTGAATTAATTTGCACACCTAATAAATTATAATTTCATTCAAAACAGCATACCAACAAGTGAAGATTCAACTGAATTTATTTTTAAAAATTACTTTATTGTTTATTTCAAATAGTCGAATTTATTCAATACCTGTTAAATGCAAGAATAATTAATTGTTTGCCATATATTCAAGCCTGATATACAAAAAAAAAAAACAATGTTGAATATTTAATAAAGTGTCTGTCAACATCGATTATGAGGTCTGCCTAAATGAAAAGAATGGCATGTGTAATATAAATTTAAATTAATTACCTTATAAATACACAACAACATATTCAGCCGCATACTCGAGCGGATCATATTCATTGAATACGTTCGAAGCAAAATGGCAATATAAATTGAAAGGTACGAACAACGAACTCAATACAGTTAACTGTTAATTGTACAGAGATCGATCGGTCTGATGAGTAAGGATGAAATCTTTATTGATTACGTGGAAACTTCGAAATACTGCGTACGTAGTTTTCTGTTTGTCTTAAGAAGAGTTATTGAGTACTTTGAATTGATTATACGGGTCTAGTTAGTAAATGAACGCGAAATACAAGCAGCGAATACGAAAATGTTTGAAGAAGAAAAATCATATTTTCAGTATTATTGTAAATAAGTTTGTTATATATGCGTACATTAATCAGTTAGAGAAA
Source organism: Acanthacorydalis orientalis (assembly GCA_034766995.1). Lineage (NCBI taxonomy): Eukaryota > Metazoa > Arthropoda > Insecta > Megaloptera > Corydalidae > Acanthacorydalis > Acanthacorydalis orientalis. The sequence goes on from CM068320.1 coordinate 32,412,322, forward strand.
TTGTGATCGAATTTCTTTTACTACCAATTTATAAATATACATTTTACAATATTATAGTGTAAAAAAATCATTTATTCATTTTTTTCTATAAGTCTGATGATTCTTCCAAGAAAACATAAATAATTGTTTAATGTTTTGATTTGATACTTTGTGCTATTAATATTAACTAATAAAATATATTCATTTTTTGTAAATGAAAGTAAGATAATTAGTTTAAAAATTTGAAACGAAATTCTAAGCAATATCACAATAAAATCTCTTTTTAAATACAAATACTCATATATTTCAATAAAATTTAAAATTGCAACAAATTAATTGAGATTAAAATTAAACATTTTTTTAAAAAAAAACTGAATAAAAATGTGTCGTATCAATATTTAAACTTTTAATTAAATTTTTAAATATTTTAAATTGGATAAAGTTGCTCAATAAAATTAATATCTGATAAATAAGGAAAAGTGTTCTTGTGACCAATAATTTACGAACGAAAAAGATATAAGTAAAAATAGGATTCTATAGTTTGAATAATAAAATATTATTCCTTTCCATTCTTCAGTAATATTTACATTAAAACAATTAAAATACTATTTTTGATTATTTAGAAGATTTTATTAAGAATGTCTAGTGTACAAAATTTTATTGACATTTTTGTTATTATTGTAATATGTAGGGGAGACAATTTTCCTAAAGGCTGTCAATAATGGGAAATAATTATCGTAATTGATAGATAACCATTTGGTCATAGATTAAGAAGTGTTTTCGTAATCACATTTTTCTTCAATGAAATTGTATTAACTGACATTAAAACATTTGACTGAGATAACTTTGAGGTATAGGAGTATGAGATTAAATCTATTCTAATATGTAAATAGAAGTGAATACTAGTAAGTTTTTATTTTAAGAGATTACAAATATTAATTTCAAAATATGAAAAATTGAAAAGTGATTCTTTCAAAAAAACATAAAAAAATGTTTAATGTTTTGATTTGATACTTTGTGATATTTCATTTAAATTCTAATTAGATTCTAATAATTTAAAATTGAAATGAAAATATTTATATCTATTTTACTTTGAGTTTTGATTTTTTAATCATCTTTGATATTGTGGAATATATTACAATGTCAACTAATAAACTATAATCATTTTTGTAAATGAAAGTAAGATAATAAATAATTTAAAAATTTGAAACGAAATTCGAAGCAACATCACAATAAAATCTCTTTTTACATATAAATACTCATATATTTCAATAAAATTTAAAATTGAAACAAATTAATTGAGATTAAATTTAAACATTTTTTTTTAAAAAAAAACCTGAATAAAAATGTGTCGTATCAATATTTAAACTTTGAATTAAATTTTTAAATATTTTAAATTGAATAAAGTCGCTCAATAAAATAAATATCTGATTATTACTTTGTACAAACAATTACATTTATAGACTTATTATTTACCGAACGTATTTTCTAATTCCTTTCAAAACTTGTAAATAATAGAATCAAAAACTTTTCGTACTGTTCTTTATTCCTTCAAATATTTACTTTCAGCTTTTCACATATAAAAGGAAACATGTTTTATACAACAGCACATGTCATATGTTCTTGTTACAAACCGAGATCGTTAGAATATATCTGTATGTTGTGTCCTGTTCTGCAGTTGGTTTTTGTAAACATCGTATATACGCTTTTTTACAACAATCTTTTATCCTCTGGCTGTTACTTTTTTCAGTTCGACATTTTGTATATGTTCTATTTTGATTTATTTTCATTTAGGACATTATCGTTCATTTCACTTTATTTTCTTTACATTTGCGTTCAGACTTTCATTTTATCACAGAGAAAAAAAATTGTATGGCCTCATTTTGTTAATGTAAAAATGTATAAATTTATTTTATAGTTTAAACACGTTAATATTTTATTTATTTAACTTTCAAATATAAATACAACTTTTACAAATTTTGAAATTAATATTTGTAATCTTTTAAAATAAAAATTCTTTAGTATTCTACTTCTATTTACATATTAGAATAGATTTAATCTCATACTCCTATACCTCAATGTTATCTCAATTAAATGTTTCAATGTCAGTTAATACAATTTCATTGAACAAAAATGTGATTACGAAAACACTTCTTAATCTATGACCAAATGGTTATCTATCAATTACGATAATTATTTCCCATCATTGACAGCTTTAGAGAAAATTGTCTCCTCAACATATTATAATAATAACAAAAATGTCAATAAAATTTTATACACTGGACATTCTTAATAAAATCTTCTAAATAATTAAAAATAGTATTTTAATTGTTTTAATGTAAATATTACTGAAGAATGGAAAGGAATAATATTTTATTATTCAAACTATAGAATCCTATTTTTACTTATATCTTTTTCGTTCGTAAATTATTGGTCATAAGAACAGTTTTTCTACTTTATCAGATATTAATTTTATTGAGCAACTTTATTCAATTTAAAATATTTAAAAAAATTAATTACAAGTTTAAATATTGATATGACACATTTTTATTCAGTTTTTTAAAAAAAATATGTTTGAATTTAATCTCAATTATTTTCTTTCAATTTTCAATTTTATTGAAATATATGAGTATTTATATTTAAAAAGAGATTTTATTGTGATGTTGCTTAGAATTTCGTTTCAAATTTTTAAACTATTTATTATCTTACTTTCATTTACAAAAAATGATTATATTTTATTAGTTAACATTGTAATATATTGCACAATATAAAAGATGATTAAAAAATCAAAACTCAAAGTAAAATAGATATAAATATTTTCATTTGAATTTTTAATTATTAAAAATATCTAATTAGAGATTGAATGAAATAGCACAAAGTATCAAATCAAAACATTAAACATTTATTTATGTTTTCTTGGAAGAATCATCAGACTTATAGAAAAAAATGTAAAAATGTAAGTTCTAACTGAAAATCTGTAACTATCATTCAATTCTTAAATATTTTTAATTATGATTTAGAAAAATTACCATGTTCGCTACCTTACTATATTTAAAATTATTTAATATGTGTATTTATGATGAAAGACCTTACAGAACAAATCAATCAGTGTCAATATATTATTACCTCTTATAGAATTTATTACTTAAATGTATGTGTACATATATAATACATACATATATATATATATATATATATATATATATACATACATACATACAGAGAGAGAACGAAAGAGAGAAGAGAGAGGCAAATATATTAAATATTCTTATTTATCACTACTCAACCATCCGGAAACATTACGATAAGCACTTCTGCACCTGTCACTTTATATTAAACTAGGAAAATACATATGTATCCACATTTGTGACTGAAATATTACACCAAATACATATAAACTACTTATACATTCTCCTTGGTGCACACACACACTCGCTTATATATATATATATATATATATTCGAAAATATAATGTCGTTAAACGTTATCAAATCACTAAAAAAATAAATATTTTACTTATTTATTTAAATAATAGTTGTGTTATAATAGTATTTCTATTATTAATTATTTCCATAAACTGTTGTACGTATCCATATAAAAATATTCAGTACATTATCATATTAACGTCAATTAACAGCTAACTAAATGTTAGGCTTTCATTCAAACTGTTTGTATTGAAGAATATTGGAATTTATTCAACCTACATTAAATATAAATATCAGAGATGTAATTCTTTTCTAAATTTATCTTTGTTTTTGTAATTTTTTCATTTTATTTTTGTAAGTTTATGTGAAGTTTTTATGTTTTTTTTTAAAAAAAAATCTGTTTGAAAGTTTCTATGAAACTTTGTTCTATGATAAACTAACTAATGGAATGTGCTATATTGTAGATTAATATTAAGAGAGGAAAAATGTATTAAGCATCATTCAAGGAGGGTAGGTAGATACTTAGAAATCTCAAACGTGACACTAATGAAATATGAGATATTGAGAAATCTCAAAAATCTGTATGATTTTGACATACACACACACACATACATACACACTCATATATATATATATATATATATATATATATATATATATCTGTGTGTAAAACTAAAGAATTTTTTCAAAAAGTCGGTAAATTTATTTTAATAATCAGTAATAGTTTTACTAATTTTATCAAACTAACAATTAAAAACATTATAATTCTAAACAGTTGTACCTTAGATTAGTTAATTAGTGTGATACTATTAGAACCATTCAAGTTGAAATGATTTGTTCAACTTTAGGGGAAGGTGTCGTGACGTACAAAACGTGCAGAAAATGCTATAACAGTGGAAGGATTCCGAAAATGTATTACTTTATCAACTTAAAGCCGTAGTATTTTTTTCGACAAAGGATTCATCAGTTACCTGACACAGAGAGCAAAGTTATACAAAATAATGAGAGATTTTTGAGGATTGAAATGTATTCAATTTTTCCATAAACATTCATTTTCTATAAAAAAAGACACGGAATTAATCTGTACAATAACCTAATATGTAAATAGATTCTATCGATTTTCTTAACTAAATTTATATATATATATATATATATATATATATATATATATATATATATATATATAAGTACTTATAATGCTAATTTTTATTTTATTTTAGATTAGTATGTAATTTAATTAATACATAATTTATTTGGGCATTAATTGTACCTATGATTCATTTTTATATTTGTATTTGAAGTAAGAAGAGTATTCTCCTGGCTTTATCTCTCTCTCTCTTACTCTCTCTTTATATATATATATATATATATATATATATGTACGTATGTATGTAGCATATATATATATATATATGTATATATATACATACACATATATATATATATATATATATATATATATATATATATATATGTTTGAATGTCTAAATTAAATTACATTTTATTTTTTTTGTTGTGAAACCAAGTGAAAAATAATAAGTTGATGAAAAAACATAGGAAGTAAAATTATTGTTTCAATATTGAATTTTAAATTAAATAAATTGTTAATATTGATGAAACTAAACGTCACAAAATCTATTAAAACAATAAATGTTGTGTAATGTAATAAAATGTCTGGATAAATGTTTGAAAATTTAACAGTTTATGAAAAGATCTGCTGATTCTTCTACAGACTGTATGAAAATTAATCCAAACGAGAGAAAGTAAACACAGATAATATGTTAAAATACCATTATTAAATTAAGTAAACTACAAAAGGTTAAAAGATTAATATTAGAAATCGGTGATCTGTTGACGTTTATGTAAGTTAATTTATATACTTTATAATAGTTGGCATTGGCGTATATGGAATCTGAAAATTAAAACAATAATTTTTATACAGTATCAATATTTAATTATTCTCAATTTTTAAAACATAATTTGTCTTTTAGATTTATACTTATATACAGAATACGGATATCTACATAAATACCTTTATATATATATATATATATATATATATATATATATATATATATATATATCTTATAAATTGAGTAGAAATATTAAAGTTAGTAGTAAAGTTTTTATTGTAAACATAAAGAAAAGATATCTGATTTCATTTCGAATTGACAGTGAATTGAAAGTAAGAATATTAAAGATATTATCGATTTTCAAAACAATACAATCATATTTATCCGATTTTATAGCACAATTATTGTATAAAAAGAGCAAATTATCAATATAATTCAATTAAAATGATCAAAAGTTTGAATAATAATTTCATTTGAATTGTTTACAACATCATATTCTGCTTATAATAATATTTCGATTATAAATATGAATTTACTTTTAATTATGAATTTAAAATTTGAATTTAATTACATAATCTGTATAAAATATAGGTTTTAAAATATTTTTTATATGGCAATAATATAAATGTATATATATATATATATATATTATATATATATATATATATATATATATAAATATTTAACATAATTCGTTTGTGATTTTTAAGGACAGTCAACATTAAACATTTTTCCAATAATAATACTACTTCTTACACAGTCTTTTCATACAATTTAATTATACCAAGGATATAAATACAAAATTTATGCGTAGGTTTGCGATTAAGTACACACACACACATATATATATATATATATATATATGTAACTGTGTATGTGATTTGCAGTATTCGTTTTTTAAAGAAAATATCATCATGATAAGAAAATTACCTTGAGTGTAATCAAAATATAAATGTGCACATATTAAATACAAACATTTCAAATCCCTCCTATATACAAATAAACGCGTAAACGTCTTTTATTTCAGGAAATTATGGCACTAATTTTATTAAATTTAGTCTACTGTATGTATGAAATTTAATCAAAACGAAGATAAAAATACATAGGAAGATAAAAAAAACAAATTATTAAACACTGGAAATGTTTTCGCTCCAAGACATTTATCTTTTCAATGTTTTTCTTAGTGAATTGTTAGACGATTATATATATATATATATATATATATATATATATATATCTATGTGTGTGTGTGTGTGTGTAAATACTCCACTGGAGACCATTTTTATATATCGGAGTGAGACTGAAGATTAAGCTTTAACTATATATAACAACTTCATTAAAATAAAATTTCGAGCAAAGTTTTGCCAAACTGACATTTGTAATTTAAATAGAACATTTTACCTCTCTGAAAAACACACACACACATACATGTAATACATATATTTTTAAATTCTTTATTTAATTAAACATGTAGCGAATCTCCTTAAAAAGAATATTACATTATTTATTTATCTGTCTATATATCAACTATATATATATATATATATATATATATATATATATATATATATATATATATATATATATATATATAAATTCACATTCATATAGAATATATATGAATATTTTAATTAGTATGAAAATTCGTGGCAATTTTAATACATTTTTTGATTTAATATCATTTGTGGAACTAATTATGAATCAAAATAAAAAGAATTGTTAATGTACAATGCATAGTTTGTTTCTGACTGTTACATTTTAATCTGCATTATGAGGTAAAAATAAAAGCCTGGAAAAATTCTAATGGTACTAAGGGATATAAAAGTAATTATATTGTTCTTCATGAAGTACTCAATTTTTAACTCTTCTTAATGTTTTTTATATGCAAAATAATTTTCTTTAAATAATGGTATTAATTTTGTATTAGTTTATTATAACTTATTTTTTAAATATATATGTATTATATGTATATATATATATACAAACACACATTCATAGAGAATATATTAATTAATATTCAAATTAGTGGCAGTACTAATACATATTTTGTTTTTATGACATATGTATGAACTAGTTTTGAATTAAAATAAAAGGAAATATTATTGTACAATAAATAGTTTGTTTCTCACTTTCCCATTTATATATATATATATATATATATATATATATATATATATATATATATATATATATATATATATGTATATCGTTTATTAACCAATAACAATATAATATTTAAACTAAATTATCAGGTTAAGATAAAAAAGTCTAATAATACAAATGGATATAAATGTAATTACATAGTTCTTCATGAAAATATTTAATTTTTAGGTATTTTTAATGTTTTTTATATGAAAAATATATTTTTTTCAGATAATGATATAAATTTTGTGTTATTTTAGTATAAATTATTTCTTAAATTTTTTATAAATATATATATATATATAATAAAATTTATTACTTTATGTAATAATTTCGATAGATTTTACTTGAAGATATTTTTATTTAATTGAAGATGAAAATATATAAAACATGTTTGTTCAAAACAGCATCTTTAAAGTAAACAATGGAATGGAGTTCTAATCGTAGTTTTATATAAGTTATTTATTTTTATTCATTTCATCTGACTATAATGCATACATAATGATAAAATAAAAATTAATTTAAAGCTAATGTTTAAATAAATAATATCTAAATGATAAGGAAAAGACCTTAAATATAATACGAAAAACTGATAACAATTTAAATTAAATGATATATTAATCACCGAAAATAATGTTGAGCGAGTGAACAAGAAAAATATGAATATGTTCTACAAAATGTCGTTATATAAAAAATGCATGGAAATGATATTTCTTATGCTTTATTGAAAACTTTCTGATTTGAAATTCTATACATTGTGTCTTATGACAATTTATTCTTTATTATTTTCATGAAACGTGTTATAGAATTCATATTTTCCAGTTGCAGAAGTTGTTTCAGTTCAATTGTGTCAGTTTTCAGCTTCAGTTAAGTTGTAGTATTCTTATCATATTTAAATAAATATAGAAATGTTTAATATACATGAATAACTTCAAAATTAATATTTTTTCTATTTATTTGGCTGGTAAATAGAAAATGTAAATGATTGAATTAAACAAAATAAAAACAATATGGCTCATTATTTTTAGATATTTTTTTTTAAAAAGGACATTTAGATCTTAAAATGCGACACCTTAATTTTCTTATAGAATTAAAATATATTCAATATTTAGGAACAAAGGTATCTTGTTAACAATTCTAATAAATATCTCGATCTTGTTTTTCTTCTCCCTTAGATCATATATTTACCTTTGAAACAAAGTATAAATATTATGTGTAGACATTGCTAATATTTTTATTACCTCATATACGAGGGTCGTTTGATAATTTTGGTAAATTTCTATGATGTAGTACCACCATTCACTTGGTAACATCACGACTATCAAGTGTCACTTTTCAAACTAGAATAGGAGAAATTTCAGCCAGAAGCGACACGTTGTTCACGTTCTACAGATGTTTGAAGCGAGCATTATAGCAGTTGCCGTAAAAATGGAATAAACCAGCAGGATTTTTGCATCGATTCGTCACAGCGGATGAAACATGGATCCACCACAACACACCTGAGTCGAAATAGCAGTAAAAACAGTGGACAACGACTGATGAAAGTGCGTTGAAGGAGGCGAAGATAGTTTTGTCGGTTGGGAAGGTGATGGTCACTGTTTTTTTGGGATTCGCGAAGAATGATCCTGATTGATTACTTAACGAAGAGAAAACGATAATAAGAGCCTATTATGCAACATTATTGAACCGTTTAAAGAAGATTTGAAACAAAACCGATCCAGAAAGTACACAGAAATTGCTCTTTCGCCAGGAAAACGTGCCGTCCCACAAATTGACTGTCGCGATGGCAGAATTGCACGAATTAGGCTTCGAATTGACTCATCATCTACTCTGTTCTCCAAATTTAGCCCCGTGCGACTTTTTCTTTTTCCCAAACTAGAAAATTTGGCTCGATGGAAAGAAATTCGTAACAGTGAATGAAACATGGATTCATCACTACACATCTGAGTCGAAATAGCAGTCAAAACAGTGGACAACGACTGGTGGAAGTGCGCCGAATGAGGCGGAGACCATTTTGTCGGATGGGAAGGTGATGGGTCATTGTTTTTTGGGATTCGCAAGGAATCATCCCAATCGACTATTTAACGATAAAACGATAACAGGAGCCTATTATGTAACATTATGGGACCGTTTAAAACAGAAACGGCTAAAATTTCCGCATAAAAAGTGCTTTTTCACCAGGACAACGCTCCGTCTTACAAAACGACCGTCGCAATGGCAAAATTATACGAATCACACTTCAAAAAAAAAATCCTCATCCACAGTATTCTCCGGACTTGACCCTGTGCGACTTCTTCCTCTTCCCAAACTTGAAAATTTGACTCGGTGGGAAGAAATTCTGGTCGAATGAGGATGCCATCGCCAACGTCAATGCGTATTTTGCAGACTCGCTGGATCAAGTGGATAGACCTCTATGTTGAGAAATAAAATCGATTTTTTCCAAAAAACGATGTTTAACTTGCTTTTTTACCATACTTATCAAACGTCTCACGCATATATATATATATATATATATATATATATATATATATATATATTTGTTTACTAGCTATGTATATATATATATATATATATATATATATATAATCTTATGTGAACATCAAAGAACAAGATATATTTTCGAATAGATTTTAGAAAAAAAATGATACCTTTTGACAAGATATCTTCTTTATGAGTACATTATCTTCATATTTTGTTTTCATACGACAGATTAATCTTTATATTTATAATATGTAAACGTTTATATATATATATATATATATATATATATATATATATATATATATATATATATGCACACACGTATGTGTGTTTGTGTGCACATGTTGTGCGTGTACAATTTGTGTAGCATACATTTTAGGTTTTTCTTTCTTTTACAGGCCGCTGATTCATTGAAGACAACAGAGAAAATATTGACAGTGCACGTAGCCATAGTAACACAGATATTATATAACGACCGTGCAGGCGTGAAGTATACAGCGTTTGCGCGTATAACGAACGTCGAAATCGCAAATAAAGTGCGCGAGTGAGAGGCTAAACAATTCAGTCCTCCAGCACGATTTCCCGCGCCGGCTGCAACAAGTACTGTGGACCTGCAGCACCCGGCCCCACCATTTCGTTCTCAAGCTTCCGCCAATCCTTCACCAGCAATGTCAATTACCTGAAACGCCGGTGAATATCATATCCAATCATATTTTATTTTATGTTTGATGTTATTTTTTACAGACACTGATATTTACATAAAAAAGCACTTTTTTTTATTCTATTTTATTCATATTGTAACTAACTGTGCCGTTTTCGTGGAAGGTTTTTTTTCAGACCGTATTAGATGTGTTTTTCGTGTTATTTTATTTCCATAATTTAAATTTGATTTCGACACATTTCGTTCGCTTTGTTAAAACTAAATGTATTAAAAGAACATAAAAAGTTATAAACTCGGATGATATTCAAATGAATTGATTCAATTTCATAACTCATTTCTCCCGAATCTGATATGTTTGTTCAATCATAAAAATATTCTGCTTCACTTATATTCGTTTCGTTTTGTATTGAAAAAAATTCAGCAATTTAATTATTTTGATTTTTATTAAACTTATTGTAATAATGTGCGATTATTAACTCACAAGTGATCTGAATAGGTGACGCAAGAAAAAACTTAAAAATATTAACATCTAATTAGGTTCTGTCTGGTGATACTTCCACATTTTTATACTCGAAAAAAACAAAAGGTATTCATTCATAATTCATTTAATAAAATAATTACACTTTTTGTTTGTTATTTATATTCTTAGGTGATATTGTTGTCATAATATAATATTGGATAAGTTTGGAAATAAATTTGTTTACATACATTTTATATTTCACAAACTCTTACTTTGCGAAAATAATATAAAAAAATTAGAAAATATTTTAAAAATAACGGTGTTTAAAATATTTGCATTTGAAACAATCTCGGATACTTTTACATTTTTTGTTCATTTATATTAACAACGCTGTTAATGTGAAAATTTAATGTCGAGCGCTTTGTAGTATTGTAAATGTTCTAATGCTCTTAAAGTTGAGTGGGAATATTTAATTATTGAAAAAGGAATTCCATTAACAAATAATTACAATCCTTATAAAACCGAATTAAAATTCATGACCCATTAGATAAATGTACCACTTTTTAGTGACATATTTAAATACGTATATACATACATACATATATATATATATATATATATATATATATATATATATATATATATAATTTTCATTTACAATTTTAAATAATTAATTATTAACTTCCATTATTTAAATGCTAATATGCGTATTAATATCGAAGTAATAAGATATAAATTTACTTATAAAATGCTGTTACACTTCTTTATTTTTAAACAACACACACACACACACACACACACACACACATATATATATATATATAAAACATAAAATTTTTAATTACAGTTTTAAATAATTAATTTTGAACTTCTTTTATTTAAATGCTAATATGCATATTAATATCAAAGTAGTAAAAAATACATTATCTTATAAAATGCTATTATATTTGCCTACTTTTTTAATAAAGTATATATATATATATATATATACACATACATACATAACTTTCTCTAAAGCCCTCAAGCAATATGAGTTGAAAGGTCTTAAACAAGAGAATAGGTAATAACGTTTTACATTACTGAACTGAATCGGCATGATTTATCTCTAACAATCTATCGAGTGCCAACTGAACAAAGAGATAGGATTTGAAGAACGATTTATGTGCGGTAAGAAAATATATGACTTTGCTGTAGGATCCAATCAGCAACTCTATATTAAAGCTGTTGTTTCTTTAAAAGTAACAGGTTGAAAAAAATCTGCTATTAAAGTAAATTGCTTGTTTTATATAAAAATCTTAAATAGATCAGTAATATTTAGAAATGAAACATAGATTAAATTATATTATATTCTATTAAAACATAAAATTAACTAATATTTAAAATTTAAATCAGCGGCTTCTCTAAAGTCACTTTTTTCAAAAAAAAAATAATTGTATGTAAAAAAAATAGAAACGTTAAAAATAAATTTTCCAATAATTATATTTTATGTAAACCGATGCTATTCAGTTTTATTTTTAGTAGTTTATTGTTTAATTTATTCAAAAATAATACACTCGTTGAACGAAATCAATAAATGTATTATTATTAACTCAAAATTGATTATAAATATATATATATTTTTGAATTTAGATTAAACAGTAAAATAATAATGAATACTGATTGTAACAATAAAGTGCGGTTCAATTTTTCACACGTGTAAAAAATTCATATCTTTTATACCAAGTGAAAAATATCATGTTTCTTATTATCTTTAACCGTGAAAATTCTATTTTTTCCGCAAAGTAAAAATTGTTATCTTTCTAACCATTGAATATTTTATACAGAAAGTTTTACATAAAGTTATCAAAATGCACAATATATACATACATTTTGTATCCATAAAAGTACTTTGTATACATTTGTTCATACATATACATATACATATACATATATATGTATATATATATATATATATATGTGTGTGTGTGTGTGTGTGTGTGTGTGTGTGTGCGTATGTAAGATCTGAGTACAAGATCGTGTGTGCAAATGTATTGGCATGAATAAATATTTAAGTAAGAAGTGTTTCATACGAGAGTTTATTCTAAAAGCTTACAAATTCTAATAATACACACATGTACTGTTAAAGAAAATTTAATTATCATTGTAAAACATCAAATAGAAACTATTTAAGCTTTATTATGATAGCGTCTTTTACTAATAATAAATATCTTGAAAATATACACACAAAATGTACTAATCATTCATTTCTTGCAATTTTTTAATGTCTTTATATGATATATTTATATTAGTATTTGTACATATGTAAATATATGTATGTATAAAAATACATCTGTATATATATATATATATATATATATATATATATATATATATATATATATAATAGCGTGTATATAACTAATATATTTTTTTCACAATCATGATTTAGTGTTATGGGTTCTTTGTAACTAATTTCGTTGTATGTTACCGAAGTAACAACTTTATTTAAAACTTGTTGACTATAATGGAACAATTTGTAGTTTCAAAATATTAAATTTTAGTTATATTTGAGAATTATATATATATACATATATGTATATATATAACTATATATATATATATATATATATATATATATATATATTTATATATACACCAAGTTCGTTTTGGCTAAAATTTTAAACACTTTGGAGAAATATTTTAGAATGAATTATTATTAATTTATGCAAACGTATTCCTGTACATGTTTTTAACATTGCTTTTTTAGATCGAATAATTGTGTAAATAAATATTTTGAATAAAATATTAAGAACCGATTTATTAGAAGCAAAAATTATGATAAATTTAGAACAAAAATATACAGAAAACACTTGTTCAATAGATTTGTTGCATTTTTCTAATTATTAAAAAAACTCTTTTTTCCTTATTGTATCAGAATTATTGTATGATTTTTCATCAAATAGCTGATTATCTTCTAAAGTTGTGTATTTTCTAAAAATTTTATGCTTGAGATTCGATTTGGTTCATTTATAATTAAAGTCAAGGAATAATTTGTAATTGAGTGTATATTTTGTTTACAATATAGTTATTAAATAAATTTAATCTAATATATATATAAGCTTATAAACTTTAATGTAAACTGGAAAGTTTTGAAAAAGGCTTTCGTACAGCAATGGATCGAAAGAGCATGATGGCGATAATATATTATAATGGTTGTTTTTTTTTTAATTTTTAATCACAGAAAATCAATCAAATTCAATTTAATTTAAATAATAACAATAATTTCGTAAACAAATGTGTTGTTATTCATTAATTGTATATATATATTTCAATCAATTATTTTTATTATTCCAATGTTCAAGCAAAATAAAAAGTGCTGCATGGCAGCGCTCGTGATTGACATCTATTCATTTTATATATCGTTTGAAAGGTGACAGTCACAGCTGTCATTTGAGCATCAGATGTATTTGTTTTGATTCGATTTGTGTATAAGAAATTTTTTTTTAAAATAGAAAACAAAAAGATACATTTTCACCATGTTATGTTGTACGAGTTCCGGAAAGGAGTAATCGTTGGTGGGGTAACGAAAAATATTCGGGTGGTTTATTTGGACCATGTACCATCACTTCCGACTGGGAAGAAATGGCTTGCTAAATTTCGACTTGGTGATTTTAACCTTGAAGTTCAACCTCGCTTTTGACGGATAATTCCAGTTATAGTTGACAATATCTTACGAATTTCGACGAAAGAGGTTGCCGAGACACTCAACGTTGACATATTGACTGCATTTCGACATTTAAAGAAGCTGGAGTTCACATTGAAGCTCGATACGTGGGTTATGCACTCGTTGTCTGAAAAAACAAGTTTGATTGCATCTCTTCGGAAGATTCTCTGCTTGGATGTCTCAACAGAGAGCCTTTTTAAGATCGATTGGTAACTGGCGATGACAAATGGATATTATACAACAATGTCCGATGCAAATTAATATAGAAACAAGCGAATGAAGGGGAAGAACCAATCACCAAAGCTAGCTTGCATCCGATGAAGGTGTTGCTGTGCGTTTGGTGGGATTGCAAAGTTGTTGTTTATTTCGAGCTGCTCCCACGGGGTGAAACAATTATTAAGGAGACGTACTGCCAAGAATTGATCATACTGAACGCAGCAATTAAAGAAAAGCGTCCAATTTTGGCCAATCGCAAGGGTGTCATTCTCCACCACAACGCAAAACCACATACAGCGAAACTGACTGAAAAAACTGAAGCAGTTGAATTGGGAAATTATATCGTATCCACCGTATTCTCCGGATACAGCAACTTCGGATTATCATTTGTTCCAGTTACTGCAGAACAGTTAAACGGTAAAAAATTAACACCATGGAGGATGTCAAAAACCATCTCGCCGCCTTTTTTGTCGAAAAACCATGCAGCTTTAACGAATGAGGAATCTGGCAGCTGCCTGAGAGTTGGAAAATTGTCGCAAAAAACGATTGTGAATACATAATTGATTAATAAAAATCATTTTCTGCGAAAAATAATCGTCCGAGTTTCAATTCCAAATCGTATACGAACTTTTGCACTGATCCAATATATATATATATATATATATATATATATATATATATATATGTATAATTAATAACATAGATACTTAAAAATGTAATTAATTATTACATCAAACAAAAGATGTGTGTTTCTTGTGCGCATCTACAATTATTACCATCACAAAGTGTTAGTAGAATTAGAATAATATCATATGGATGGTGGATGTATATTCTAAACTCGGAATTAAATCACGGATGCGTGAGTACACAAGTTACCGGGACTTCATATACTGCTGGTGGCAAGAACACATGAAACATGCTACGCAACGGTACGAATATTAATTAGAAGTGAGTTGAACACATACATATATGAATATATATATATATATATATATATATATATATATATATGTATAAACGAGTATATATCTAAACCATCTTCAGCGTATACTACATATCACTATGAATGTCAGTTTTATAGGTCAAATGTGATGTACACGCTTTTGCAATTCAGTTGTAACCATTCTTCGTATACAACACAGAACAGTGTTTGTGTTACCGAATTTGTGTGTTAGATCAGCTGTGGCCGCTGTAAATGTCTGTAGATAATTCTCGGATTTTATTTGTATAACGTTTAATAATTTAATATATTTGAGACTAAATGTAAGCGTAAACGCTCGTTATTGAATTATCGGTCCGCCTTCGAGAGTACTATTTACATGAGAACTCATTGAAATGTCAAGTTAATATCGTTAAATTAACAAGTAACACGATATATTCTACTAATATTAGTTGTAACTATATTATTAATTAAATTATTGTTCAATGAAAATATATTTATTTTGTGTTACGATCACTAACAAGAACGTACAATTATAGAAAAACATTATTCATAAACTTGATAAAAGTAATAGGCGTTTATCAGTTAGTTTGAGTAAGTGACCACATACTTTTAAATCCACCAGCTAATAAATTCAACTTCGATTTACCATGAATTATTTCAACAGAACTGGTCGTAACCAAGTAGCTGATGCATCAGGTTGCTATCCAAAGTGTCATGAGTTTCAAACTAATCTTAAAGAGTAAGTCATTTTTCATTAATAAAAGATTTGTTTTGATTAGGTTTCGGTTTTATTAGCGTTCTAAAATAGTTATATAAGAGAACGTGTTTCAGTGTTTCTGTCAATGTTGCACTATTAACACGAATTTAAATAACTATTTGAAATTGATTTTTACTGTTTTAAATTTATTGCTAAGCCTTGAAGAATGATTAAAGATAACATTCGTTTCGAGCATGTTTTGCTTTTTGTTTCAAAGAAGAAAGTGTAATATTATAAGCTATATAAATTAGATATTTTTTGACTCTTTACAGTATAGCTTATAATATGAGTTTTTGTTGAGAACAAAGAAAATATAATACAGAGTTCCAGAAAAGTGATTTTAATCTTTAAGGTAAGGTTTGTGTGTAAATACTGAATTATAATTGTGAATAACTGATTACGAATCATAAAGAAAAACATAATTATTTTCAAAAATGAAAAAGAATTCAGATTTGAATATTTTATGATTTTTTTCATCAGTTTCAAATATTTTAAATAGATTCGGTGTATTATATCATCTTTAAACATTTAATTTTCTTCAAATATAATTATAAAAGAGTTAAGAAGATGAATTAGTGACCAATTAATAATTAAAATAATTCATGGTGAAATTCGATTAGTTTTAATATATTCCAAACATTCGGCACAACTCAGATTGTTATTCAGATTAATTATCATTACAGATTTTAATTGTTCATTGTGTATTATTAAGGTTGATAGTTTGAATTTTTATACATTGTTTTACATATTGCATGATGTTTCATCAATTTTGCAAGCTTTTGTCGTGTTTTTTAATAAACGATTATCGCAGTGAATGTTTTTCTTTTTTTTAATTTTTGTTTGATAATAATAAAGTCAATTCTCTTAATCACACACACATATATATATATATATATATATATATATATATATATATATATATATATATATAACTACAAGATATATTTCATTACTATATTTAGAATTAGCATTTAATAAGAGAGATTATTAAACTGCAATTTTTGTATTAAAATTACACAGTTGTAAAAATGTTGAAAGGTATTTGTATTTTATTAAATAATATTATCAAAAATAATCTTTTAATTATAGTTTGTACATATATGATTTTTAAATATTTATCTCGAATTAATATCTTATTTAGCTGCTGAAACGTATCAATTTATTATATAAGAAATACTAAGTAAAAGTAAATCTTAATTTACTTTTAAATAATTTTAAAAGTAAATTAAGAATTTTCTTCTTTTTCTTAATTTTAAACTAACACCTTCTTAAATTTAAAGAAAAAAATATATAGCGTTTGTATTTTTTATATTTTAAAAATAAATATGAATCTAATGTGTAAAAATATGACAGTATTATATTTGGCAATATTAAAGTTTAATACAATAATTGATTAAATGAATTCTTTTATTAGTAATTTAATTTAAAGAAATAAATTAAGAGACTGTATTTCATTCTTATAAATTTATATTTTAGTGAAAATGAATTTCTTCTCTAGAAAATTAATGTCTTTAAGAAGAAGTCGTACAATGATGATTTTGTAATCCATTACATAAGGTTATTATTTATTATTTCAAACTATTAGGCCTACAAATTAATTTTGTGCCTTTTTTATAAATAATGAATGTTTATTTAAAAATCGAATACATTTCAATCCTCAAAAGATTCTCCATTACTTTATATAATTTTATATCATCTGTCGGATAACTGATAAATTCTTTGTCGAAAAAAAGATGTCGGTTTTCAGTCAATGAAGTCGAACCTCTTCCACGGTTCGTTCCAGTATTTTCTGTATATTTTATTCGTCACAACACCTTTATCCATAGCTACAGAAATCATGCCCATAGCTTCCACCGCATTTTTTTTCCACTGAAAGAAAAAAATAATGCAATGCCTAATATGCTGCTTTTCAAGGGATATCGTATTCATTACTGTTCTGTGAGGTTATCCCAATTACTTGACCAAGATATAAAGATATATAGTGTTTTTGAATGTTAGGTTTGGCATTTCAAAATCTTAGATAAAGGAGAAAATATTTTAATTTGAACAGATTTATGATTGATTCAATTTAAAGGCACAGAATTAATTTTTACAACTAATATTTATATATATATATATATATATATATATATATATATATATATATATATATACAGGGAGAGAGAGAGATATTTACTTCATATGTAAATTCCAAGCGGAATATTTTCATTAAAATAATATAAAAGATATGTAATGTAGTAAAACTGACTTATAAAAATCAATTCTTCGATAGCTGGAATTCTATTTTCATTATAAAATAAATTAACAAAATTTAATTAAAATAACTTTTCCAATTTTGTACTTGATTATATTTAAAAACCAAAATTGTTGAAATAACATAAAAATTTAAAAAATATGAATCAATAATAGCTGTGTTAATACAAAATTTGAAAATTATTAACCAATATATATATATATATATATATTTATATATATTTAAAGGTACTACAAACATATTTGTAAAATATATATTTTTATTATAGTTTATATATATATATATATATATATATATATATATATATATATATATCTATATATATATATATATATATATATATATATATATATATATATATATTTATACATATATACACAAATTAATTTAAATATTCACTTGTAAAAAAAAGGAGTTTGTGAATTCACTACAATGTTCTGGTAAATATTTTATGTGTTCAAGACAAAATCACCTTCAATGTCGTTCGGGACTAGTTTGAAAAGAAGTCGATTTTATGACTCGAGTTGCACTTCATCATTTATTTGTTCCATTTTCAACAGAACACGTCCAGCAGTAAAAAAACAACATATATATATATACCAACTTCAGGTTCACGGAAATTTTCCATCAGTCGATAAACGACAGATTTAAATTCGAAACGTGACTCCATTAAAACGAAAATGAAAATTACTGACATTTAAAAATAGCCTAAGGTGTATAATATTGCTATGATATATCTTCAACACTACAATTGAAACAAATCGATATTCAAATATAAGAATTATTGAAATATTAGAATATATCAAGTGTAATTCATATAGAAAATCGTATATGGAAATGATTTTTTTGTAATTAATGATGGCGTAGAGAAAAATGAATTTATTGATGTTAGAAATGTAATAACAAATATGATTTTTAAAAAAAATTAAACATTAATATCAATTTATTTAAATGAAATATATATTAAATAGGGATGGGTTTAATAACTTCATATGTTTGTTATTATTATGAAAACTTTTACTCGGATATTATTATTTATATTTGCAATTTAAAAAGATGAGTGTTATAAAAAAAAAATCCGAGCGGCGAAAAAATATATCTTCACGAAAAACGTCAAGATCGTTACTTACAATACCGACAAAGCTTTGTCTTTAACAAAATATATACGATAAATGTACATTTTTTTGTGGTAGAACGTACGTGATTAAAATCTGAATAGCGTTTTATTGCATAAACTTGTTTATTTTTAATATTTTTCATGATATTTCTGAAAGTCATGCTTTTGAGTGTGAGACGTAAAAAGAAGTCGCCACACAGACACACTTTCTTTGGATTTTATGAAGGTTTTCAGTCTTTTTATAGAACGAACGTGTAATGTTAAGGTAAAAATGTTCATATGTTAACTTAGAATTTATATTTTTGAAATAAAATATTAAAATACTTTTTTTGTAATATATATTATACAGTGAGATCTGCAGATACTTTTTTTGTACTCTAAACCATTGTCAAATGTAACAGACTTTTCATATAACTATTGTGTATGAAACGCACTAGACTTAATCTTAAATTCAATTTGAGATTTAATTTTTATGTGTTATGAACTTCACTAAATTATTTATATACAACTCGATCAATCACACATTTACATTACAGTTTTTCATAAATATGTATGAAGAAAATAATATTTTAATTCTGGCGTTTTATAAAATCTTAAATAATTGAAAAATACAAATTAAAAACCGAAAAATTACTAATAATTATCGGTATTTTATGAAACAATCAAGATATATTTCTCTTTGAAAGTATGTATTTCATAACTCACTAATTAAATATGTTTTTCCTATATACAGTTCTTTTCATAATGTAATTAATTATTGACTCATTCTTTTTGATTCATTACGTACAGTTTCAGTAAAATTTATCAAATAAAAAAATTGTATGATCGTTTTTGAATAGTTATGTAAAAAATATTTAAATCAAAAATAGTACTTTAGAGAAATTTTATAATCAATGATCATAGTAAAAAATAGTATTGGATGAAAACACACTATATTAACTGGATTTCGAAAAGTCAAATGATATTTTTTTTTAAATTATTTAAAAGTGATTTGAAACTTAGCTATTACAAATAACAAAATATGCATTTCTTTGACATCTGTTACATGATTAAAGAAAGAATTTATTTCTGGAAATTGTTATAATGGGATATCTATCATAATAGACAGCTTCAATTTGTCATGAGATAGAATCTTATTGATTTTTTCTCATAAGAAAACAGTCTGAAAAGCTTTCTATTAGGTTGGTAGGAAAATAATTACGGGTTTTGTTTTCTGAATTCTAATCTTATTTTTAATGAAAGTGTCATTTCATCATGTTCATAATACAATTTTAAAGTATATTTTTCGATCCGTATTTTAGTAACATCGATTTTGATTTTATTATTAATTTTTATTCGAATTGAGGTATTGAATTAAAGATGGGAAAGAAGCAAAAAAGAGCATTTTTGTACGAGTTTAAAACGGGTGGTAAAGCAACAGAAACTGCTTGTAAACTAAACGATGCTTTTGATGTGGATACTGTTAAGGAAGGTACGATGCAACGGTGGTTCTAAAAATTTCATACTGGGTGCAAGAGCCTTGAAGATGAAGAAGATCGGCGGCGTCGTTATTCAGTCCAAAATGATCGACTGAAGGCGTTAGTTGAATCACAGCCACACAGAACAATTCAAGGGCTTGCACAAAAGTTAAGCGTTAGTCATCCAACAGTTCTGGACCATTTGAAACCAGTTAAATTAAAAAATCTATATGCATTTAAAGGTCATAAACCGCAATTATTTTTCCTAACAATCTAATAAAAACGAAATCAATAAACAAATTTAACAATTCTATAAAAAATAGTTCTTGTGATTATGAAATTTTAAATATGAATTTTGAAACCGCAAATAATGTTAAAAAACATTTTATTTTCAAATAATTGACCAAAGTTCACTTTAATGAAATATTTATTTTTATAACAAAAAAGTGCTAATTTATTGATTCTGCTTTTATGTTTATACTATATATTTTTTAAATAAAATTGTGTTCTATTATATATATATATATATATATATATATACTTTTTTGTGAGAAAAAAAAATTCTTAATATATTTTACTTCCTACAATAGTTGATTGATTGATTGTGAGAATATCGATTTCTGTATGTAAATTCTTTGATTTCTTTTCATTACTATAGACATTAGGCACATTAATTAATTCTAGTTAATTAATAATTATTATAATTTTTTAAAGATACGACTGATACAAATATGACAAAGCTAATAATGTTTGATTATTTGTTATATAAAGTTTGTTTGAGAATAGCACTTTGTATATAACTGTTTTTCTTGACAAATAGTTTAATCTATTTGTTAAGAAATAATGCTATAAAATGTATTTAAAATTAATATTTATATGCTTCAGAACTTAAAGTGCAATTAATATATATAAGAGATGCACATCATAGTTATTATATAAAGTTTCTATGGTTTTAGAGTTCTTCATTATTCGGCTTGACAATGTATAATTAAATATATCCATATATAAGTTTAATTAACTACTGTATATAGGTTTAGCTCCGGGGACTTGTCCTCGGAGTGCGATGACGGCGACCAAGTAGTGGATCCGTATGGAACAGCACCTCCACCGGCACAACCTCCACCACCACTACCACCTGGGAAACCGGTTCAAAGCCAGCCGACGCATCCGATGCCCGGGCAACCTCCCATCACAAGTCAACCTCCTCCGGGACCACCACCAACAGTACCCGGTAAGATTTACTGTGCACAGCAGTTCACTTATTTAATTCTTAAAAGAAGAATACTCTACTTTTCCAATAACGTAACAACAAATAATGGGATTCTCGATGATCATATAGAGCAACTTTCGTACTTCTCAAATAGGAACGGAGCCGACGTAAAAAAAAGATATTTTAAGCAAATTGTATTTTAATGATCGAATAAATCAGGGAAAGGCTTTTTGGTAATGGTGTAAATCAGAGAGCGACACTATTTTTCACCAGGTTTTCTCTACATTAAAGATCCAAACAGATACACTGTAAGTAGCGTCACATAAATTTATTTGATTACTGAAATTTATTCTATCGTCCTATAAATAAAAGAAATTGAACGAAATTTGCAATCATGTTTCAAAAAAAATATATTATTATTTATCAAATAAATCATCACTAATACGGAAATAAAATTCCAAGCGTTACATTCATGCAACGAAGATTCTTTATTACAGTTAATAATAACTTTTATTAAACAATATTTATTATTACATTGTATTTTGTTATAAATTCAGAACAATTCATGTTAAAAATCGATTTACAATATATTTACTTTAAACGGGATTCGGAAGAATATAAATATTAAACGAAATTCTTCAAAAATCCTTATGTATCACGCTGCTTATGTATATTATATATATGAAATTTATTCATATTTATGGATCATTTATTTTCTTCTACATTAATTCACCACCTGCTTTTGTCAGTTGAGGTTATAGTATGAATTTGCTCTTCGTTTTAAAATCAATCTTGTCAGTCACGAACAGTAATTATATTTGAAACTCAAATAAAAGACAAGCAAAGTAACGCTTACCCTATTTTTGATTAATTTATTATCTAGTACTTTATATAGAAAATGTAAACGTATGTGTTGTATATATATATATATATATATATACATATATATATATATATATGTAAAATTTATTATAATTTTTTCATAATTCATGAAACAAAAATAATTATAAAAATATTTATCAAAAATATAATTAAGTGTACACGTTGAGTAACTATGTAATTTTATTTATATTAAAATCCGGTAAATAGCTAACTAATATCAATTGTTTACATCTTTAAATAATATTTCAAACTGTTATTATATAAAACTTGACAAATATAAACATTAATGTATACAAAGAACAATAATTAAATTCTTAATCTTTTTAAAATGTTTTCTTAGAATCAAATTAAGTAAAAGTTTAATAACCGAGCCTTGTGAAACTCCACCCGACGAAAATAATCTCTTATTGCTAAAGGTCACTGCTTTGTTGACATTTCTTTCGTCTCCATTCAAAAGAAATTTAAATATGTATGGCGTTTTTATGTCCTGGTAGATTTATTTATATTAGTATAAAGAAAATATGACTATTTTGCACGACTGCAATTGAAAACTAAATCTAGAAAGGCCTAGTGTATACATTATTAATATTTATATTCAATTATTAACGTGAAAATTAAA
>CM068320.1:32438980-32533980 GCA_034766995.1 Acanthacorydalis orientalis
TATATATTAAATGTATAATTCAATACATATACAATTATAGTGTTCGTGTTATGAAAAATAAAACAGGTATTGAACAATTTATGTAGTATCATTACATCAATTATACGATATTCGAATGAAAACATATCTTTATATATTTATGTTTGACAACACGACTTTATGCCAGTGTTTCGATTGTCTCGTTTAGCTATTCTCACTATTTCTTCTGTTGTATTTTGAAAGAAGTATTTACCAGTGCCAGGTAAGATTAGAGATAAAAACGCACATAATATGGAAAATAGAATCAATAGAATGGCCAATTGATTTTCAATAAACTTCATAGAGAACAGACAAACAAACATACTGGAAATGAGACATACTGATCCAGTGATTCCTAAGATTGTTCCGCGACTTACAGTGGGAAATAATTCTGCAGTTCGTATATTAAGAGCAGCGAGACTTGCTCTTGTGAGTAATTGAGCAACATACCACACTGATAAATATGTAATATTTTTTTTCGATGTCAAAAAAGTACATAAAGTAAATATAATGGCGGATATTATGAAAAGTACGGACGAGGCGAACTTTTTTTCCATGGTTAGAATCAGTACTAACGGGAATAACATTCCAACCGTTTCAGTTATTGCTAGTATTAAGTAATAGTTGAAAACAGACATGTTTAGTATTTCCAATGTTTCGACAGCTGTTCCTTTTCTAGTGACAAATTCCAACACGAAGTACATAATCGACAGAACGATAAGTCGATAGTTGAACTCTTTATATTTGAATATTTCCAATACGCGTTTTAAATCTCGTTTCAGTTGTTTTTTGAATGGCAATTCTGGTAAATTTGAAGCTCCAATTTGATCTAAAACGTCGGGCATATTTCGTAGTCTACAAATTATTTCCCAAGCACTTTTTTCGTCGCCTTTTCCGAACAGCCACTTTGGCGATTCTGGAACGAACTTGAATGAAAGCAGCAACATTAGATTAAGCGTAAATAAAACTTTTTCGTAATGTTTCAACACTGAATTTATCTTCAAAGAAATTACTATGACGAAATGACCAACTGACGTTGTCATGAAAAAGAGAATGCCGAGCAGTCCCCGTGACGTTGAGTTTGTGAATTCCATTATGTAACAGAAAGAAGCTATCATTAAGGACGAGTAGCCCATTTGTTGAATCCACAGTAATACATACATTAACCAAATAGTGTTTCCTGGAAAAATCATGTTCACCGTAGATGTGATTAGAATGATAATAATCGATGTGCTGAACACAATAGCACGTCCGAATAAGTCTGAACAGATGCCGCCGACAAATGTTCCTATGATATTGTGTAATCGAAATGAAGAAAAAAAGAATTCCCTCGCTCTCCCGTTTGAAATAAATGCACATGACCAATGGTAAAACTTATCGCTCGGATCTTTACAACTTTTCAATTGAGGTATACTCTCTTTCTCTACGAAGTTCAACACATCTTGATAAGTTTTATTAGCGAGCATTTCGTAATCATAATCATAGTACATACACGAGTCGTCGGTGCGCAATCCATTTCGAAAACTAATGTTTCTGATCTCTGCAGTGCTCCAGCCGGAATAAAAGAATTGTGTGAATCTGCAATGGCCTAGCGACGACATTGACCAAAAATACGCCGATTCCATATATGCGTACGTTAGTCCAGGCCACGATATCAATAGAAATATTATGATCAGCCAAGGACTCCAGTCTCCGATGTCGTACATTTCTTCTTCGAAATCTCTCTCTGGTCCCAATTTTGACACATCAATTGCCATGTCACTACGCATACGCTTTTGTAAACGTTTAAATTCCGTCGATTCGATACTAATCGCTGACATTTTGATGATGTATTTTAATCTACTTGTCAAATAAATTTACAATTTCCCCGAGTGATAAAAAATATGTTCCGTTTCAGAGCATTCTATGTAAGGATTTATTCGATACACGGTAAACTTTTGTACATAAAAAATTATAGAAATATAAAAAAGTATGCTCTGAAATGTAAAACACATCATATGGATTTGTAATTGATTTAAAAACAACCAATGATAAATTCTCCGTTATTCACTCAACAAGATTTTTTATTAATGTATACTTGAAAAGATAATCGAAATGTATTTTAAAGGAAATGTTATGGCTCTTTCCATATTTTAAAACGAATAAGTTGTCTGTAAACTAAATTGTGAATAACTAAGTATTACACCGTAATTATCAATCTTTAGCTTTTCAAAATCGATTCACTGCTAGAAAGTCGTTTTGAAAAATCTTTCTATTTATTTTCCAATATATATATATATATATATATATATATATATATATATATATATATATGTATGTATAAATTATATATGTATATATATATATATATATATGTGTATGTATATATACATATATGTATGTATATATATATATACACATACAGATCCTATCAGAGGGGCCTTAATTTTTAACTCGATCTGTTAGAAAGAAATACATAATTTATATGCAGTGCATATAACAGTTTTATAACGTACAACAAATAAATAAATTGTATTATTAAAATTTTAGTACTTATCTTTTATTTAAATTGTAGTAATTGTAGGACTTAACTTTTATTGATATCGTTTTACCCGGATATATTTTACAATTTTGTTGGTGTCAGTTAAATCATTACAGAATTTGAAATAAATCACCGATTTAAAGATCAAACATCTGTTGAAGAATATTTTCATATAAACGTTTTTGACAAAATTCTCAATGAAATAATAAATGGACTTACGCGTAGATTTGATATCATTTCTTCTATTTGTAATTTTTTTGAATAGTTTTATAGAAATTTAATGAAATGGATCAGGAGAATAAAGGTTCAAAAGCACGATTATTGCAAATGAAATAAGTGAAGGAATTAAAGGAGATTTAATACTGCTGAAGCATGTTTACAAATACAATTTTAAACTGTGTACCAACCTGGCAGAATTATTTACACAAATTATCGATTTTTGATTCTTAAACATCTTATCAAATACAACGATTATGCTTCGAATTTTTTTAAACGTGCCTGTGAGTGTAGCAGAAAGAAAAATATCATTTAATGTGTTCTGAAAAGGATTAAAAACTTTCTATGGTCGACAGTGAGTCAAGAGCGAACAAATGGACACCGACGCTAAACATAAATTACTAGATAGACCGTATTTTAAATTATTCTGAAATAATAACCGAATTTGCTAGTGCTTAAGCGCGAAAAGTTTCTGTTAAATAATGTTTATACTTGATAAATTTTAAATATCATTGAACAAACATAAACATTTTATATTTATTCCCCATAGTTTTCAATATTGAAGAGCCTGAAAAATATCGATTGCCCCAAGCCTCGTATTTTCTCTGAAAGAGCCTGTATATATATATATATATATATATATATATATATATATATATATATATATATGTGTGTGTGTGTGTCAGTCTATTCATATATCTTTTAGTGAAACAGCATGAGATAAGAATTAATCATGAATATCAATTAACATACTTTTTTATTTAATTACTTTATATAAAGAGAAAAACTAATTTTAACTAATTAAAACTAGTCTAAGATAAATTTTAATTGATAAACGTCTTTATATTTTTATATGAATTAGTTATTTGTACTTTTATTATTATTATTTTCATTTTGTCTTCATATAACGATCATTTTGTGTTAAATTCTTATTTAAGTGCTATAATTTTTTTTCCAGTATTACAACTCTTGTATTATTAAAAGTCTTAATTTTAATTTATGTATTAATTAATAATTTATAACCATTCTGTACCTACAAAAAGATGTAGCATCCAGAATAAATATTTTAGAGGAATATTTACAAATCATGAAACCAGACGTTATTGAAAGACATTTTATTGATATTAAAAATTAACTTAAGTAGAAGTTTCATTTGTATAAAACGTATCGGCGAGCAAACACGTAACATTCGAATATTTTTTAAGAAAAAATCTCGTGTATTTATGTACTTATTCACATTTCGTAACAAAACCGAATAATAGAAATCGATAGAGTAGAAATGAGAAAAGAGTAAGAAGACTTCGGGAGAAAGTTCATAGGGTTGTGGTATCGATCAAGTGAAAATATGTAAATATACATTTTATTCTAGAAATGTATAAGATGGTACCTTTTGGCAAGATATTCATGTTTTACAACTGAAAGTGAATTTTTGTCAAGAGGTGACATATTGGTCACGGCAAAAAGTAAATGTATTGTTAATATGCTCATTTTTTTACTTATATATATATATATATATATGTATTTTTTTATATATATATATAATTTATTTATATATATATATATATATTTTTTTAATTTGATTTACAATACAAATAATTATAATGTAGTTTCAAAATTACAGCTTAGTGTCTTTTAAATTGAAGTATGGTAAATATTACAGTTTAAAATGTATATATTGTAATTACAATCAAATCCAAATTAATATAATAAAGCAATAAATAGTTCTCATATATATATATATATATACATACTAATTTTAACATATTGAACAAATGATTAAATAGTCATGTGTTTCACTATAACTTTATTCATTATAAACTTAATTTAATTTTAGTAGATTACTTCATATAAATTTCATTATATATAGCAATAAACAAGTAATTTAATTTGTTTCTCTAAAATGTGAAACAGTTAAGTGGTTTTATAAGAATGGTTCGATTATAAAAATTAAATAAAATTGTCTTCGATAGAATGAAATTAAAAATCTATTAATTATGTATATGTCACACTTTCTGACATATTTTTTAATATTGGACAAACATATAAACATAATTTTATATAATCTTGAAATTATCATAATTCCTTGAAATAATTAAAAAATATTACAAAATATTGAAAAAATGTTTTTAAATATTATTGTGGTGGTAGGAATTTCTTTTACATATTATTTTCAAGTATTTCCTTCATTAGAATGAAGTCAATAATCTATCAATTATGTATATGTTACACTTATTGATATATTTTTTAATAATTGAAAAACATACAAACATCTTTATTTTATATACTGTTGAAATTGTGATAATTGTTTGAAACAATTAAAAAATGTTACCAAAATATTAAAAAAAAATTTCAAATATTTTTGTGATGATAGAATTTTCTTTTTTACATATTACTTTCAAGTATTATTTATAAAAAAGCATGTATAGTCTGAAAACTTGCACCATTTTTAACATTTTTCAAATTAGGTCGAATGATTAACGATAAATTTCAAATTATATGGAATTTTAAACAATTTTACAAATCTTTAAGCCAGTTTTTATAATAAATAATAGATTTTCTGAAAGTAAGTATTATTTTTACGTTTTTTTTTATTTCATATCAGGATTCAATTTTCAACAATATCTTATTTAAAATTATAAATTTTCAGCTTGTTTACTTTCTGAGACACTCTATATATTTATATATATATATATATATATATACACTACATAAATAACTTATTAGTTTGAAAGTAATTTAAATGCCACAATACGAATTCAGAATTCAATATTTACTTTATGGTTATTTTTAGAATTCTTTCTAAATTAATGTTCGACATAGCCAATATTTATATTCAGAATAGATGAATAATTCAACTTAAAACATTTCTCCGTATTTATTTAATTTTGAATTGAAATTTGCTTTGTATGTATATTTAAAAAAAAAATATTAATATATTTATATAATTTTTATGTTAATTTATTTTCTTGTTTAAAATTATATTTAATCAAATGTATTAATTGTTTGAAAAGTAATAGTATGAATAAATCTAATAAATTTGATAATGTTTCTTTATTCATCTTCGTCAGTGAAGATACCTTAAATGTTTAACTTTCCAATATGTTTATGCAGAATTGACGTTTTCAAACAAGCCATGAATAGCGTATTGTTAAACAACTTATTATTTGATTAGTATAACAAACATGGCAGAACCGTTTTTGGTGGTGTGTCAAACAGAAATGAGAAAGCAGTGTCTGATTTACATTTTCTTACATCACGTTTACCCATGATGTAATTAGTTATTAATATTATGATTTTTTTTTCGATCTTGCAGGAGCTGCCGTCTCTAGTGCGACACGTCCATCTTACAATAAAGATAGATGCTTTACCTTACTAGTCATCGATGATCAAAATACAGACTGGTCCAAGTACTTCCGTGGAAAACGCCTCCACAATGACTACGATATACGCGTCGAACAAGCCGAGTTCAAGGTAAGTTCAGTTGTGTTTGGTTTTGATTTACTTTCATAGGCAACATAAATTACATTATCGCATGTTGAGTAATCATGTACGGAATAAAATCATCGCATAAATTTGTTTCTATGAATGTAGTCTGATTTATAAAAACATTTTTCAAATACTCACTAAAAAGACCACGTATTTTTTCTAGAAATGTTTTACTGAAATTTCAATTCATCAATTTAATATATCGTTTTCGTTATTATTTCCACCGACATCTCTCTGTCAACATTATTAAAATTAAAAAATGTATCACTTGTGACAACATTATACAATTATGATATATCAATTTCGTCTCGAATGTTTCAATTAATGTGTATATACAAATAATTTTAAGAGTAGTATATTTTATTAGTCAGGATAAAAAAGCTTAAAAATAAAAAAAACATACATACATAGATAAAGACAATATACTTCTATGCAGTTAAGAACACGTTTAAAACATTAGTTCTTGATAAAAAAAATATTTGCTCAAAACTTGTTTATCTATAATAATGTAATATATTTAAGTTATGTAAACATTTCCTGATACAATGTGAATTAATTTGATTTCGTTTCCTTGTATTCACGTTATAAAATATATCTTTTCAAGAAGATCCTTAGCATTACATGAAATGTCAGAAAATTAGTATTTGTCTTTTAAATAATTATCAAAATAATTAATAATAAATTAATGGAAAAATTAAGTAATAATAATTACATCATATTGTAATATGCACATAAAATGTAATAATTAGAATTCGTTTATTATGATCACTTTGGGATTTGCAATTTTTGATAACAATTACCTTCTGATAACATTAAACAGATGATAAAAAAATTTTATTATTGAACTAAATTTATTACAAACAAATATGACATTTGCACAATTTATATTTATCACAAACTGTACACTTAATACAACATTACATTTTTATATATGCTACATTTCTTATAAACAACTGTTTTTGAAAACACCATAAAATTTATTTGAAATACTTTTCAAATGTCGTTTGTCTACACCAACTGATTATGATAATAATAGCTGATTGATAGCATTATCCATGATTATAATAACCGGATTCCACAGTAGTTACAATAATACATTTTTTACCAGGTCGAAGACATATTACGAAAAAGTTTTAATCATGTTTTCTCGAAATGATCAATTTTGAATAATTTGTTTTCAGCACATACCACAGAATGATAAAAATAATTTAAAACTGTGTAAGAATTGACTGATTCAAATCATTAGTTTAATTTCACGCCGACAGAGTGATCGATTGTAGAATTTATAAGAAACAAACGACAATCGTGACGTTTAGTGTTTATGTACATGCTGTGATTCCTTTAATTTTGCTGCTACTTAAATATCTCATAGAACAATTTATGAATGTAAGTGAACATATATTTTTTATTATTGTCAAATATATATTACTGTTAAGCTATTATTAAATATTTATTTCCATTGAACTAAAAGAAAAACACTTAATGACTTTTATGTCAAGTTGAGTTAAAATGTTGAATGATTATATATCTCTAATATATATTAAATATATATATATATATATATATATATATATATATATATATATATATATACATATATATATCTAAATATATATTAAAATTGAACCATTCGCTGTATTTTAATAAAATAAGTTACACATATCTAGGTTCCATAGTAAGTGAATAAAAATGTTTGTTTAAAAGAAATTCTGATACAATATATTCATAGTATTTTAGAAAATATCATTCTGTATTAATATATGTAAATGTATATTGAAAACTACAAACTTATTTGTTAAAATAATAGTATTTATAACTTAAAAGTAAACTTTAAGTTTAATGCTTAATGTTTATATTCTAAAAGTACCCTTTACTATTATTAAATAATTAAATTAATGTATTTAGACATACTGTTACACGAATAGACCCTAAAAAAGTTATGAATTACACAGTATTAAATGTTTTGAATACATAAACTTCATTATATACGTTATGAAAATGGGTAAAATTTGTAACAATTTGCTAATGTGTATCCTATTTATGTATATTTGAATAGACTAATTTTAAGAGCTTACGCAGTGCTAATTTGAATTGGAATATACATACATTTATACACCATATATATATATATATATATATATATATATATATATATATATATATATATATATATATATATATATATATATATATGTATGTATATGTATATTTCTTTTTCCTTTACGCTATTCGTTTAGAATAAAAAGATTATAAAGACTCTTTCAAATATAAGAAACCCTTGGGTGAACACACGAAACTTATTTATTTTATGGTATTATATTGAATTTGGAAAAAAGAAAATGGTATTTGTGAGCAAGAAATATAGTTATATAAAAAAATTCTTCGAAATATATTCCAAATAGTTTTCAATGATCAAAATTTTCAATAAAACTGTTTAATGATGATGAGATAAGGTGTGCTGTAAAACAGAAAATATTGTTTTTTTGTAAGAAATAGACAATAATTTTTAAAATTTTAAAAAGATAATAAATTGCTTATATGTTCATATATATATATATATATATATATATATATATATATATATATATATACATATATATATAAAGAACATATAATACATTATATATTATTGAAAAACGGTTCTAATACCATTGTATCATTTATAGATTTAACAGCAAAATTGTAATAGAAAAATAAAAAAAAATTGATGTAATGTTTGAACCTGAATATTTTAAACAAAAAATTTGAGTGCATTGTAGATGAAAATATTTTATTTGTATTTTCCAAATTGGAAGTATATTTCTGTTAAATTATTGTTAAATATTTATTTATATTTAACGGAAAGGAAAACGCTCAATCATTTTTGTGTCAAATTAGGTTAAAATGTTAAATGATCTTATACTTTCAATAAAATATAATATTAATCAATTAATTATCATGCTGAAAAATATATATTATCAATTCTATTTTCACTGACGTAGATAAAAATAAAATATGAAAAAAGTCATAATAAAATCAATAATGCAACTTTAAAAATATTTTCAAATATAGAACCAAAGTCATTTTCTTTTAATAATACCATTCCTCTCGTTAGTACAATCATTTCCATACCCTTATAAATGAGATCTGATAAGAATACGAACATTCATTGAAATCAGTATTTCCTAATACCGGATTATTACAATCGAACTGGAAATGATTGTTACATGAAAATGGAGAGAATACTGCGATACCAAAAAGAGACAATGAACAACTACGGCGTTATTCTCCAAGGATCACAAACAAAATGTCGTGATTCGTTATCTGTTGCCAACGAGACCGAAGAATAAGCAAACACGAGAAGAATATAAAACATTGTTCAGATATTTGAGTAGAAAAAATTGAGAATCAAACAAGTCATAAAACTTTTTCGATACATTTTCGTGTCAGATTTTGTGACACAGATTTATATTGAACGATTTTTCTGTATCACGTGCACCAGTTTCTTTTAACACTAAACCATAATAGAAATAAGTAGGTTTATCAATTGCAATAAGTTTATTTCAAATGAAGTCAGAAATAACCCCACGTAATACTGAAATGATATCATAATGATGCTTACCAGATTAAAATAAAACATTGGCGGTATTCAAGTTCTTGGAAACTCAAATACATTGTTGAAAAATAGATGTATTATTCGTCTCTTTAGATATGTTATTCAGATTACTTAGTCTGCGAAAATAACTTTTGTATATATACGTGTGTATATTATAAATATTTCTTAATTCTCTTTTAAACAAAATTCTTGGACAATGTTTGAACGTGAACATTGATATTAGCAGGATACATATTTAATTAATATGATCTTCATATTAATAATTATATAACTTTTTGAATGAAAATTATAAATCATATCTATCTGTATATACACACACACACACATATATATATATATATATATATATATATATATATATATATATATAATTATTATTACTTATTCAACACAAAACAATTAATATTCTGTTTGATTTAATTTTTGAAATTAAATACGAATAATTTATCTTTAATGTGTATGTTTAGCATGTCTTAAAAATTGTAATTGAGATTATGAAAAAATCGTATATGATTAATTAAATTATTTTTATTCATTTTGTAAGTGTATATATATATATATATATATATATATATATATATATATATATATGTACACTTACAAAAATAATCAAAATAATTCAATAACGATATAGGATTTTTTACATATTCGTTGCGCAAATTAATTTGATGCCTTTTTATAGAAAATGAATGTTTATTTACGGAAAAATGAAATACATTTCAATCACAAAAATATCCCTCATTATTTTATATAAATTTGTTCCATATGTCGAGTAACTAATGAATCCTTTGTCGAAAAAATGGCGGTTTTGAGTCAATGAAGTCATAATGCATTTTTGGACTTTTTATGTTTTATCATTTTTTGCGTGTTATTTGCGTCACAGCATTTTAGTCCAAAGCTTAACAAACCGTTTCCGCAGTTTTTTTCAACTGGAATGCTAAAAGTTTCCAATACCCCGTATGCTACTTTTCGGACGCCATCGTGTTCATTACTATTCTGTGAGATTATGCCAACTGCTTGACCAGGTTTTGTAGTTTTTTTGAATGTTAAGATAGACGCTTGAAAATCGTAAAATCACGGGAAAATATTTGAAATTAAAACAGAGTTATGATCGATTTAATTTAAATTCACAAAATTAATTTTTACACCTAATATATAAACAGTATTTACTATGTAATTTAATGGCCACCATACACAGTTTGGGAGAATGTGGTTGATTTTTATTCTATTTAATTATTGTTAATCATCAAATTGTTTTCAAATTATATAATAATCAAATTTCTTGATTTCTATTTGTTGTAATTGTGAGATTTTTTTTAATTTACTCACATAAATATATAT
Organism: Acanthacorydalis orientalis; assembly: GCA_034766995.1. Taxonomy (NCBI): domain Eukaryota; kingdom Metazoa; phylum Arthropoda; class Insecta; order Megaloptera; family Corydalidae; genus Acanthacorydalis; species Acanthacorydalis orientalis. Next base: position 32,450,158 of record CM068320.1, read on the forward strand.
TTATAAGTATTGCTAAATCAGCAAAATTTTAATTTTATTTTACATAATTATAAATATAATTCAGATTTTAATGGTTATTAGTTTATTTATGGTTAATTATTTTTATTTCATAATAGCTAGGATTAATTGAATTTGAAATGTATCTTTAATTTCTCTCTTTCTCTCTCTCCCTACATATCTATATATATATATATATATATATATATATATATATATATATAAATAAGGAGAGAGAGAGAGGGAGAAGATATTAATAGAAATTATTCTATAATTTATCATTTTTTATACACTCAAACAATAGAAATTTTAATTGAAACAGTGCTATATATATATATATATATATATATATATATATATATATATATATATAAAGTATAATAAACTAGTAAAATAGATAATTTTCTTGAAAATAGTCTAATTATTATAAATCTAATGAATTAAAATTCATTGTTTTTTTAATTACGAGACCATCAATGGCAATGTTCGTTTAGAACTTATCTTAAAATTATTTATTTTCTTTCCAACAATTTCAACGCACAAACTAAAGGGCCGTCATTATGTAAAATTTCGACTGTTTGCGTGAATAAAGTCATAAAAATTAACGCAGTGAGAAGAAACATCTGTTCATGATCGCTAATCTCATTATTTTGTATGATATTATATTTGTTTTCATGGTTTTCATATTCATTTTTCCTTACAAGAACATAAAAGTTATTATAGTTCCAAAACGTTAAATCATTGTTTTCCTTTTATTCTTAATATTTAATATTTAAATTATTAAAAGTTTATTATATATATATATATATATATATATATATGTGTGTGTGTGTGTGTATGTGTGTGTGTGTGTGTGCATAGATGTGTTTATGTATTTTAAATGCTGTACATGATTAAATGTTCGTAAAATTAAATAATTGTCAGAAACATGAATTAAATGATGATAAAAATGCTGTTTAATTAAAATTTAAAAAATTTAGATAAATTTGAAAGTTTAAATTGCTTATATAATATCTTTCATTTTTCAAAAAAAAGACAACTGTTTTGCATCTAAAACTTTAAATTGATAGAATTTTTAGAACATGGAATGGTTAAAAATTATGTAGATCTCATTTATTCCGAAAAATACACATTTTATTTCTCTTTCACAGTCACTCTATGTATGAAAACTGAAAGTATATATATATATATATATATATATATATATATATATATATATATATAGGTGATTCAATTTAGGTTTCCATATGAATGTATTAAACGAGGGTGTAAGAATTAAGAAAAGTCATGTTATTTTTTATTTAGTATTTTAGTTCAATTCAATACTAAAATACAATTGAACTAAAATACTCAATGGGGGATAAATTTTTTTTTTAATTTTTATCATCTTTTTAATACTTTCGTGTGGAAGCTTAAATTGATTCACCATATATAAGTATATATATATATATATATAATTCTGTAAACTCTATAGATAGCAAATGTAGATGATATACATTTTTTTTAATATACAAAAAGTCCGAAAAAATCCAAAATTAATTAAAAAATGAATATTTGTTATGTATCTTTGCCAATAAATTTTATTTTCTGTCGTTTTTAAAATTGTACGAAATATAAGATATTTCTACAACTTTTCTTAATATTATTTAAAAAGGCCATTTTTTTTGTCATCGAGTGTCATTTCTGTTTTATTTGTCTATGATATTAAATTCGTCTTCATATAATTTCCATTGATTTATAAACTCTTATAATTCATTAACATATTCATTATACAAAACATAAACCCGTTCACATTAAAGATTATTACTGTTTTTATTATGATTTTAACTTTACTGCGAGTAAATTTCTATACATAAAAGTATTTCAACACGGACATAAAATCTGTATGTAAACATGAATATAAAATCGTGAACGTGGGCGTCCGAATCGTCGATATTTCATGTTCTCAAATTCCAAACGGACAAATAAAAAAAAATCACGTATAGTACCATAATTAATTTGTGCAATCAATTAATCGTATGTTTTTTTTTCTCATCTGCAGGAAATTTCTTTAACTGCGAGCGGAGAAACTGGCACTGTCGTGTCTATGGCCGTGTATCGCAATGGGACCAAGGTCATGCGTTCATTTCGACCGGATTTCGTTTTAGTGCGCCAAAATCTACGTGATGCTGGAGAAGACCACAAGAACCTACTGCTCGGCTTCAAATACGGTGGCGTGCCCTCCATCAACAACTTAAACGCAATTTATAATTTTCAGGTAAGAACGTGTCATGTGTCCTATGCGAAATGATTGATTGTTTTACTATGCTGATTATAATAAATGTGTCGGCAATGATGTGGTATTATAGGAAGTTATGCATCACGTTTATTAGGAAAATCGATATTGTTGCGGGTGTAAAGTTATTCACGTTGTGTAACAGTGGTAGCACAGCAATAATAATACCGGCGATATGTAAAAAAAAGGTCAAGTCTTGTTTTGAACATGCGATGGGAATCTTTATTTTAACAGAAATTCATAAAAGATCCCTTCAAAATATATTATTTCTTGAAAGTTTCTTGAGAGAATAATCGAAGAAGTTCGAGAAATAAATAGTTAACAGTAATAAAAATATTTTTTTTAAAAAAAAAAACATTTTGCGAAAATATTAAGTGAACAAAAAGAATTTTCCTTTTCACATACATTTATTATTATATGAAAATTGATTAACCCTTTGAAGTCGGGCGTGGATCTAGGAATCCATTGATGTTCTCCAAAGAATCTGTGATCTCAGAGCGTTATCATTTAGATGATATATTTAAAGGTCACTAATCTCTTTCTAATGAGATTAAATTTATAACTCATTAAACAAAAACCACCGTCGTTCAAAAATCAGAAAATCACGTTTTTTTTTCATTTGAAAACCTATTAAAAATGTAAACTCGAGAATTCGGTTAAATAATATTTATTTTCTAAAAGTGCATCATTGGAAGAAAGCGTATAAAAATTTCGAGACTCAACGTCCAGGTACAAGATATGACTGATGTTTAACAGTTTTGTACACACTTGATTGTTTCAAAAATGTTTCACACTCAACAGTAATGTTATTTCTGCAAATTTTCAATTGTAATCATTTTTTACACTTCCAGTTATATGTTTCCAATCATGAGATTTATGTTTCCTCGAATATTATCAACGATTTTCCATTATATATCAGATAGATGTGAAATTTCTAACGGCTAATTAGAATTAACATATCTTCTTTTGTATACGACAAATTTGCAATTTTTATTTTGTTCACAGTAAAAGAATGTCCAATTAATCGAAAAATATTTGTTGAAAAAGTTTAGACCTTTCCCCCTCCCCGGATCCAAAGGGTTAAATGTATGAGGGTAAAGCAGCCGATAACAAAATTTTAGAAAAATTGAATGATTGTAATAAAACATTTAAATAAATAACAAAATCTTTACCTCCCATTCCAGTTGTACTTAATTGAACTAATATTATATATATATATATATATATATATATATATATATATAATAATAATAATACTTATAACAACATCAATATCACTTATAACAACATCAGTTCAATTCGTTGCGAAAATCGATCCTTTGACAATTGATTTCTGAAAACAATAATTACTTAAGCGGTTTACTACAAGCTGCCTTTCATTATCAGTAGAATACAATCAAGTAAATGTAATGATAATTAAAGACTGTTTCTCTAGAATTAATTTCAGGAAAGATTAACTCTCTATCCATGTCCGTATTTCTCGAATTGTACAGAAAATTGATCAATCACCTTAAGTTTGTATGGTATAATCTAATTTTCGTATATTTTGTTCACGCCGCTTTTCACATTAATATGAATGAATGAATAATGTATTTATAATTGAATTGTGAATTATTAATATATATATATATATATATATATATAAATATATAAGGTATACAAAATAATTCAGTGCTTTTTTATGGAAAATGAATGTTTACGGAAAAATGAAATACATCTCAATTCTTAAAATATTCTCCATTATTTTATATAATTTTGTTCCATCATTCGGATAACTGATGAATCTCTTACCGAAAAAATATGACGGCTTTGAGTCAATGAATTCGTAATGCATTTTCACTGTTTTAACATTTGTTGCATGTTTTATTCGTCACAACATCTTCCTCCAAAGCTGAACAAATCACTCTCTCGTCTTTTTCTTATCTGAAATGCGAAAAATATGCAATGCCTAATATGTTTCTTTTCGGACGCCATCGTATTCACTACTGTCTTCTGAGGTTATGTCATCTGATGGGTCATGATATATTTTAAATGTTAAAGTTGGTACTTTCAAACCCTAAAACGACAAGAAAATATTTTAATTTAAAACAGACTTATGATTGATCCAGCATAAAGTCACCGAATTAATTTTTACATGAAACAGATTCCTCAAAACTTAGTTTTCTTAAAATGAGTAGATACTAGTATTATATGAAATCATCTTCGTGTTGTTAAGTAGCTTGTACTTTCTGATTATTGTGAAATATTGTAACATATTCAAGAATTTTACTTAAAATTGGTTATAAGACCATTCGAATGTCTTCATGTATTATTCAGATTTAATTAATTTCATTAGTTTTAATTTTTTTGTACTTACTTTATTTGTTTACACAGTAATAAATACAATGGCAATACAAATTAGATTATAAAAGACATGCATTCTTCTCTCTCTCATCACTCTACATTTCAATCCTTAAAAGAACCCTTATTATTTTATATAATTTTGCTCCACCTTTCGGGTAACTGACGAATTATTTATAGAAAAAAAGATGACAGCTTTGAGTCGATAAAGTCGTAATGCATTTTTAGACTTATTCTACTGTTTTAGCATTTTTTGTATCTTTTATTCGTCACAATACAATAAAGTACACATGCAAAAATTTTTCATACAAAATGCTAAGCCGCAAATGCGAATTTAAAATAAATGCTTTTTAAAATGTACGAGTAGCACATAAAAGAAACCTTAGTCTATTGTAATAATGATAATTATTTTTCTTTTCAAAATAGAAATTACTTTTCGAAAAAAATCTTGTGTAAATATGCAAAGTACACAGTTTTCTCATAAAATGCATACAATTGAAATAATTTCGACAATTCATTCTTTTGAAAACAATAAAAAAAACGTTTATATTTATGAAGATTTATTCAATTAAAAAAATATTAGAAAAGAAATATACAAAATGGGAAACTAGAGCATAGCGTTAAATATCATAACACCGTTCTCATGAGACAACTCTCATTACAAATTGAATTTCACTTAAACGGAAATCCTGAGTACCCAACTGGAAAATCCGTTGTAATGTTCTTTCGCTCTGAGTTATTCATTTTCGTGATTTAATAAAAAATGTTAGAAATATTTTTTTAAATTTAAATAAGAATTTATCTGGATTTTATTAAAACGCAAATACCATTTTATTCTTTCCTTAATTTTTTAATAAATTTTCATATTCTTTTTTTTTCAAAAAAAAGATTACATTTATAGATGTTCATTCATTGTTTGTATTACTCCAAGTCTTCAGATAAACTAAATATATAACTATCGAACTTAATTTAATCTACTCCACGGTTGGTTTACTTTTTTCGCAAAAACAAGTATATTTTCTTTTTGTATTATAGTTGCGAAGAAGTACTAGCCTCATAAATCTTTCTTGTACAGTTTTAGTCGTAAAAACACTCCAAGAACTTTATCTGTTAGTACCTTCTTTCTAATTGGTCGTTTCCGGTCTGTGCTTTTTACCTAATAAACGAAGCTATTAAATTCGATGATTGTTTATTTATTTTCTATACTTAAAACAGTTTTAAATTTTATAACACATTTACAATGATATATATATATATATATATATATATATATATATATATATATATATATATATATATATTATATATATGTATATATAAACCTTTTTATTTAAATAATTGAATTGGAAAAAACACATCTTTGTCTTAAGCATATTTAAAAAATACTTCGATTTAAAAAATTCTATCAAATGGTAATGTTTGAAAACAAGAAAAAATAAGAAATTTGCTATTTTTGTATTTTAATTTATTTACTATTATAAAAGTAAAAATGCTTCCTTGGAGAATTTTCTCAGAAGAAGTAAAGAAAATACATAAGTTAAATAATAATATTAATTATATAGGAAAGAATATGAAAAACTTAGTTAAACAAGCAATATTTGGAATTTTACGTTTATATCAATACTTGTGTCAATAAATCATAGCATTAAATGTTAAACGTTTTATATTTTTCAAAGAACATTATAGGAAATATAATTGGAATATTTAAGTGAAGAATTCCCATGCCGCCCATTCCCTAATATACACAACGATAAAGTGATGAGACAGGAATATTAAGGGCAAACGTGACGGTTGTATAAGGACGTGCTACTACATTAATGAAGTAGAGATCTCAACTTCTTTATGTCATAGTGTATCTGTATCACGTCTCATGAGAATAAACACCAGTGTCAAATGGCAGTCATTCAACAACAATTTTACGAAATAAGGATTATGAAAAAATATGGTTAAGTTAACAATTTACATTCAAACATTTACAAACGTATTTATTTCATAAATGAAATATTTGACACTTCAGCCACTGGTCCTTATTGTAAGACATATTTGAATATAGCAGCTGAGGCACATTTTTTGTACAAATAATAGATAAAGTATAATTTACAATAAATTTATTTCTAACTAAAGTATAGAGTATATTTCAAATGATTTAAAAAGAATATTTTCAAACGGATAATCAAATACAAATTGTCAGTCACAACAACCATACAATCCATAAAAAAAAACATATAAAAATTAATATAATAGTATTGAACAAGTGATCAGTTCACTATAATCATAAATTTAACTGTAAATGATCAGACATTTAAGGTGTGTTAATGTAAATATTTCTATGTCTAGATGTTTTTTTTTTATTTAATGAACACATTGCCACCAGTATTGAATCACTTGAATATTGAAAACCAATTGACTCTGCGAGGGACGACTAAAAAGAGTAAAAATCGATTGAGTGTTTTCAATTGTTGAGCACATGTTTCATTTTTCGATCATTTCATTGACTGGAACGATACTTTTGTTCTCAATTGAAACAATAGTAATGTATACTAGAAAAGGTTATTTTAATTTTCTGAATTTATGTGAATTTCTGTATCGAAAGTCGCTATAACCGAAAATATTTCCAGTGAAATTAAATGAAAAACCAAACTGGATATTTAATTTACGTCGTTATAACTGAAACGTCTAAAAATGAATTCTACTGTACTTGAAAAACTCTTGTTTATTCTCGTGTGTTTATTTGTCACATTCTTTAATAATTTTAAAGTATTTCCTAAAGACACAAAAGTAACATTTATCAATTCCTTAGGGACAAAAAGTTTTTATATTGAAAACTTGACAGTATTTTTTGTAAAAAAAAACCAATCCAATTTATAAAACAGTTACTTGTAAGGTACAAGTTTTGTTTAGAAGAAATTTTTGACAACGTGAAAAGTACATTTAAATTTATCACAATAAATATTACAAGTTATTTTGAGTTGTTTTCTTTAATATCAATGAAGTAAGTTTCTTTCAATAATCAATCACAATAATTTCGTTTCGACAAAGTAATATTCATGAATAATTTATGACAAATAAATTAAAATATTTTGTAGATAAAATATTTGATTTTATTTCTTTACATGAAGTAAACAATTTATATCTACACGAATATCGCATATCTTCAAATATATTCATGGTATATAAATGTTAGCCGAAGACTTTATATTTTGAATTATTTATTGATTTTTCCAGAGAATTCATTTTATTATCTTTTTCATGAATGACAAAATTACTTTCACTTGTGAATATTTTTTCATGTATTTTTATAAAGAATAACTTTATAAAAATACATGAAAATTTTTTCGACGATATCAGACATTGATAATTATTTTTTCTGCAATGATGAAAATAAACATTACTTTTTGTAGTCGTGTAACGTCAATTTTTTTTAAAAAATAACATAACAATATGAGATTTTAAAATTTAATTCCTGGATTGTTACAAACAAAAGGAACACAATTTAATTAACATGAAAAATATTTGATATTTATTCGAATTAATCTCCATTTTCTTTGTTACACTTATTGCAATTTTCTAAAAGTTTTTGAAAGTAATCGGTAAAGAATTTCGAAGAAAATGCTTTCGGCTGTTACATTTTTCTTAATATCTTCTATGTCCTGAAATTGTTTCCCTTTGACACATTTTTCACTTCAGGAAAGAGAAAAATCTGCTAGTGCCAAGTTAGTTGAATAGGGTGGATGATTGATCTCAGTAATACCGTGTTTCATGAGTAACAATTTCAAAATCAGTGCAGAATGGGCAGATTCAGTCATGCAGAAAGAACCAATTACCCTTTTTTCGAAATTGCGGTCGCTCTAGAGAAATGCCTTGTAATCATCTGTTCATCACTTCAATGTGGAATGTATTAGTAATTGTTTGCCCTTCAGATAGATACAAATTCTTTATAAATCACACTCTGTTTAACGAAACATATTATCAGCAAGATTTTAAGTTTGGAGTTTTGCAAACGAAACTTTTTAGGTCTTCGTACTGACTTTACATTCTACTGCATGCTCTGGCGTTTTATCTCATTGTCACAAGACTGAATGAAATCTATCTTTTTACTCAGCTGCAATAAGACAGTGTGGGACGAACTTTCCACAGTTCTTCCACTTTCTTAAAGCAAAATTTGTCGAATCGTCTCCTTATTGATGTTCAACTCATCTGCCATCATTCAAAGGGTTATCTTTTGCAAACCTTTTTCAGGTACTTTTACTATCAAATTTACATTTTGAGAGATTAACAATAGGCCGTTCTAGCAGTATCTTGAACATCCTCATGTCCATTTTTGTAACGTTTAAATCATTCACCAAACACATTAGTATGACTTAAGGTGTTATCATCGTACAGTTTTCAGCATTTCATAAATTTCGGTTGAAATTTATAGTAAAATTCAAATTCGCTCGTTGCTCCACGACGAATGACAAACACAATATACGTTCCAGCTTCTTCCGGTGCAAAAAATAACAACTGTTCGATTTTCTTTTGACCATATTCGATATTCTTTTATTTATTAATAAAACAATTGTTTGTAACAGTTTGTAAACTATGATTTTTTTAATAAAAATATTTATAATATTACAATAAATTAAAAAATACAAAGGTACACATTAAATTAATAACTAGATAAATAAATTATTAAAAACCATTTTCGTAATGTTATCATTTGTAATCATATTTACAGGGCGGACTAGAGATGTTCAAGTGCAGTCTCTCTGTTTTACAATTTACAATTAAATCCGTCAAAAATATCTTTATTCAAGCATTTTATTACTTTGTTAGTATTTTTTTTATAATATAGCTTGGCTACGAATAATAATATAAATCAGAATGAAGGAAGTATTATAGATTTTTTTTCTTTTAAAGGATAAACCATGGGTATTTGGTCATCTCCTGCAACTACAACGAAGACTCGGAAAGGACAATTTCCCATTAATCGAGCAGACATTTTATCCAAACCATCGAGAAATGGTAAGTCGAAATTTTCAATATACATCTACATAATCACAAATGACTTTAACTATTCGTAAATAACAAATTAACGACTATAAATTTACAAAAATGTGAACATAAAGATGTGTTGTAAAGTCAAGGGTAATTATGTAAAAAGAAAAATATTATTTTCTCACATAAATTAAAACTATTCGAACTTAATAGTACACAGTATACTATCAACTGTAAAATATTCCGTTTACTAATTACTATTCGTAATACAAGTTTTAGTAAGAATAGTGATTTTATGACTTAAATTTGAATAATCTATTTATAAAAAAATATAATTTACTTTACCGTTACTTACTACTACAAATCCATTTTAAATAAATATATTGTACTTGTGTGTGAGTATCGTTCATTGAGACTTTTAATGAAAATAAGAAAATTTCAATAAATCGAATATTTTGAACAACTGGAAATTATTTGTAAGACTTTTATTAATACTTCAATGATAACAAATTAGTTTTGACAACGATACAAAATTCACTATTATTTTTTCCATATTTGAAAGCAAGTTTTAGAAATTGTTTTTTTTATAAATTTTGTAATTATATTAATTACACATGAAGTGAATTACTAAAAATATAGTACTATGTCCGAATACACACGATTTTTAGCAGATTTTTAATGCAAAGTTTAAAAATTAAATCGTATCTTTTTAGTAATTTTAACACGTCTGATCATAAAACGCTATAGAATAAAATTAAAAATAATCTTTTAACACAATATATAATTAAGAAACATGCTTTTTAGATTGCTAATACTGATAATACTAACACATTTATGAAAAGTAATTATTTATAAATAAACGAGTTAAGTAAATTCAGTAAATAAGGCAGGTACAACTATGTAAAATATTTTAAGTCCTATTCCTTAACTATAGATCATTTATACCGTTAAAGGCAAAACAAGAATTAAAATTGTTTTATTTTTGACATCAAATGTTATCGTTCAAAAGTGAATACCGGTTTTTAAACACAAATTGAATCTGATGATATTAATAAATAAAAATACAATTTTTCTATTCATATTACATGAAAACTGAATATTTTGTCAGAAAATTAAATACTAATATTTAATTGCATAATCTGATATTTTTAAAGTTTAATTTGAATATCGATGATGAATAAACTTAAAATGTTTTAAAAAAGTGTCTAAATAAATAAAAATCAACATTTATTAGTTTTGTATGATGCGATGTTATTCTTTCTAAAATATATAATATTGACACTTTCAACATCAAAGATCATTTTCGTGCTTCAAAAAAATTGTATATGTAAAATACGCAAATGCTGTCACTAGTAAATCAACAAAAAAAAAACACAACTCATCATCTTCAAAAGAAATCCGCCCATAGAAATAGGTCACATGTAAATAATCTATTGTACTCTTATTTACATGTTTACAAATAGCTTTTGAATAAATTCTTTCGAATAAGAGAAAGAAATTTAAAAAATGATATAAAAGAATTGTACGATAACATTATTCTAAACTAAATACACCGTGAAGGTTTTTTTTATTAAGTATTAATGAGAAGAAGGTAACTACTGATATTTATTTTATTTTTTCATATTTTTTACAAACAAATATTAAAATACTGCACTTTTCTCAATAAAGTAATATTTATAATAATATTACTTTTTGAATTCCGCCCTTGCGTTATAAATAAATAACAATTATAACATATAGATAGCAGTTACTTATTGATAATAACAAATATTAACGAACTAAAGTAGGATTACCCAGTCATAATTAAAGAATATAAAATCATTCTCGTATTTTTTTAATAAACAGTCACAGTTTTGTCATCAACAATTATTATTTTTTTCATTCCGATATGTTCTATCTTACCTACTTTCAAATGTCAGCAATTTTATATCCTGATAAATAAAACGAAATAAAACGGAATCGGTCAACCAGCTATTGTATTGAAAATGAATCATGGTTCAATAATAAGTACTCCGGAGGTAAATGGTGTATTTATTATTCTAGCAACACAATAGAAACGAAATGTCGTAGATTTAATCTGTATATTAAATTGATTTTTTGCAACCACAAATTATGCAAACGTTTTTTAACAGTAGTGTTTTATTTTACTCAATTGAATTAATCCGTTAATCTGTATTATGTACAGAATGTTACTCAAAGAATTTCGTACATTTTTATATTGATTCAAGGATGCAACATGAACAAAAAATTGACACAGATATCCGATTTTCGATTAAAGAAACAGAATGGTTTACTTTTCGCAATTAATATGCTTTTCTTTTTACTTAATTACAGTTAAAGAAGCTTTTTTTTCTATTTTGAAACATAATGTTTAATTAAAGAAATATAGAGCGTTAAATATATTTACAGTAAATGCTCAAAATTTCTTCCTTGTTCTAAACTACAAGTTTCGATTCGATGCTGAAAAAATAAGAATGATTTCAATTACTGTTCGTTTTGCATTTCTGAATCTGTATGTAAATTTATAGATAACTGGGATATGCGATATATATATATATATATATATATATATATATATATATATATATATATATATATATATATATATTATACATACGAGGCAAGTTTTAAAATAAGGTCCATTTTGTAATTACGAGACTGCGCATGCGCAATAGCTTTATGTGGTTCATGAGCACGCCATCAGCCATTTTGTGACCCTCACATTCTTGTTTGATACTAGGTGTGAGTGATTTATAATGACTGCAGCAGTAAATAATCCCGCCAGCTGCGAGGACCTTTCTGTGATCTGGTTTTTGTTAGAAAAAGACAATAGTGCTGCTGAAATTTACATGTAATTTTGTGAGGTGTATGAGCCAAGTATTGAGTCAGTTAGGTTAGGCAATTAAGGCGTTTATTTAAAGAAGAATGAACAGATATTTATGATGGAGTGTAGTAGTGACCGGCCTAGTGCTGTGATGGCAGACCATTTTGTGGGAAAAGTGAATAGAAAATTCTAAAAAAATCATCATTTTAAAACTTCACAACTGTTTATTGAATTTCTAGAAGTTAAAGTAATTTATGATGTTGTGAGAGAAAAGCTAGGCTACAAAAAAATGTATGCCAGATGGGTATCAAAAATGTTAACCGATGCACACAAGCAGAAACGTTTGGATTCAGCTAACCATTTTTTTGAAAGCCAGGGAAATGAAGGAGACTATTTCTTTAGCTACACTGATGAACATGCTTTTCAGCCATAGAAATTGCTCGCATTTAAACGCTTTGAAAATGACGAAGAACTGAAGACATGTGTTACTAATTGGTTCAAGTCACAGGCGGTCAATGTCGTTGAGACGGGAATAAAGAAGCCGGTGGCACGATACCAAAAACGCGTGAAAGTCGATGGTGACTATTTGGAAAAATAATGTAAAAACGTAGATTTTTTTTTTGCCTGTAATAAATCATTTTCGCCATTGATGTTGTTTTTTTCGAATTACTGAACAAAGCATACTTTAAAAACGCGCCTTATATATATATATATATATATATATATATATATATATATATATATATATTTGCATATGTATATTGTCCAGTTTGATACGTAAACGTTTACATAACTTTAAATAAATTAAAACTAACATTTCGACTTTATTTCGGTAAAGTGTATTTTTTCGAACACGAATTAAACACCAATAGGTAATTTTACATAATGGAGTGATAAATTAAACATTGTTTCATCAAAGAACATGCAAGTTCCATTAAGATACAATTCAATAAATATTATACAAATTGAATGATTGTGTTAACAGTTTGAAAAGAGAAAATGTATAAGATACGAACTGAGTAATCCTAATCTACAATATTAGTTGTTTACAACGTATGAACATATGATGATATATAAAACGTGTTTTAAAATGAAATGATATGATACGGTAAACATTTGATTCTTTTTAATGAAAACTATATAAAAATATATGATACACTGGCCTGATTGATAAAGTTCAAAGAGTCCAATTATAGTTCCATTCTTCACACGCACATTGAGAGCTGTTGCTATTATTATTTTTTTTTTACTTAATTTCATTTTCTTATAAATGTTTACTATTCAACAAACATTTATATATGTTTACCTACTGTGAAATGAAACATAAAAAAATCCACTTATTCGATCACGGTTCTAATTCAAAATGTCTCAAACCATTTCTCTTCTTCATACAGTTTTTCTGTGCCATATTTTTCATCCATTGGCATTGACCACGTGAATTACGCAGACAAATTCCATGATCCTTTTGGCAATCGGGGCCGCCACGAAGTTCTCCATTCCAAGTACAATCGTCGTAAGTGGGTTGGAATAAGCTGTACCGAGACTTCTCTATCTGTAAAAAAATGAATATTAATTACTGATAAAGATATACATCCAAGCGTTATTAAACTATATGAATTTTAAGTGGCTCATTGCAAAAAAAAATTATCGCATATTTATACGAGTATAATTACGTAGTTATGTGAGTTATTTTAGATGCTTGTGAATTAAATGTGGTTATCAGAAAATATTTTCATATCAAAATTTGTATAAAAAGATCCATAAGAAGGTGATTATATATATATATATATATATATATATATATATATATATATATATATATATATATATATATATATATACATAATATAGTTATAACAATAAAATAGAAAGTACGTTTAATTTACATATAGAAATTACTATAAATAAAACCTGTACTGTACAAAACAATTTGCTTAATATTTTTTACTGGTTTGATATTTTTTCAATTTAACTTCTCAAGATATAAAAAAATGATTAAGAAAGTAATTTCGAAAACAATGAACATCAAATTCAAAAATGAAAACTGTTAATATTTTATTCTGAAACTAAGTTTTTGATAATGCTAATTATTCAAAATCAAAATGCAATAAAATGAAATAAATAATTGTAATATAAATAGAATGATTCTAAACAAGTCACAATACTGGTATTCCGTGAAGTTACAAATATTTCAGAGAATTTCGAGAGAAGTTACATGTTTGCATATATTTTTATTTAAGGTATTCTAGCAAAAAAATAATCATAAAACGAACTGCATAATTTTGAAAAGCTAAAGACTTTTACTATCAAACAATTTTTAAATATATAGTTTTTGAATTAAGAATGTACACATGTTTCCTTTTTTATAATCCTTTTGTCTTAATCTTTTTATGAAATATATATGAAATTTAATTATATTTTCAAGATTAAATCCCACAGTTAAAAAAAAAGTTTAAAAATGGTTTGTCAAGTAACGTGGACTTTTTAAAGTTATAAGAAAACAAAAATTAACTTTAATTTAATTATTATCCATAACAATCAAGTTTTATTTATAAAACTATTTATCATTACAAAGCTATTTTAATATAACTGCTGCTGTGAATTTGAAAGCCTAATGTGAGAACGTCTTGAAACAATGTAACATTGTTTCACCCTAATTTCAATCGATCGTTTTCGAAAAAAAACACAAAACGAACTTGTCACTGTCTAAAAAGACTATTGATGTGAGATTATTGGAAAGAGATTAAGCTCTTTTTCTTTTAAATTCGAACAGTATTCTTTGTTTACTTATTTTATGATACTAAAAAAGTGATGCAACTTCTTTTAAAACATTTTTTGGAATCGATGAAACAGATAAAAGAATATGTATTAAAAATACAAAAAAATATTTCTAAATGGTAATAATGGAATTTATGTAAATGTTTTTACAGAAATTTTTACAACTATATATTCTTATTTAATAAATTGTCTTCCTCATATACACATTTATCATGTACAGCCTGTATCTCGTGTAAAAATAACAATTTTCTTGTGATATACCATGTTTCTTACAAATATTTCGTACTCGGTATAATGTTATGATATGAAATCAAGTATTGATTGAAAAATTCTAAGATATTCTGCATTCATAACATCAAGTATGGGATGTAATTGAATTTTATAACATATGACAACTTAATGCACATCGGATAATTTAATGAATTTATATGTAGGCAGTAATACATTTTCCATCATACAATTTTCAAAATAGATCCATTGAAACGTGACAATTACGTGCGAAACAAACTTATTCGACCGAATCTAATTTAAAACTTTTATTTGAAACTTGTTACCAAATAATGACATGTGACAAAATTTCACCGAAACATTAACCACACAAAAGTTTGTTTAATGAAGTCTTTTAGAATCTCGTTTAAGTAAACATTATCTATCGAATCGAACTTCCTGTATACGGTGACAATCGTTTATTCATCGCCAAAAACGTTTTTGCCATCATTTTTCCTAAGTGAGAATTTGTCATTTGAATTTTACACCTCAGTATTTTTTTCTCGCTTAGTCATTCGAATAAACAATTTCATTCGTCTAAATAAAACCGCACAGTACTGTGTAAATAAAAAAGTGTCACATTTACGGACCGTTTTTATGATCCGTATTGAATTCCGCGTTATATTATCTCGCTATAATAAAATATTATGTCTAGTTAATATCCTGACGCTTAAAATTTGCGGCTGTCAAGACAGAAACTCTTCGCACGATTTCTGTTAGGTATTATGTCATGATTTATGACGTCATGTAAATATAAGTTAACAAGTAATCAATTTCATGAACCAGACTGGTAATTCTTAAAGTGTAAGAGGATTTTTTTCTTTTTTAATGTATATATGAATGTTAAAATATTATAAATATATGAATGACATACAGCAGTGACAGATAATATACATATATATGAAGGACACAGATTAAGATTTTCTGAATATTGATTATTATAATCGATGTCGAGCTTTATACAAAATTTGATGTTTATCTGATCAAATAAAAACATTCAATGATGTTATTGTTCTTTATACTCTCATTGTTCATTTGAGTTACTAAATCTTTAATAATATGCTAGAAGGCTTTGCCCTCAACTCGCAGAAACAATAAACATATCGCTAACCAATAATAACGAATGAAACAATAAAAATATTTTCAACATATATATATATATATATATATATATATACAACGATTACGTTTCTATATATCCGATAATAATTATATAAACACAAGTTTTAAAAATATGTTTACTGTTTCATTCGGTTGCATGTAAAGGAGCTTATAATTGAGAAGTGGGCGAGTGGAGTTCAGGGATTGGTGAGCGAAGCAAGCAAGGGGATAAGTTCCCTAGAATATATATATATATATATATATATATATATATATATACACATATACATGTATGTTAATATGTCCTATATACTCTAAAATCATTATCACAGATAAATTATAACGTTTTGTTTTATATATGAGATAAACATGTTTGGTACCATAGAAACATTGACGTCATAAATAAATAAGTCGACGTCATCGAATCTTTTGTGGATAAATATTTTATACACACACACACACACATATATATATATATATATATATATATATATATACATGCATATATATTATACACACACATACACACACACATATATATATATATATATATATATATATATATATATATATATATATATATATATATATATATATATATATATATATATATAATAAACTGTTAATTCCGTGAAGATCAATATATATTGGGTATGTTCCCTAAGTAATGCACTTTAAGAAAAGAAATTCACCTACAAAAATGATTTTATTTTGTAGTTTTTAAAAAAATGTGTATCAAATTTGCGGAATTGAGGTTTAAACTATTTAATAATATTACTGAAATGCAGAAACATTTACAAAAATATTAATTTTTTTTAGTTAATTTATTTTTTCTTAATTAATTTATTTGTAGTGAAGTGGGTGAATAATACAAGAAGATAAAAACAGTTAAAAATATTTTTTCAATACGATGAGAATAAAAATAATTCTTAAATATTTTAATTACTTTATAAAATCTTTGGTTGATTTCGTTTCTAAATTTTTTTTTAGAAAATTCCTCTATTCAAATCTTAGATTTATTTGTATTTCATATTAGTCATCCAAAAGTTTTAATTACATTATAAATTAGCATGCCATATCTACAAAAACATGTTTTTTTTATTTTTTAAAAAAATGTGTCTCAAATTTTAGGAATTAAGGCTTTAACTTTTTGATAATATTACTGAAATACAAAAAAAATTACAAAAATATTAATTTTTTTTTGTTTATTTATTTTTTTTAATTAATTTATTTGTAGGGAAGTTTTTCCATACGATGAGAATAAAAATCATTCTTAAATATTTTATTACATTATGAAAGCTTCAGTTACGATTTTGTTTCTAAATTTTTTTTCGAAAATTGCCCTATTCAAATATTGTATTTATTTGTATTTCATATTAGTCATCCAAAAGTTTTAATTACATTATAAATTAGTATGTCACATTACAATTTTGAATAAGTGTTCGAATATGTTATGTTTACATTTATATATTAAAATTGATAATCGCTGACAGATATCTACCAGTAAATTCTATCTCTCTTTCTCTTGTGTTTACGTATGTACATATATATATATATATATATATATATATATATATATATATATATATATATGATTTATTTATAGTAACATTTTATATACAATTTAGGCATCGTATTTCCAGTTAAAAAGTTATATCAACGAAATATGGAAGCCGAAAATGCTATTAATATGATATTTGAGAAGGTTTCCATTAGATACTTTTTAAATAATTCTACACTAATAACACATAAAACATCAGACACGATACACCGATGAGATAAAAGTATCATGAGGATACTGGTACGATACGGAAGGTAGCACATTTTTGACCTTTAGATGAAATTATTAATAACACATACGCACAGTATCATTCTCTACTGTTTCGTATCAAATTGCTGCTGGTTTGGTAAAAAAAATCAATAAATTTTAACAACGATTTTTTTCCGTTTGTTGAACGTTTAAAAATTCTAAAAGTTCATACATGAATACGACTGAAATATAGCGAACTGGATGTGTAAAGTACATTGTATTAAATATATTTGAATGAATGCGGAACAGAAACCGATATGTGTTACGGTTGAACTCGGTTCTGTACTGTTTAAACGTTATATAGATTGCATTCAACAGAACATAAGAAACTATTTTTAAAATGATTTGTGAATGTGTACACATGTTACGTGCAAATATAGTGTTCCATTATATTAACACAATCAGTGGTTTACGTTCAAGACATTTGAGAGACGCGCGCTCGAGAGAAACTAGTTTGCTGGATTAAAAATGTATAAGTTGATCTTCCGGGTACGGTTTCTATACTCCGTGCATGTTTTCACGGCAAAGAATATACACAAATATACGAGTCATATACATATACGTTTAAAATGTTCTTTAAAAACAGATGTATCTCCTGTTTATTATCTCGTGATACACACGTGTTATATTTTTTTGATGGATTTTGACAATTAAACTATTCTTAATAAAAACTAATACGTTTAAAACAAGTACGGTTTATAAAAAATTTTGAACTTTATGACGGTGTATTCAGTTTAGTAGCTTTTGTAATAATATATATGTGTATGTGGATAACAGTTTAAATTTTTTTATAATATTGAGGAATGTTTTTAAGATCACAACTATTGTGGGAATAATGATTTGTATTTTTATAACTCTGGCCATCTGACACTGTTCTCTGATTTCAATAGAGAGATCACTGCATTTTGTTTCTATGTATTTTTCTTGCATGTTGTCCATGTCTTGCTATTGTTTTATCAATAAAGAACACTGCTTTCTTATTTTTACCAATGTTTCCAATGTTTAGTCGATTATGATTGATTGATTTGTCAATAATGAGTGTTCTGCCTTCGTGAAGTTTATTTTTTTTGTGTTTTCGATTTCTATGTGACATACTCATAATACGGTGTTATGTTAATGAGTAATGTGCGTTTTTATATAGTTTTTCATATATTAGGTGTACAAATTAATTCTGTACCTTGAGATTGAATCATTCAATTAAAATATTAATTAATTTTAAATTAAAATATTTAAAACAGAAACGCCAACATCAATATTTAAAAACACTAAATATCTTGAGCAAGCAGTTGGCATAACCTCACAAAACAGTAGTGAACATAATGGAGTCGGAAATGCAGCAATAGTCGGAAATCAGGCATTGCATAACTTTATATTCCAGTTGAAAAAATGCTACAAAAGTAGAGGGAATGACTTGTTCAGCTTAGGGGAAGGTGTTGTGACACATAAAACATGAAAAAAATTTTAAAACAAAGAAAAAAGTTCGGAAGGGTATTTCAACTCAAAGCCGCCATGTTTTTCCAACAAGTGATTCGTTAGTTATTCGACAGATGGAGCAAAGTTATACAAAATAATGTGAAGATTCAAATGCAGTCTATTTTTTCGTAAACATTTACTTTCTATAAAAGAGGCACCGAACTAATCCGTACACCTAATAGTGTTTCAACGATTTAATCGTGTCTATGTCTATATAATAGAGTGCATGAATAATTATATGTTTTATAGTTTCTAACTTGTTATAACAACTTTTGCATATTTTATTTGCTACTGTTTTGTATGTTAGTCAGTTTCTTTTAACTGATAACCTGACTCAGAATGACCTATAGAAATCCCTTTGTCTATGCGACACTGTTATCAACTTGTGGTTAATATAGTTAGTATAGATTTCTTTCAGACGGTTTTTTTTATATATCTACTTGGAGAGTGGTACATGAGTTTTATTTAGTTTAAGTGATGTAAGTTTTTGGTCAGTTATTGTTGATATCTTGAGTAATTATTGTTTAAAGTATCTAGATTAAAAATAGTGGCGAAGATATCTATTTATTGTGCAACTAATTATGTCTATAAACTCTCTTCCACTTTTACTATACTCTAATGTATTTTTTTTATTACAAAACAGGAATATGGGAACACTGTATGGGATTTTCTTTATATATTGAAATCTATTTGTGTTCAATGTATAAATTAGAACGATTATATTTATAACGATCTTATAATTATTACAAACAATTTCTAGTATAAGATAGTATTAACCCTTTACGGTCCAGAAGTATTTTAAGTTTGCTTACCGTTAGATCCAAGTAATTTTTTATACGAAGAAAAATTATCCGCTAAGGATTTTTATATCAGGTATAAAGAAAAAAATATATATTTTTAGTGAAAATACAGATAACGAATGAAAATGAATTAACTAAAAGGAACTGACGTGCACTTAACGTATTAAATGAAAATATAGTAACAATAACAATGATGAAAATGATAATAATTTTTTTTGCCACAATGTACGTGGCATTCGACCTAATAAGTAAAAGTGCTGCATTGGTCCGCTAAGGGTTAATTTATACAAGATATCAAAATAATTTTAACAAACGATACTCGTTAATTTTTATTTAGATTCATGGAGGGAAAATAATACCCTTAATAACTGAATTTAATATTATTTTTATATTAAACATGTTTAAAAATGAAATTAAATATAAAAAAATATAATCACTTATTAAAATTGTATAAAATATGAATGCTTACCTTGCAATGACATCCTTGATAATATAACTTTTTAAAACCTTTTCGCTGACGCGCGGTCACTTGCGAATACCGTTTAATGTAGTTACACAAGCTGATCCGAGCTTGAAGATTAACGATTCTACCTGTTATGAGATACACTGCGTTCTTATTTAACTCAATCCCACATTTGGCTTCATCATCGGCAGTCACCAAATAACCGGACTTCAAAGCGAATGAAGATTTATTAGACATCTGTAACAATAAAAAAAATGTCAAGAACTTGTAGTACCAAATCAAAGATTTTTTATTTAGAGTTTTACATAAAAAAGTTGATTGCTTTTAAGCAAATAATATTCTATTATATATAGATGGTTACTCAAAAAAATTAAATATAATACTATAAATGTTTATTTTTTATTTCATGAACAATTAAGAATTTTATAAATATAAATTAGTTGATGATAATTGTTTATATTGTAATTTGTTTGAATATCGTGCAAAATCAGGGGTGAGCAACTTCTTCGATAATAACAGCCACATATAATACTTTTCATGTACAATACCCACAGAAAATATTATTTTGAAATTGTATTTATTTGGTTGGTAGAAAAATAATTGCGGTTCATGACCTTTAAATTCATATACAAAACCCAATTATTTTCCTAACGATCTAATATAAATAATAAAAAAATACAACTATATAGTAGTCCTACTCACCAAAGCAGAATGTGTTAAAGCTCTACTAGTTGAAGACTGATTCAGTCTTCATTTTTACAGTTAAAAGTTACCGAGACCGTATTAAGAGTTCCATTTTTAGAGATTTTTCTCAAAAATTTACACAATAGTAAGTCCTAAATTTGGTTTTATTGAATTCATTAAGTCTTAATTAACAAAATTGTTTAGTTTCATATCTTTTTTAAGGATTGTCCATAACCGTGGATGCACTTTAAACAGCAGTTTGGACAAAATGTATATGGATGTTTGAAAAGATATTGTGAATTACCCATTTATATATAAAATATTCTAATATTGGTACATACAAATACTACTATAGATTATTAATAAAAAAAGATTAGAAAAAATGGCAATCAAATGGTCATACATTTTTGAATGTTGAAGAGCCACAGAAAATATTATTTTAAAATTGTATTTATAAATAATAAAAAATACAACTATATAATAGCTCTACTCTCCAAAACAATATGTTTAATCTCTACTCGTTGAAGACTTTGATTTAGTCTTCATTTTTGTACTTAACAATTTAAAATCCAGCTATAGATTATTTATATAAAAGTTTAGAAAAATGGCAATGAAACTCACTATTGTCTTGGGAGCCGCAGAGAATAGCTTCTGTTTTGCCCCCCCCCCCCCGTTGTACAAAATCATAACTCTAGACATCGTTCTATTATTTTCTATCTCTATTACGTTTTAATTCATTTATACATCTTTTCAAGTTGTTTAGAATTCACAAAAAAAATACAGTCTTAACTTTAAAACAATCAGTATCTTAGTAAAAATCTCTAAAATTATAAAAATTGGAAAAAGAATGAATTTTTATAACTTAATTAACATTCCTCAGAAAAAGTGAATGAATAAAATTTCAGATATGTTTTCAGTTTCATATATATATATATATATATATATATATATATATATATATATATATATATATATTCTTGATTATAAAAAATATGATAAGAATAAATTATAACACAAATATATACGCATAATACTTAATTATACAAGATATACATATTTATAGATAAGGATTTTTATACATATGATTTATAAATATTTTATATGATGAAATTATTAATATTGTCATTAATTTTCCAATTATTTCCAATTGGGAAATACGTGTTTGTTTAATGTTTTATATGAAAAATTAATACATCTTTTAACATATAAAGCAATTAAAGTACATATGTATTTATATAATTAATTTTTTTTGTGCTATTAAATAAAAAATGAAGCATTAAACTTTTTAATTTCACATCTAATTCTTATATACATTAAATAATGTTTTTTTTTATATACATCGATTTTGAAATTATAGAAATCTTTAGGAACTAAACATTTTTTTAGAAAATAAAATTATATATATATATATATATATATATATATATATATATATATATATATATATATATATATGCTATAGAGATTCTCATAATATGGAAAAATAAAATATAACTAGTTTATTCAATACAAGAAAACATGTTCTATGCATTACAACATAATTATTAATATAAAATAATACCATGAATGATGTTTAACAATACTGATTAATTACTATATTACAAATACATGAATTGTATCATTCATGTTGATACCATTTTAATTGCTATGAAAGACAGAAAACTAATTATGATTTATTTCAGGAAAACAGCATCTAAAATTCCATCAATCTTCATCAATTAACTATTATTTGTGCTGGGTAGTTTTGATATTCACTCGTGACTTCTATTTATTATTTCGACAGTTTTGCAACATACATATTTTAATTATTGTTTATTTATGAAATATAAAACTAGAAATATATAAAGAAGAGATGTTCGCGTTATTAAATTCTAATTTCAAATCACAAGTAAATATGAGTAATGAATGTAAATTTAAATAATGACTCGATTTATTGATCTGTATCATTTTTTTATAAAATTCTATGAATAATAAAATCTTCTTAGTTCAGCTTTTAAAATAATATTTTTGTTTGAAACAAAAACTTGAACATACAGTAAAAGCGAACATTATTTTATGAACTTATTTTTTTTTCATAATGTATTATCTCTTAATTTTCATATATACTGTTTTCTAACTAACAAAAATATACTTATGAGGTTTTTTTTTGATAAAATATCTGAAATAAACACAAAATCCTGAATGAGTCAAACAGAATAAAATCATCATATAGATATTAATTCAAGAAAATTGTTCAAAACAAATTCTTGTACATCGTTATCAGATTTCATTAAAACTAAATTTCATATTGATTTCAATGTTCTTAGACAAGTTGAGATTAATGAGCCAGGTAGTTAAAGGTTTTGTCATGGCTATTGAATCGACGTTCAAATGTGGTTCTAAACCAGTTACTTGTTTACTATAATTTATGTGGCTGGAGCCATCATTGACAATATTTACACACACGATGTACGTCGCGTCGACTTTAAACAATTCTAACATCATGTTCGATTGTGTTTCGACGTAGAACGACTAGACAATCTTCAATGCCGTGTTTTTTTCCTATATACATCGATAGAGTCGAATACTATTTTAAGAACTACTCATAATATTATTTTTTCAATTAAAAGTCTAATCGATTTTGCTGTCTAAATGTACATTTATATGATTACGCGACAGTATAACTACATATAATATCGATTTTTAAATAATAATGCTAATGCAGAAAAAGTTAATGAAAAAAACGATTTTTGCTGATTATATTTCTCCATTAAAAATGATTAAAATATACAATGAATATTAAATTTCTTGCATTTAATCAATAGTTTCTAACAAATACGTCAAGAATATATTTTTTTTTTCAATAGAAAACTTTTATTACGTTCAAGCAATAATACATTATTACTATCGTATTTCATTTAAGAAATTTGCTGATTTTTAAGCAAGTACTCAGTCACGTTTTCAAGAGACACATTGACTTTACAGATACACGTGTCATATGCAAACCACATGACGTATAAAAAAGTATGCTAGTCAGTTTGAATTAATGTAACGTTTTTGTGCAATAAAAATTAATGCATGTTTATTTATTATTATTATTTCACAAACACCCACGCAAAATTAGTAAATAATAGGTTGTTATATCTTGAAAACAAATTACATATTTAATAGGAATGGCTAAAAGATGTAGAATATATTAAGATTACAAATTAAGATTAAATTTGTTTCGTTAAATTAAAACAGTATTTTTTTAAAAAACACTATATAAATATAAACACATGTACACACAAATACACACACACAAATATACATATATATATATATATATATATATATATATATATATATATATATATATGTGTGTATATATATATATATATATAAATGTATATGTATATATATAAGAATGCATGAATATTATGCACACATGTCCTAGTTGGAATTCTTCCAGAATGTTAATTCACTAACTATAATATCTATTGATTTAATCGAACACGTTTTACACTTTAAATTAATGCTTTCAACTCATATTTTGATAAACAGTAAAATATTATTTTCGATTCAATTCAAATATTTTTCTGAAAAATGTTTTAATAATGGTGAAAATATTTTTCGTTCTTATTAAAAATATATCTTTTTTAACAGTATGTATCAATTTTTAATATCTAATAATATATTTTTAGATTGAAATAATGATCAATATCTATATGGGTAGCACCAAATATTCTCGGCCTAGACAGGAAGGAATATAAATAAAAAAATAAGATTTGACTATTTCTGTATATAATCCTTCAATAAATTTTTACAGCGCTTAATTAGTAATTCTACACCCTTGCAAAAATAATCTTCTGTCTTCGTGTACAAGTGGTCATGAGTATCGCTGTTTTCAGCCCATTGTCATCATTAAAACCGCTGTTCACGTAAATCTTTTATCAAATTACCAGAAAGGTAATAATCGCTAGAGGTCATGTCTGGACGATAGGGTGCGTGATCAAGTCCTTGGAACCCACATTTCCGAGTAGCGGCTTGAGAAACAATAGCTGTGTGTGCTGATGCATTGTCGTGCAACAAGTGCACTCCTTTTGTCAGTTTTCCACGCCGTTTTTCGTGAATATAATCCTGAAATTTATGCAACAATTTTTCATACTATGGGCCATTGAATATGCTATTGCGCTCCTTAAAATCTTTTAATAAAATATCATTGCAATCACAAAAAAAAACGTGGCCATAATCTTTTCTGTGGATTGATACACTTTTTTCTTGGTGGTGGTTCACCTTTTGGCCGCCATTCCATGGATTCTCTTTTAGACAGAGGATCATAGCAAAGATCCATTGTTTTGTTCCCTGTTACAAATGACTCGATTAGTTCATTTGGATCTGGCTGACAGCTCTACAAATGAACGTGCGCAGGCTACTCAACACTGATGCTGAATGATTGAAAAAAGTTTAAGTACTCTCCTGCAACGATCTAATTCATATCTGAATAATCATGGAGAGCTCTGTGAATAGTTGTTTGTGAAAGATTGGACGTTGCTGATAAATTCATCATTTTTAAACGCCAGTCATAAGGCACTAGGTATTTGACAACTATAACAGAACTGGCCCCTTAGCACTTCTACATGGTGACAGGAACGCGATTCATCTCGTAGCGTCTCTTCTCCCATCCGAAATCTTTTAGCTCATTCCTTTACAGTGGTGTATGAATGGGACGATTCGTCGTGTACGCCATTTAATCGTTGTTTCATTTAGTGCAGTGTAATCCCTTTTTTATCAAAAAGTTTATTACCGCACGATACACAATTTTGATTTCTTGCAACATTGTTAACAATGGCTTACTCTTATCGCTGTCACTGTACGACTGATCAAGTTATAACTTTGAATTTTTTTACAGAACGTCATTAATTGAAAGATAAATCTACCGCTATAGATAAAGATTCTCTCTCTCTCTCTCCACTATATTGCACAGATTCATCATGCGTGCGTTATGCGTAAACATGTTAGGTTGAAAATATTTAGCACTACCCTCGTATACTAGATAAAAAATATAAACAATCAGCTTACTTATTTTTATTTTAGAATTTATATCCTATTACATTCAATAACATACGACATGCGTTTTTAAATTATTGTTAAAATGACATTAAGTAAATCTATTTGGACCAGATGATTATAAAAAATGATTTATTCAAAGTTACTGGGAAAATAAAAATGGGAGTTTGTTTAAAACGTTTTATTTTTCTTTATATATGGAAGTGAATCACGGTTCTTGAATGTTCAAATAATACGACTTTAGAAAAATTGAACCGAAAAGCATGAAAAGTATATGTTAGGAATAACAATGAAAACAGAATAGACATGAAAGAAATAAGAGTTATGGTTTTTCTTATAATTCATATATTCACATCACTGAATAAGAGAAATTATTAAGTACGAATCAAGACTTATAAAACACTTTGAAAGAGATCGTTGAATATATGAAAAATGAATATGTATGAATTTATATAAAAAATACAAGGAAAATATGCCACTGTACCATTCAAACTAGAAGAAGTTAAAAAAGGTCTTTGATTAGGAATGGATCGCAAAGGACTGGTGATTTCTCTCTCTCTCTCTCTCTCTCTATATATATATATATATATATATATGTGTATATAATTAGTATGTAAGTACACATTTTTTATGTAAGTACACATGCATTCAAGAATATTCTATTAGCGAGACACAGGTGGTATTTTTAGCAAGATGAACTAGTTATTATTACTGTATGTATTTTAACACCTGAAGAGTTGTGTTATACGTTCAAACATAAAAGTATGACAGTAATGTTAGAAAATAATTGTATTTTTCTACAATTTAATAAACATGATCATACGTCAAAAAATATATTAACAGAATAGAAATCTTGTTCAGTTCATGCTCGAGTTTGTATTCTAGTTTTTTTGACTTAAGTCAAAAAAAAAACGGCAGTCAATTGAATTACATTAAAAATTCATTTAAATAATTCACAGATTAACCTAATTTTAAATAACTTTGTTGGTTTGTGTATCTGAATATTTTTTTTATAAAAATATTAATGTACATTACACACATTTCTGTCTACAATCATCAACATAAGATGAAGATATTTTTTTATTATTAGTCTTTCAAGTACATTTTTTCCTTTAATTCTCTAAATCAATTTTATTTAAAAAATGTTTTTTTACAAAAAAAAAAAACTCCAACCATCATAGATTTGTATTCAAGGAACCTTGTATGTGATTATATCCTAGATGTTTTATACATAGAAGATAGATATATACTTACTTTGAATTCTCTTTTAATTTTTATTTTATAGAAAAGCTGATCGTCTTTCAATTTTGATTCTTTCACCTTGGCAAGGATAACTGAAAACAAAATCAATATATTACCTTTTCGTATGTTTAACTTAAATTATATTAAATAAATATTTACCAAAATCTGCTGTACAAGCGTACGTTTGGGGATGTGATAACATGCATGAACAAGCATATGCGACGTTTATCCAACTGGCCAAGATTATGAAAGATGATATCAATATTCTAACGTCCATCTGTAAAAAAAATATTCAAATTAAAAATTATTCAGGAACTATATAAACATATCAATTAAAAAGATTGAAAAAATATTTGAATTCTTATATGATTCATACATTGAATATACCGAACCTAATTAACTTTATAAATACTACTTAGTTTTTCCGAAAATACACCAGAAAAAAAACACCGAATTCATTCGAATATGTTCATAAATCAAGGTGAACATTTTAATAGACTACATAACTTACACAAAGAAAACAATGTGAGCACATTAATGTAAGTACAGCATTTCAGTCGTCGTACAAACAGACATTTATTAATGTCTTCATTTCGAGTATACCATATTTAATGTTATTTACGAATACAGTGTATTTGCAATTGTTGTTATGTAACTTGAAGACATTTTACATTCCTGAACTGAAAACATATACAATTAAGATAATGTGTATCTTTAGTACCAGTAACCTATATTAAAGATGATTGAAACTATTTAAAGTAGTGTTGCAAGCTTGTAATAATATAATTACTGGTTTTTAAAATGTTTCAATCTTCGATGTAGCATGCAACAACTCACAATTATTATTTTATCGAGATATTAAGAAATAAGTGAAGCCTATATATATATATATAACTTGGTATAAATTTCAATCTATCTTTAAGTATATTTAATAGTTTTAAAAATAAAAAAAGATATCTCCCTTCGAATATTTTTTAGAAATTATTATTAGGTTCTATAAATTAATGTGAATGTCTAGGTGCTATTATTAGTTTCAACGTGTCGTGTGAAAATAAAATAGCTTTCATATCTCAGAAATACATATTTTATCATATAAGAAATGTATTTCTGATCAAATAAGAAATATATTTAAAAAAAATACCTTAAACTTGTACGATTATTAGAGTTTTGCACATATTTTAACGCAAATAATAGACACTTGTATCTAGAAAATGTTTTTTTTTAATTTGAAATTACTGCCACACTTGAAATTAATCAATTTAATTTCTGAAACATTAAGTCCGTTTATAAAAAAAATTGTTTTCACAATCCCACTATTTACTAGTTGTCTCGTTCAGGTAACAATTATAAGAAAGCATCAGACTTCCTAAAAAAAATTTTCTAAATATCCTCAAGATTTTCTCAACATGAAAGAATGTATAACTTGAATTACTAATTGAAATACTTAAAATTTGAACAACAAATACTACAAATATGTAAATTTAAATCCTTTTACATACTGAAATTAAGGAAAAATTTAAAAGAATAAATAACAAACTTAAAATACACATTAATTATAAATTGGAGCAAATAGATTATATTTTCGAACCAGGTATAATAAAATTATAAGAATAGAATAAAAGTAGTCTGAATAAAAATTAATTCTCTGCCTTTAAATTGAATCAATCAGAACTTGGTTTTAAATTAAAATATACTCTTGTCGTTTTAGGATTTTGAAGTGGCAACCATAAAATTTAAAAACAGTTTATATATTGGATAAGCAGTCGGTATAACCTCACAAAACAGTAGTAAATACGATGGAGTTCGAAAATCATAAAATTTAGCACTGCATACTTTTCGTATTCTAGTTGAAAAAAAATGTTATTGAAGCCGGGGAGGAGGGATGATTTGTTCTGCTTTTGGGGAAGGTGTTGTGACGCATGAAGCATGTAAAAAAATACTAAAACAGTGAAAGAGATCCGAAAATGGATTAAAACTTTATCGGCTTATAGCTGTCATCTTTTTTCGATAAGGGATTCGTCAGTTACAGATGAAACAGTTACACAAAAGAATGTCGGATATTTTGAGCGATTTAAATATATTCCATTTTCCATAAACATTCATTTTCTATAAGAAAGCACCGAATTAATTTCTACACCTAAATATGATCCACATATTTTGATCTTGGAATAAGTCAAGAATATTGTTTTTATTAATAAAACGATTGTTCAGATTTTAGTTATTTAGAAACGTTTTAACGATAATACGTGGAAAAATATACAATGTTTGTTTATTGATATACAAATAATTTTATATATTAATAGAAGTAAAAGTAAATAAACGACATTTGTTTGACAACCACCCACTTACCCTGAAGGTGAAGTGGAATAGAAAAACTAAATAAACGATTATATCCGTGTGTGTGTGTGTCTATATATATATATATATATATATATATATATATATATAATATATAACAACGCTTGAAATAGAGAATGTGACTAATTTTTTTACTGCACTGAGATACAATATGCAAATATTTGAAAAACGACTTTGTTATGAAAGAATTTCTTTCTTTATATTTAGGAGTATAACTTGAAAGTGGTTCATCAGAAAAATAATTAGTATAACTGCAGTACTAGCTCTTTTCAGTACTGAACTTATTTTTAGTTATTGAAAACATCACAGGAATAACTTTCTTGTAAATAAACAGTTTTAGTCAAAACATTTCAAAAATTTTATTTCGTTTACTTAATCTATAAAATATTAAATAGAAATCAAAAATAAAAAAAATAGTTATTTTGAGTTCGACGAACTTCTGGTGTTCATTTCGAGGCAGTATAATAAAATGAACGAGAGATATGAAGTTAAAAATAAAATATATAGCAATCACTTTGACGTCCACACGATTATCGAAAAGAACATATTTAACTGTGACCCTCGGTTTCCAACATCTGAATGCAGTTTGAACAGCGCACTGATTAACATACACGCGCATTCACACGGACACAATGTTTCGTCTGATGTAAAATAACCAAATAGACCAACGGCATTTATTTGACCCACTTATGACTCAATCTCAAGGTGATTTTCATTTTATTATGATGTAGACATGTGGCGCTTTAAGATTAGACTAATGCAATTTGCTTCTTAATGATAAGAGCAGTTACGATTTATCATTTTAGACAGATTTATTTGCGAGAAGTCAATGATAAATTGTTATTAATCTACGCTTATTTTTCAGTTTGTTTATGCATTTCATAATAGATAATACCTACTTAAAAGTGATAGTGAAATGTTTCAACAAAACTAAAATACAAATTATTTTGTGATTGTATGAAATGTACATACATGTTAGCTAGACTTATTTCACAGAGTTGAATCTGGGCTCTTTTACGATAGAAATAATGAATATAAATAAAAAAAACATTATCATTCTTGTTGATTCATATCGAAAATGAAAAATGTTCAAAGTTTGCAACTGAGTAAATTTGTTGTAAGTAAGCAGCAATAATAAATTGAATTCTTATTTTCAAAAATTAATTCAAATATGAATATTAATTAAAAAAACAATTCCTTTTAATCATTTTATCAATCTATAATTGTTTTTTATATTTGTCAAACATGAATTACATACGATGAATAATAAGAATATTTATCAAAATACAAACATTCTTATCAATTTACACACATCTCTTATTTCTTCTTCCACGTTTGTAAGAAATTATAGAATAACTATATATATATATATATAGTGTATGAGTAATTACAAAAAATGTACAATTACGAAACATTTGTACTTTATACATTGTAATCAAAAACCCATAATTTACTTTACAACATTTATGAATAAACTGGATAAATGTGAGTTAAAATTGGATTGACATTTTTTTTATAAAAGAATAAGTCTAATCCTTAAATCCTTATATATATATATATACAATGTATGAGTAATTACAGAAATTGTACAATTAGAAAACATTTGCACTTGAATACATTGTAATCAAAAAGCTATAATTTAGTTTACAAAATTTATGAATAAACTGGATAAATATGGGTTAAAATTGGACAAACAATTTATTTTATAAAAGAATAAGTTTAATCCTTATATTATTACTATATACTGTAAGTCTATACGTTGTCTAATACTATAAGTCTAATCCCTATATCTTTATATATATATATATATATATATATATATATATATATATATATCTATATATATATATATATATATATATATATATATATATCTATATATCTATATATACATATATATATATATATATATATATATCTATATATACATATATATATATATATATATATATATATATATCTATATATACATATATATATATATATATATATATATCTATATATACATATATATATATATATATATATATATATATATATATATATATATACAATGTATGAGTAATTACAAAAAATGTACAATTAAGAAACAGTTGTACTTGTATACATTATAATCAAAAAGCTATAATTTAATTTACAACATTTATTAATAAATTGGATAAATGTTGGTTAAAATTGGATTGACAATTTTTTCATAAAAGAATAAGTCTAATCCTTATATTCTTAAACAGCTTTTCATTTTTAATATAAAAGTCAGATAAAAATATATATAATATTAAGAATTATCTGGACATTTTCAGGCATTTTTCTATTTTGGTATTTACTTAAAATGTGCTTATAAATAAATACAGTCAACCCTCCTATAACGCGATTAATTCGTACCGCGTTAAGTGAAACTCGGAAGTAAGTACATATAAATCAGGTTGATTCGTTCTGCATTATATGAAAACTGCATTCTCAGAGCACCATGTTTTGATGAATACGTTGCAATCTGTTTTAGGCATTGATTGATTTGATAAACAAACAGCAATGCTGCATCGTTTCTGCGTTTACAGAGGAATTCTCTGATAACTGCAATTGCAAATGGTGATGTACTTGTATGAAAAAAACAGAGGAATTCTCCATTAATTTCACCCATTAAAGTGTAATAGAAAAATTCGTGGTATAGGAAGACTGCTTAAGCTAATTAAGGTGTATTATATAGAAACCATGTTAATGAGTACCGCGTTATAAGAGGGCAGTCGAAATTTTTGTTCCGCGTTATATGAAAACCATGTTATGAAAGTACCGCGTTATAGGAGGGTTGACTATAACAAACGTGTAGTATTAGTTTTTTTTACTATCCTATTGTTAATTATTTAATCAAGAGTTGTGTATAATGTAAAATCGCTATCTAAATCCTCAGTTAAATAAAAATAAATAAATAAAAATATAAAATAAACGTTGTAAATATTTCCATTGCGTATCTGTCACTGACAATTCTAAAAATAAGATACAGACTTGATTTCTGCATCTACTAATCATCTCATTTATTTAATTGTCACTATCAATGAAACTCGTTTTTCGTAAACATAATTTATATTGCTTATAAAATACCAAGTTAATATTAATGTTTTGAAGAATATTATTTTTGAGAACGTTTTGTAAATTGCAAGCTGCCAAATGTGATGATAGCTAGCAGACTTTTAAAATGTTTAATTACATATTTCACCCATATTTACTGGCAAGTCTGCAAGCTAATAATTTATAATATCCCAATGACTTATGCGTTAAGAATCTGGCAGTGAGAAAATATAGGTTTTCATATAAATAATGTTCATGTCAATCTGTATCTAAGAAATATGTTCGTCCTAAATCAAAACATCGCTTCAAAATAACTATACAACTGTTTATATTTTCATAATGAATTTCATTTTTTCATTAAGTGAACAGTTTTGTACACTTTTTGTGATATTTATTAATTTTTATACCATAAAATGTTTCATGTGTAGAAAATAAGTATTAAAAGGTAATTTCTAACATTAAAGATATGATTGTGTGATTATAAACTTGAGTGCCACACCTTCGTTAATAATTAAATTTTATAAAGAGTATCGAACAATGTGTCTGCTTTCAAATAACAAAGATCATATCGGTTCATGTCGTAATAGATGTGTAAACATAAAATTTTAAAAATGTCAGCATCGCATTTGTTCATAAACTATCTCTTTTATTACAATCGACTGCGTCTTTTTTTGTCACGTTGCCAAAATCACTCTCACTGAGGACAAGGACCCGGTTTCGTATCGATTTTTCATAGTCTACTTAAACGCTCTACAACCTACAGGTCACGACATCGTTCGAGGTCAACAACTGATTTATTAAAAGTTCAGTCTAAATTACAATTTAAATTGAATGAAAAAATGTATAATTATTCTTTCCCATCCAATACTTTTATCAATATTTTTTGAACGTTTTTAAATGAATTATGTCGGAAGCTGTAAATTTTAAGAACGTATCGATTCAATCATAAACGAACAAAATAATATAGGTTTTATCTAATCCAGTTCATTATTTACAAGAAAAAATAAATAAAAACAGTTAATGATTTTAATAAAAAAGAAGAAAATAAATTACATAGTTTTTATGTTAATAAACTATATTTCAGAAGCATGGAAATAACTAAACAGTGAATTTTCAAAATGACTGTTTTTCCTAAAAATTAGACATATATTCACAAACGATTATGTACAAAAACTTGTGATGACTGTACGGAAATAACAATTCTGAACAAATATCTACTTTACAGGAAATAAAACTAATGGACTTGCCAAAAAAACTGATATAATACATTAGTCTATCGTACTTAAACGATAAAAGGTTGATAACATTGTGATAAAATGTAAATAGAAGTAATGAACAGAAAAGATAAAAGTACCGAGTAAAAATATTTAGGTAGATTTAATATATATATATATATATATATATATATATATATATATATATATATATATATATATAATGATGAAAAACTTAATATCTTACCTATACTAATTAATAAAACAAAAAAATTTGTGAAAAATGTTTATTTATGATAATGGATCTTAATCACTACATATTATTTATATTTTATAAAAAAATACACACATTCTAACCATTATATTTTATTTTTTAAAAATACAATTTGATATCGACAAAGTAGTTATATATGTTTTGATAACGGTTACATCATTTTCAAAGCACTAGGTACAGTATATATATATATATATATATATATATATATATATATATATATATATATATATATATATATATACATAAAACTAAAAATAAACTTTATCCTCTTGTGTATTGTCAATATTTTATTTACCTACTGACTTCATTTATTTACATGGATAATTAAGTATCGAATAATCAATAATCAGAGTAATCAATTAATTAAAATTATATCTATATTTAATACTTAATAACTACAGAAACTGTTTTCGACATTTAATGTAAAAATTGATAAAAGTTCTTTTTGATAAATGTTGTCTGAAGATAATTCTACAACATGCAAATTTATAAAAAAAATAATAGACAGAAATAAATTGGTTAAGATTTGTTATGAGAAGCCAACATCTAAATCTTGATCTTTCACTGAAAATAAAACAAAAATAATAAATGAAAAATGCATTTCACTATCTATCTATTTATATATATATATATATATATATATATATATATATATATATATATATATATACATCAATCGTGCACTTATTTAACTTGCTTCAAGAATATTATCAAAATTATATGCATATTTTATATTCTGATTATAATATTTACTCAGTTTATCTATTCACAAGTACTCATATCTTTATGTGCAAATACACTACACTTTACATTCATTCACACTTACTTCAATTTGTTTTACTCTAATTACACATAGAAGCTGTTTTATATCATTATTTTTTCCTTTTGAAACATATTTGTAGATATTTGTTCTTTGCTTTTATTTATTCGCAAGTTTCATCATTTAGTATTTCGATGAATTCTTAAAGATGTATTTCTTATCTTAAGTACATAACTTATTAAAAATATTATTATTTAATATATATATATATATATATATATATATATATATATATATATATATATATATATATGTACGCACTTTATCTAAAAGGATCATAGTTTTTATGTTATCGAATTTAATCGTAACACAAAATATTTCTGATTCTATAAGGTCAAGTTTTATTTTTAGAAAATGGTTAATACTTATTAATATTTATATAGTACGATATAAATAATAATAGATAATCAAAAACGTCCATCTGATTGACCGAACATTGAACTTGTGTTTTAGTGCAATAAACTAATCATAAAATATTTTGATGTATCGTACGGCGTCCATGCAATGAGAATAAATTGTATTGAAAAATAAATGAGACTATAAAAAAAATGCGAAACTTATGAATGCAAGAACACAATAAACATATATTAAATAATCTAAACGTATCATCTGATGTAAATAATACTTAAAATACTCCGCCGAAAAAGACTCGCCTACATGACAACAAAAAAGATTATTTTTGCATTCAGAACGAGTGCAATCGGCGGACAGTTCTCGGTAAAAAGAATGTACAAAAATACAATTTTGGCTACGGTCAATACCGACGTTTATATCAACAATGCTTAACATGAAGTTGGAAAATGTACAAAAACTTAATATTATCGTATGAATCATAAAATGCATCGAGGGCGTTAGTTTCTGTGACGCAATTACACGCGAATGCATACAAATTGTTGGTTGGGCGTTGCGTCTCTAGATATGGCGTGAAATATTTCTGATGTCATGTCGGATATGTTCGGTTCTAGTTGTTGGCGAACAGCATCAAATAAATTATCGTTACGGCGACATAAAAAAAATACTTTATTCAATAAGAAACATAAATTCGATTCATCAGAATGTTGCGTGACGGAAATAAATTGATGGACTTTAACGTTGAACGTACAGACATATTTTTAGATCCGCTTTTCAGGTTTCGATATGAGGAAATAATTTGATTTCAAATAAAGATCATCTTCACTATCATAACTTATCAAATATTGCTACACAGTTTATAAAATAAATAGATATACATATACATACATATATATATATATATATTTATAAAATAAATAGATATACATATACATACATATATATATATATATATATATATATATATATATATATATATATATATATGTATATCTAGATATAAATAGATTATAGAAATTTTATAAAATAGTTTTAAAGGATCTCTTCAAACAAAAACCTTATAATAATAATCATTTTTTTTAATAAACTAATAAATAAATATACTAAATTCGAGAAAAAAAAACAAACATTAAAAGAAATACCAATCGTTTAACAACTTTAAAGTGTACACTTGTTATAATATAAGATACATAATTTTAAAATGATTCGTTATATATTGAAAAAATATTTCAAGTTCAAATTATGTATATACTTTCACATACACATATATGTTGCAAAATTTTCAATTAGTATTCAAACTTTCTTTAATATATACAATACGTTCTGAGAATAGCTATTAACATTATTCCACTATGCTAAAAATTAAAACTGAATAAATGAAGTTATTAATTATTCTAAAATATATTAAATATCGTATTTATATATTTTTTAAAAAAGAAATGTATAGAAGAATATATAAAGGTCTGTATGTTTTTTAAAACGTGTCTAAGATATTTAAATATATTAATTCTTGTCATAATACATTTTTAGTGATTATCTAAAAAAAAAATAAAAATATAGAATAGCATTTTTTGCTTTAAATAAAATTAAGATATCGTTTAAGTACTTATCAACTCAAATATTGTGTTATCAAATAAATAAAGGAAAAAAGTACGTGTGTATTTGAATTTTTTATGAGTCAGTATTGATAAAAAATATTTAATTAATTATATACGTATATATATATATATATATATATATATATATATATATATATATATATATATATATATATACGTATATATGAGGCGTGATCAAAAAGTAGGATGAATAGTCGAATAAAATTTCCTCTCCCGATTTCTATACACTTTCCCCAACGTTCTTGTCACTTTTTAACACAGTAATAGAAATACTTCTTTGTGAGTGCCTTTTATTGCCCTGTCGTTGCTGCTTCAATCTTCTAAATTGTCTGAAAACGCTTCCCCTACACTGATCTTTTGACTGTGGGGAAGAGTTAGAAGTAGTGCGATTTCAAGTCTGGTGAATGCGGTAGAAGGGAACACACAATTATGTTTTTATCAAACACAAATTGCTGCATTAGAACTGATGGTGTGGCAGAAAGTGTTATCATGATGAAGGATGAGACAGTTTGGTCATTTCTCTTGTCTTTTTCTGCGCACACCGTTTCATAAATGTTGTAATAAGCTCTTATAGTATTCAGAGTCCACTATTGTAGCTTTAGGTACAAACTCCGCTTGCATAATTCCTTCCAGATTGAAAAAATAACAATCACCATGATGTTGCATCTCGATTAGCAAGCCGATCGATTTCTAAATAGAATTCTGAACCTTGATCTCAGTATCATAACTGCATACCCAAAACACATCTCCAGTGAATTCTCAAAAAATCCGAATTTAAAGCAATTCCAATGAAATCGACAAACTCTGTTCCTTTTGTTAATGAGACATTTCGGATTCACTTGGTTTGTGTTCAAATTTTTAGTTAAATTTCTTTGAATCGAACCGTGAGAGATGTTCAAATCCTCAGAAACTTCCTGAATAGTCAATCGTCTATCTGATCGAACCATTTCAGACTTCTTCAACATTTTCATCGGTTTTTGGCGCTGAAGAGCGTCCCGCTCTTTCCTCCCCCTCAAACGATTCACAACAATTATGAAATCGATCGAACCATTTTTAGAAAACTCTTAAAAATCACTGTAGCAACCTCCGTAAACTAACACTGATATTTCGTCGTTTTCTTTGACACTTTTCTGAAGTTTGAAACAAATTTTAATGTTTTCACGTTATCCGTGATCCACTCTTACGACAAGATTAAAAAACTTGTCTCATAAAAATGTACTTCAATACTGACTGAACCGAACAAATTGAAAGTTGTTACATATTGTAAGCCGAGTTCAACGATTAAAGTACAGAATGGAAGAGCTTCGACTCTCCACTAAAATTGTAAGAGTTGCTCTGTGGTGGCATTCATCGTTATTTTCGATCACTCCTCTCTCTCTCTATATATATATATAGACTAATTACTCCTCTCTCTCTTTCTATATATATATATACATATATATATATATATATATATATATATAGAGAGAGAGAGAGAGAGACGAATAATCAAAAAGAACGATGAATGCCGCCACAGAATAACTCTTACAATTAGTAGAAAGAGAGTATATATATATATATATATATATATATATATATATATATATATATATATATATATATGAAACAGGAAAAAATATCTTTTTAACAAAACTGTACCGTTTCTAATAATCGAAAAATAATATACAACTGAATTATTAATTACTTCAGTTGAAATTTACAATATTTAAGTTTAATTACTATTTTATTTAAATCGCACGGAAAGTTTAGAAGGATTTTTAAATTAATTTTAAATTAATCATATATTTAGCTACCGTAATGCTTACTCACATTTTACGTGAAACTTAATACTGATTTTCTAATTAGTATTTTCATCTCGGATTAACTATTACGTCAATTAAAGAAAAACATTCGAAATATGTAAATGTAAACAAGTAACGTCTTATGTGCAATGTTTCCAACGAAAATAATTCATGATTATGTGCTATGAATAATTAATTTATCAATTTATTATTTTAATAATTGTCATTTATCTAAGGATTATTTCTCTTTGCTTTAAGTTAAAACATTTCCGTTTCGATATATCAGTAATTATCAGGACCTCCGGTTATATGTTTTCATTCTTTGATCATTTAACATCGTTCAGTTTAATTCTTTTATATTTATAAAGGCACGTACAAATAATACACAGTTAAAATTTATTTGAAGATTGATTCGTTTATTGAAAAAATATAAAAAAATAAAAAGATGACTTTCAAAGTTCGAATTATAGATTACTATTGTAAAAATATTATTATAATGATACTACCTTTCATAAAATGATATAAATTAATCCATCGATTATTAAAATCATAAAAGAATATTTAATTCAAAAAAAATAAATTATAGAATTTAATCTGTAATCATTAACAAAAATCCATATTAAATCGTATTTGTTAAAACAATGCATAAATAATATAGATTAATAACAATATGGATTAATAGAAAAAAATATTGAATATAAAATCGTAATATGTATTAATATCTTCGACATGTTTTCATATATAATTTATAATCATATTTAAAAAGAGTCAATAATTAGTATACCAAATTAGTAAATTACAGTGAATTATTAATCTGTATTCAATTAGTCTGGATCATACTCTGTAGTCTCGTACGAATTAAAAAACATTCGACCGATTCGAGAGATTTACTTTTGTATTTAATATAATATTTAATACATGTTTCTAATTAGGTTTTTGAACACATCAATTTGTCTGAATAATTTATACAAATACGCACAAACACACACGTGTATAGAATAACATTTATATAAAATTCAAATTTAAAAAAATGTAAAATTTTGTCGACAACATAAAATTAGAAACACAAGATTTTTAATTTAAAACGTTTTGATTTCTTTATGAATTAAATATTAAGAAAAATATGAGAACTTCCTTAATGGCACTTTTTATTATTATAAATATTTTTTTAATCTTCAAGTCGCATGACCATCACGATTAATAATAAAATGTATTGAAAATAAATTGAATTAGATTTTTTTATTAGAATATAATTACATTAAAAGGTACTTCTTGTTTTTCATGTTTATTATGTAAATAAAATTGTGTTCATATATACATACATATATACACACACACACACACATATATATATATATATATATTATATACACATATATATATATATATATATATATATATATATATATATATATATATATATATATATATATATATATGTATGTATGTAGGTATATATGTTCCTGTATATTTTTCTTAATTGAATTTATAAAGCAAATTGAATATATGATACTAATTAACG
Organism: Acanthacorydalis orientalis; assembly: GCA_034766995.1. Lineage (NCBI taxonomy): Eukaryota > Metazoa > Arthropoda > Insecta > Megaloptera > Corydalidae > Acanthacorydalis > Acanthacorydalis orientalis. The sequence continues at coordinate 32,491,222 of CM068320.1, forward strand.
ACATAACTAATTATAAAACACCAGATATTTAAGTAATTATTATATGAATTGAATTGTAGTCAAATTAAAAAGTCATCGACTCTTAAAATAGCTAAGACATGTAGAAAAAAATTTATTATGAAGTTAATACACTTGTATGCATCAAATATGTTATACGTATCACTGCTGAAAATTAAGTAGAAATGTATTTACTTATTTTATTTAATAATAAATTTCAAAACTGACATGCAGTTTTACAATAGAATAATGACATACAAATGACTTATCTTTATGATTCCTTGAAGTTACTGTTTACATACGTTTTTTTATTAAATTTATAATTGTTCTATTATTCTATTTGATATTTTAGAATGATGTTATAAAAGATGAACAATATACTTTGTATTTTCTGTATTAAAAAACACTTGTGTTTGTAAAACAATTGTCATTCTTAAATCGTATTTATTGTTTGATATTCCTGGAAACTGTATACGTGTGTATTAATTATTAATTTATTGTATAAAAGTACGTTACTGAAACAAAAAAAAAAACGAATCAGTTACATATACCATAAAAACAATTACTAAACCTTTAAATAGTATTCAGTATTATTACAGAACTAGTATATAATCCGTCAAAATTGATAGGAAAATAGAAAGAAACAAAGAAAGAAAAAAACTGTTTATTGGTTTTTGCAACACAATATATTTAAACATAAAAAATATCTAAAAACGAAACTTAATGAATTAAACTTGAAACCTATGAGCTGACAAAGCAAACATTTCTCGTACCATGGACTTTGTTCTGCGAATTAAGTGACGAGAAATGTGGGGTTTTATTATGTAGAAGATAGATAATTTGTGAAAATTAAAAAGTTCAACTGATATGTATTTTTAATAGAGTTGTATTATTTTTTAGATATTTCGGAAAAATAAAGAATATTATCACAGTAGAATGTTTTAGAAGTCAATTTATTTGTGTCTTTTTTTAAATTTAACATAATAATGTCATGGAGGGTTTTTTCCTGCAGGATCAGCTATGTCTATTCTTTGGGACGTGTACTATCTTCAGGTCGATTTTGAAGGTCGATTTTCAAAAAAATTATTTCGGGTTATGCTCTATTCATATTAATATTAAGGGGTGAGGTTTACATTCTAACTTTAAAGTATAGAATAACGCGTCGCTGTTGGTGTTCATTTAATATAAATAGAATATAACTCGAAATAAATTCAATCTTTAAAATCCACCTGATTTTAGCACACGTGCCGAAACCGGTCGCAAGGAATAGACTTACAGCTAATCTTATAGGAAGACGACCTCCAGGACAACATTCCAACGGGATCATACGTCTAAAATATTACATTTATAATTTTAATATAATGAATTAATATAGAAAACTCCGCACATTTAATTAAAAATATAAAAGTAGACTTCAAAAATAATTTATTATTATATACATTACAAAAGGCACTTTGATTCTTTTAAATAAAAAAAAAATATTTTACAAAGTTGTTGTATTTATCTATAAAATCTATTATAACGGTGAGACAATTGCGGCTCCCAAAGCTAGTCTCTGTGGCTCCCGAGACAATATTGGGTTTAATTTCCATTTTTCCTAAACTTTTTTATTATTAATCTATAGTGGTTTTGTATGTACCAATATTAGAATATTTTATATATTAACAGGAAATTCACATTATCTTTTCAAATTTCCATATACATTGTGTCCAAACTACTATTTAAAGTCGCTCTACAGTTATGGATAATCCTTAAAAAAGATATGACACTAAACAGTTTTGTTAATTAAGACTTGCTGAAATCAATAAAACCAAATTCGGGACTGTGTAGATTTTTGAGAAAAATATCTTTAAAAATGCAATTTTTAACTGCGAAAATGAAGGCTCAATCAAAGTGTACAACGAGTAGAGATTAAACAAATTCTGCTTTAGTCAGTAGGACTACTATGAAATTGTATTTTTTATTATCTATAAAATAATATTTTCTATAGTTTTTGAACATGGCTCTTATTATCGAAGAAGATGCCCACCCCTGATCTATTATAAAATTTTAATATTCTCGAATATGGATTCTACCTTTCCATTATAATTAATACTTTATCGACCGGGCGGTTTTGCTATGAACTTGTGACCGGTTATCGGAGGTATTTTTATAAAATGAGAAAAAACATTGATCGTTTTCTTCAAATTCTTATGTACTTTCAATTAATTTAGATATTGAAATGAAAATTTGAGGACATATTACTTTATATAGGACGCCAATTTGCGTTCCCGGTAGATAACGCTAATTTTATTTAGGACGCCGCTTGGCGTGCTTGGTCGTTGAAGTGTTAATAATCAGAAAAGTATGTTTGTTATATATTTTATATTAATATAAATAAACAAAAAAAGTATTTATTACATGGAACTTCTTCAATTTATGAAAGAGAATACAAAAATACAATTCGAATCAATAAATCAAATCTATATATTAATTCTTCACAATTAAATTTTCTCTTAGAATTGATAAAACTCTACAATAAAATAAACGTACTTATACTGAAATAAATTTCATAGATGAAGATGATCTGGTATGACATAATCATATATATATATATATATATATATATATATATATATATATATATATATATATAATATGAATTAAAAAAAACTGTAATCTTATTAAACATGGTACATTAAAACGAGCGTGAATGTATTATCTGTAACCATATGTGCATGCATTTTTATTTATCGTAATTTATCCATATTGAATTTCACAATTCTGATGCAAGCGTTCGCGCAAATCCTGAATCCACATAACAAACGCATATACGTCATTTTGATGTTTATTAGAGCGATATGTTACCCGGTATAATAGATCACATGCATCATCTTATGTAAACACATCTCACATCCATCAAAGTTGAGAACCACATACTTGATATGAAAGATGAAACTACCGTTTTCTTATAATGCTTCTTCTTCTTCTTAACATGTCTGCTTCGTACAGAACTCGGTACGTACTGTCCGCGAGTCGATATGTTTAAACAAGATACTTTTTAATCTACTTTACCGTCAAGAATATTAGATAACACATACATACATACTTGGAAATTAAAAACGATGAAAAAGTATGCGTGAAAAAGTTTAATCTAGATCTCTTCTTGCTAAATAAATACAATTATTTCAACTATGATTTTTAATAAATTAAATACTTAATATTTTTTATATTTCTTGTGAGTCAACGGCTGTGAATTTTAACGAAAAGTTATAATTATTCGTTCATAGAAACTTAATAAGAATAAGTCATCTTTAAGTTTCAAATTTCAAAATTTTGCTTCTTGTAACTATCAGTTAAATTTTTTTACTCTCTATCTCTCTTTCTCTCTCTCTCTCTCTCTCTCTCTATATATATATATATATATATCAAACTATCATATCAAATTTATTTTAAATTTTTGTTTTTATTTGTGTGTACAGTTAAATCAAAAAATTATTAACACCGACAGATTTCATAAAACACATTTTCATGGTTGAATGTATGTAGTTTTCGCATGAGATACAGAAAAGAATACAAGAATTAACTACCGAAAACTGTTGTTTAGTACTTTGTTCGAAAATTTCACAAAAACAAAAGCGCGAATATTGATTGTAAAATGTTTTATATTTTCTGTTTAAATATCCTTACTAAACTCTTGTTTCATCGCATGCTTTGCACGATATATTTTTATAATAAATCATATGACAGCCATACATAATAATATAGTATGAAACTTTTTTTTACTTTTGAAATGTTAAAGATACAAAAAATACTAAACTTAAAAACTTTCATCATAATCTGATAATATTAAAAAGTTGTTGAATGGCTAGAACCGTTGGTTGTAAAATATTAAGAGAGTTCCTTTTATGGTCTTCAATTTCGCTATTTTTGTAGTTTGGTTATAAATTCGTACTAGCAAGTTTATAATAGTTATATAAGGTATTTAATTACTATTTTAAAATATATCTCACTCACATCCCGATAAAAAATAGAGAATAAATAAAACTTACAACACATATATTTAATATTAGGCGTGTACATTAACTATATGCCTTTTTTATAGAAAATGAACGTTTACGGTAGAATGGAATACATTTTAATTCTCAAAATATCTCTCATTATTTTGTATAACTTTTCTCTATCTGTTTGATAATTGACGAACCCTTTGTTGAAAAAAAGATGGCTGCTATCAGTCGATTAAGTCGTAATGTACTTTCGGACCTCTTCCACTTTTTTAGTAATTCCTCAATGTTTTATGCGTCGCAACCCTTTCCCAAATCTGAACGAATCATTCTTACAGCTTCAGCAGCATTTTTCTCAACTAGAATGCGAAAATTATGCAATGCCTAGTATTCTATTTGTTGAAAACCATTGTGTTCGCTACTGTTTTGTCAGGTTATAACAACTGTTTGGCCAAGATATATAATGTTTTTAAATGTTAAGATTGGCATTATACAAAATCCTAAAACAACGAGAAAATATTTTAATTTAAAACAGAGTTGTGATTGATTCAATGTAAAGGAACAAAATTTATTTTTACACCAAATAAATATAATACATTTTATTAGTAGTCTTTTTTTTAAAAAAAAATCAATTAATATTATTGTATTTAATGATGTGAAATATTATGAGTACAAATATCCTAAATATTTAATTTTTTGATAAGATCATGTTTTTTTGACTGTTTCAGATACTGTTCATTGTAACAAAATGTCAATTAATATAAAAATCATATATAATGAAAACAGATTTGATATTTAAAATAAAATTTAGAATCGAATGGAACAGAAAAAACGTATAAATATAGTAAATATTTAATTATTAAAAAACAATATACTTAATAAAATACTTTAAATGATGATGAAATTAAATTATAATCATATATAAATTACACTTTAAATAATCCTACATTTATGTTTATCAAAAAATAAAAAATCAATTTATTATACAATGGTAAAAGGAAACTATTCGCAAATGTATGAATCAAAATAAACAAAAATCTTTCTTATAAAATTTATAATTATTTTATTTAACAGCTTGAATATAGTGTCAAAATGTCAATGTTTTTATTTGTAGTGTGAATATAAAAAGTTAATTGAACTGTATAAATAATGAAAAATATAAACATCCTTTTTTTTATATAATTCAATTAAATTCGATGATAAATGATCAGAGAAATCAAATATGAAAAAATATCAAAAAAATGAAACGTTCAACCATCTTTTAACATTTATTATATTAACAAATACTTCTATAATAGAGCTATAACGATATTAAATAAATGATGTATAAAAAATATAATTGATTTTATGAAAAATGTTTTTTGATAATTATATTCTTATCGAAATGTATGTTTTTTTTTTAAAAAAAAAAAAAAACTAAATAAGCAATCCAAAATCTTATACCTAGAAACACAAATGATTTTTTAACACCTGTCGTTCTTGTTAATCACTAATGGTCATTGAATTTAATTTCATCTTTACCGCCCTCTGTGTACTCTTTGTTATACAATATCATCTGTATCTCATCTTAAGTATGCATTCATTATAATTTCACACCATTTATTATCAACTCTTAACATAACAACACGATCAGCTGTCAAGTTATAAGTAACCATTTGTGTTCCAACTGTGAACAGTAGAAATCGCCAAACAGATACACTTACATATATATATATATATATATATATATATATATATATATATATATATATATATATATATATGTGTGTGTGTGTGTGTGTGTGTGAGAGAGAGAGAGAAACGGAAAGAATAAACTTTATTTTTCTTTTTCACTGAATTTCAATAATTGTTCTGATTTTTCCTGTTTTATTTTCGCTTGTAATTTCCAATATCACACAAATATTGCGGTCCGATTTAAATTTATTGTTTCTTTTATTACCGTCTCGTTGTATTAAGCACATTCAGGTAATTGAAAGACTTATTTTTATTTTATTTTCCATAAACTTTCCTCACAATTTAATTGTTCATTAAAACTACATTTTCGATATATTTTTAAACGGCCGACATATTAATAACTGATAAGATTTGGATCACCATTTATATTTTATGATGTCAATTAAAATGGATATTTGTATTAAATAAAGCATATAATTGAAGCGTTACACTATAATTTATAATAAAAGATTTATTAAATCCAACTATTACAGTATTTCTATACCGCAAACTTCACTTAAAAATCTATCAAACTTTTAATACTTATTTAAATGATCCAATTAAAAATGTAATTAAATAACAAACACCACTGATAAAGTGGCAGTTTTATACATGCGAGTATTGTTAAAACATATTCGTTTTCATTAAGTTTTTATTCGATTTTTATGAGTTCCATTTATAAGATATAAAAAGCTTTTTTTTACAATCGTGTTGATGTTATACCTAATTAAACACACCATATATATATATATATATATATATATATATATATATATATATATATATATATATATATATATATATATATATATATATTTCACGCAATGTCATAGGTTACATTCAACAAAACTATGAAGACCGTAAAATTACCTGTCAGTAATAATTTTCTTATTTTGCATTATTTTTTCATTAATCTTTTCAGAAGTGTGTGTATTTTTTAATTTATAGACTTAATAATATATTTAATACATTACAACATATCGATTTCAACATGTGTTTATGTATAAGTATGTATGTATGTCTTTATAACTATTAGGCAGTTAAAATTAATGCTCAAATGAAGATAAACTATTCATTTTTTTGCCGAAGAAAATTATCTTCATTAGAAAATAAAATCGTCTTTGAATTGTAAATATATTTATATATTTGTGTTATGTAATTTTTTAAAAAAATAATCCATCAATTTTTACTAAATTCGATTGATTTTTCACGCCTGCGTTTAGGTTCAGTCCTATTTACTTTATAATAATAAAAATCTGACATATATTTTTAATAATAAACAAACATTATTCTCTGTATCATAATGCCATATATGAAATCTTTTCTTCGAGAATCAGTTTCAACTTTCAGTTTTAAGATATTTCAGTTCAAGATTTACCTAACAACAAAAATCGATAATGATCGATTTTAAAGAATTTTGATGTGGCTTAAGTATTTACACAAAATAACGAAGACAAGCACACAATACAATAACATTCATAAAGAATACACATGTATTTTTATTAACTACTTTTCACTGTACATACATTACAAAATGATGTTTGATCAAAACATTCAAAAATTGGTTATTAATTATTTTTATAACTGCTTTTTAAAGTTGTTCTATATTTTAATCCTTTACAGATGATGAGATCTTATAGAAATAAAAATTCATAATTACTAAAATGATCAATTAATCAATCATTAAACAGGTTTAATTATGGTTCAATTAGATTAAAATTATCTTACAAAAACGGCGTAATATAAAAGTTATCTTTGTCAGATAAATATTAAATTAAATTGATATTCTTTTAAATCATTTTTCTAAATCAGTCAATCAAAATAGTACAAACAGAACAATTTAATATTTTGTTTAAAAGAAAACAAACAACTCTTTAAAATGAAATAAAATCTTTAGAAAGTATTTTTATTTATGAAAAATAAATATAATAAATGCAGACTGAGTAAAATATAAGTTTAAAATTTGATTATAAAATTTAAAGAATTGAAACAATAAGAAAAAAATATTTAATCTTTACAAAATGTCCATTTCAATAATATGTAAAAAATATGATCAGAATATTAAATGATTTGATGATATACTTGTCTTAAGATTTATATTAAATATTTGTTTTATTGATTTGTTTTAAATATTTGTCTTTTTTGTTTGTTTTCTCATAAAATATAATTGACCTTTCTATACAAATTAATGTTTATTTAATTGAAGACTTTTTCGATAACACTTGTTTAAAAAATACTACATTTTAATTACTTAAATAACTCTTCAATATCAGTAACTCTCTTAATCAGTCGCATATATTGACAGATAAAGAATGTATTATTTATATAATACAAGGTAATTAAAAAGTAATATTTTTTTTACTGTAAAACTAAATTTATGAATGACGGAAAAGTATTAATCAATAAATTAGTTAAAAAATAATCCTTAACAAAATGTCGAAAAGTTAATTTTTTATTTTGATTTGTTACATTATTTGGCAAGTGACAAGTTTCTAATTAGTCAGACAAATTATACGTAAATATTTGTGTTCAAAGCGTGTCATTAATTTGTTCAGACCTACTGTTTAAATGTACAGATGTTCATATGATGTCATACAAACTGAACATCAAACTCATCTATAATTAAATCCGAATACTTTAAAGTGTCTCGATGATTTATCTATTATTGTCATTTAAAATAATATTTTTCATTAAAGTTTGTCTGCGTTTGATAAATCATTACCTTTTTTTAATGAATATTTTGATTAATATTTTTATTTCACAATATATAAATTTCTCATTTGACAGTTTGATATATGCTTTTAGGGGTAAGATGATAAGTTATAATGCAAATATGCAACAGAAGTGCAGATAACAATTTGCTTTTTTTCTCCTTTTGTGGCTGTCTGCTAATATCACTTTCAAATATGCCGAAAACCGGTTTTATCGAGCCCGTTTTAAAACACTTTAAATATGTGCTTTCATGTCTATAATATGAATTATAAAATACATAAATTTGATCATACAAACAACACTGATGCTGCCTAAAGGCTGTTTCTCCAGTGTGCATGTAGTAGCTGTACGATTATGAATTAAGGATTTCCAGCATTTTTTATTGTTATTAAATTTCAGTTATGTTGTACACATTTGTTACAGGATTATGCTCGACTTATAAAAAAGTAAAATTAATGTTTGACTGTATGTTTACGTTTCATTTACAAAAAAAAAAACTAAAATGTACTCAAAACAAGGTAAAAATATATAATGTTTTATGAAAACAATTCTCATCTCATAAAATATGTTCTTTCAGTATGCTGAAACTTGAAATAATTAAATATATTTTTTATAAGTTTCATACTTAAATTACTTATTCTCAAGATCTATAAACAATTATAATTTATTAAAAGAACTTTCATAGTTATCCATATATATATATATATATATATATATATATATATATATATATATATATATATATATATATATATATATATAAACTTTTATTCAATACAATGAGTACATAAAGATTTTTAAAACATTTAAAAACTGAATATTTCTTAATATTTATGCAATTTGTTTTGATAATATAACAGAGAGATTATTTATTAGTTTTCATTCAAAATAACAACGCATTAAAATTAATGATAGTAAGTATTAAGGAAAACCATTCAATTATTAACTATTGACGTAACACACACACACAAACATACACACACACATATATATATATATATATATATATATATATATATATATATAAATTATGATATAGTAATTAGTCAGTAATAGGATTTGCTGCTTATCGCTCTTGTATTATACTGATAATTCTTAGCAAATTCCATTCATATTAGTAACGAAACTTTTAAGTATTAAAACAGATATCTAATATTTTAAAATGTAGAGGAAATTTATTTTCAAAACAGTTGTTTATTATTTATCAAATATTTATCAATCAATGGAATACTAATCAGTTAATTTATCATTTATTTAATAATTACAACACATTATTTCATTTATTTTATATTTTCAATCAATTTCTATTATAAATTAAAATGGTGATGAGTCTCACTTGTTATTCAATATCTGCACATACAATTTTTAAAAAAATATATGTACATAACCAGTTAAGTGAATAAAATCAAAATATAACTGAGTTCGTGTAACCTTACCTTGCCCTAATTAATTTAGTAATTTGTGTTATTTAATATAGGATACTCTATATACATTTTTATTTATTTTATTTTTTATTTACTACGATTATTTTTTGAAAAAAAGTAAATAATAAATAATAATAATTTGTATATGATAAATATTATGTTACAAATCAATTAGGTACGTTTTTTTATAGAAAATAAATGTTCATGAAAAAACTGAATACATTTCAATACTCAAAATATCCTTCACTATTTTGTATAACTTGATTCCATCTGTTCTGATAACTGACGAATCCTTTATCGAAAAAAATATGGCTGCTTTAAGTCGACGAATACATTTTCGAACCTCTTCCACTGTTTTAGTATTTTCTTAATATTTTATGCGTCACAACTCTTCCCCAAATCTGAACGAATCATTCCTGCAGCTTCGCATCATTTTTCTCAACTAGATTGCGAAAATTATGCAATGCCTAGTATTCTATTTGTAGGAAGCCATTGTGTTCACTACTGTTGTGTCAGCTTATGCCAACTGTTTGACCAAGATATTATAATGTTTTTAAATGTTAAGACTGGCGTTACAAAATCCTAAAACGACGAGAAAATATTTTAAATTAAAACAGAATTATGACTGATTCAATTTAAAGGCACAGAATTAATTTTTATACAAACACATTATGTAAAATTAAGTATCAACAACGATATTGAAATTTACAAGGACTCTTATTGCTGCATAGTTGGATAATTTTGTAAATAAAATGATACTAATGTTATATCAATACTTGAAAGCAATATATTTAATTAAGATTAAATCATACATCTTTGAATTCAATGTCTACATACATACATATATATCGACACCAAAAAATACATACACACACACACACACATATATATATATATATATATATATATATATATATATATATATATATGTAATGTGTATGTATTAAATATAAATATTTGAGGATTATTGAAAGAAAACAAAAATTTCGAATATGCGAAAACTAATGAAATTTCAAGGTTATCATTTATTTTATTTGTTCTTCTGAGTATGTTTACAAAACCACTATTTATCGTATGGTATATAAATGTTTATTTAGTTGTACCTGGTGTCAAATGATATGTTTATAAAATAAATTTTGAATCATTAAACCGGATAATATATTTACAGAATGACATTATTATAAAGTTACTTAGAATTCACGGTTATTACTTCATCCACTTAAATCGTTTTATTAATTCATAGTCTCTTGGTCACCTGCGAAGTGAATTTGGGTTGATGGACAGAACGTGATGATATAAATACATCTATGGGTTTTATATATATTTATATATATATATATATATATATATATATATATATATATTTATATATATGTGTGTGTGTGTGTGTGTGTGTATATATGTTAAGAAAAACTGTACACAGTAAAAAAATATACACGTTTCGCTGAAAAACGAAAATGAATTGGGTTCAATAAAAGAAGTTAATGATATTAATTACGCTACATGTTGTGACTATATGACACTTGAACTTTAAATACTGATCTGAAACGAGATATGAAATGGCGTGCGCTTTATGTTGTTTTACAATTATCGATTTGATACGCTAAATATGTACATCAGTTGTCACATTAAGTTGACCTTAAATGTTTGATAAGTGACCTCTCGTAAACAAACCGTGTATAATTTCTATAAAAAAGTCTAAATCAAGCTCAAAAGATTTACATTTTTTACCATTTCAGATGATGATACGTTCTCTAAAAAACATTTAAATAAATGAAATATTTCATTCGTTATTTCATTTTTCATGAATGTGAAAAATTTATTCTCATACAGGTTTATATTTTTTTGTATATGTTAAAAATGTTTCAAAAATTTTCAAATAAGTACTATATATATATATATATATATATATATATATATATATATATATATATATATATACACGTGTATATGTGTGTGTGTATAAAGAACATGTCCTGTAATAAATTATAAAACACAAGGTTAGGAAATATACTCGCATGTAACAACTGGACAATCAATAATTTAGGTCAGTGGATTTGTTTAGTTACTGTTTTATTTATTTTGCAATTGTAGATTGTACTCTTTTTATTTATGAGTGTAAAAACATGAAACAAGAACGTGGAAACTGTTATAACGAATTTGTCAACATTTTAACAAAAAAAAGTGATTTATTTTCAGAAAATACAGTAGAATTTTATTGAATATTCATAATTTTGTATGAATGTGATACCTGTTCATGCTCTCTTTATATTACAAACATTCTTGAATAATTTTATCATTTTATAGGAATGTAAATTTTTGAATATATTTTCTTATATATATATATATATATATATATATATATATATATATATATATATATATATATATATATAATTATTTAAACATTATTCTATGTATGTTTTCATTTGTAAATATCCCGTAATAAATCAATTACATACCACTGATTTGTAGCGAACATGGTGGCCGATTGTTTATATCAGGGTGGTCGATTTTATTACCCATAAAAATATAATTGTAATTCTAAGATACTCTACCAGACTAGTGGGATTAAGTTAGATATTTAAAAAAATATTCGCTTCCATATTTATTTGTTACAAACAAAAATCAATAAATGTCTGTTTTAAAAAGAATAGAACGTCATTACTTTTACGAAATATACAGTTTATACCGTTTTAAACAAAACAACGGTATTTAAAACATCACTGTCGTTTTAAATTGTAAATATAAAAATTTTTATTTTCAAAATTTTGACATTTATGTGTAAATCGACCTTTTTAGTCACAGACCACCCTCGTTCCGATTTAATGTTTAAACTCAGGTAATTAAATATGTGAAACATAGTTTTTTCGATAAAATGTGACGTTTTTCGATAAATCTATAGTTTATTTCACAAAGCAGATTTTTTTATTATCATTTTTATATACTTTAGCAATTTAATAATGAAAATGTTTTTATTCGAACTTGAAACTATTTATAAAAAAAAACAATATTTTTTCATATTACTGCGATCAGTAAAATACATGATATTTATTTTTTTTCTATTTCCTAATAATATTTTGTCCTGATATTAAATCCATTAACTTTTTAACACACTTGGAATAATAATCAAAAATCATGTTTTCAGGTTGTTACTTATTTACATCAATAAATCGTTTGTATTTTCTTATGATCGAATATTTGAAAATTAAAAAAATAAGTACTCGATTTGAAACATTTATATTATTTAGAACGAATCTTTACTTTTAATATAAATTTGTATCATATTTTTTCATTTCTTAAAGCCTTATTTATAATGCATTTATTTTTAGAACTCATACTCTGTTATAAAAATAATATTATACAAGTGTTTTTCTTCTATTTTTAGCACACAAAATATAATTAAAGAACGATTGTTGAAAGTATTCTTTTACCTTTATTAAATATCTCCCAGTGATTACAAGAAATGATGTTTAAGTAAATAATTATATTAAAAAGTACATTTTAAAATTACAATTTTTCATTTAATGATTGTAGATAAAATTATATTAATATTGATTTAAATAAGTAATTTAAATTGCCATTATTAAATATTAAATATATATATTTTGAGTTATTTTTTAACTGTCGAGACTGATCCTCATTAGAATCATTTCAGACAGCTTGTTCATAGTGAAAAATGGTATATGCTATTTATATCAAATTTAAAAAACATGACATATTGATTAGTACCACAATTTTTCTGTGTTAATGAGTAACTAGGAAAAAACATTCAAATAATAATGAAAATATTTACATTTTGATATCTGGTTAGATATATTATATATATATTATATATATATATATATATATATATATATAAACATTTAAATTCATTATTGAGTAATAAATACACTGCTCATATATATATATATATATATATATATATATATATATATATATATATATATATATATATATATATATATATATATAAATGTATGGATCAATAAAACATTTATTAGCAAAAAAAAAACTAATAATATTTAAAACAATTATCGGCCACTAATTAAAACTTTAATAAATTTAAGCATAAGTGTATTTTTATAAAAATAAATTTAATATAATTACTCTAATTAATGGTTAAATAAATATTTTTGTTACACACATATAAATAATTTAAAAAAATAGCATTTTTTTAATAAAAATAAATCGAAACGTATAAGTTGTATCATCTTTTATACTATGAAAAATATCAAAAAATAGATTTCTATATGAAATCAAAGATATAAATAGATTAGTATCATGTTTTAATAATGAAAGTAAATCAAGAAAAGGTATAGTAAAATAATTTAGTTTCTCTTACTCGTATTAACGATAAATATGGATACACATATATAAATATATAAATGTTAAGAAAGTTATTAAGTCATATGCAAATATTTTACGAATTTTGTCATTCAGTTGTACTATTATTTATAAATATTCAATAAAATTATACAGTCTTGAACGCATTGTAAATGATTCATAAAGTGGTATGATTTTTTTAATAAGAAATTCGTCATTGAATACCAATTCTTTATAATTTCACTATAGTTTTGTTTTTTTATATCAAACCGATCACAATCTATAAATAATAAAAATAAATAAACAAACTGAGTCATCGTGTACTCATCCCAATATAATTAAAATTTTACAACTGAAACATAATTATTATTTTAGTAACAAGGTACATCTTCCATTTGTTGATTGTCATCAGAAGAATGCATTTTTAACATGTGTCGAAATTTATATATTTTCACTCACTTCTGACATGAAGAAAAAAAGAAATATTTTGAAAAATTCTTGCAACGATGATCGATCAAATTTAATGACTTGAAGCGTTATTTTTGTATGCTGAAATTAATATATTTGTTAGGTAATATCTTAAAAATCTGTCATTTTTTTAAAAATTATAAAATTTTCAAAAGAAATTTTTTTGATTTATAAAAGATTTTTAATGATTATTCATTACTTAAATTTGTCCAAATAGCTAAAAAAAAATACAAAAAATCAGTATAACAATATTTCATTCGGCCAATTGTATGCACTGTGATGAAATAACCGAAAACACGTTTATTATTAAATATGTATATATTCGATTAAAAAAATACAGTTAAGTGTTACAACGTCCAAGTTACCGCAGGTAATTCAATTAAATCATTATCGGTAATCTTTTTCATTCCCGAAAGTTCTCAGCCGTAACTGTTTATAAAAAGTTTTAAATGACATTGAAAGTCGTCAAGGTAACTCAATTGAACTGAAGCTAATGACCACTTACTTCACAGTCATGTCGTAAATTAAATAATTAGTCTGTATAATTAGTGTGTTTCAAAGATGTTTGTTGCTTTTAGATGATATCATTACGTACTTTGATTATAATCCCAATGAGGATATAAACAGAATTTATTATCATTTGATGTTGAATTATATTCAGTTTATTTTCAATCTATTTACATGCTTGTATTTATGCCTATACATATATATATATATATATATATATATATATATATATATATATATATATATATGTGTGTGTGTGTGTGTGCTCATCAATAAAAGAAAATTATACCAACTAACGCTTAATGCACTGGAATATCAGGAGTGTTCAAATACAATTCAGTTGATAATGGAAGAAAAAATACAAAGTAAATTGCCAGTTCGTGATGTGAGACATAAACATATAAAACTCGGGTTATTTAAAAATTAAATATATATATATATATATATATATATATATATATATATATATATCTTTCTGTCAACAGAAACTTTGAAAAGTTAAACTCTCTATCAGTTAATAAAATTTACGTTCAATCACGTTGCCAATTCCCTTGAGTTTTTTTTTCAGTTCGTAACAGGATAAATAAATGATAAGTTTTCGATGTTTGTTTTATATTTAAGTTATTTACACTTATAACTTTTATAGAATTCTCTACGAAATCATTGATTTAGAATTCGTGTGTGTGTGTATGTGTGTGTGTGTGTATGTGTGTGTATGTATGTGTGTTTGTATGTGTATATATATATATATATATATATATATATATATATATAAATCAAAATTATCCACAAAAAACTTTATAAAACACTACCTTGCAAAAAAGAATCTATCTGCCAAAATGTTTTTATATAGACATATTAAGGAGATACACATATATATATATATATATATGTAATTATTTGATATGTTTAATATTTCATTCGGTTACATATGCATGCTTATAATTGACAAGTGGGCGAACAGAGAGAGCCCGGGGGTTGGTGAGCGCAGCGAACAGCGGGCCAAGCCCCCTGGTATGTGTGTGTGTATAAATGTGTATGTATGTATGTATATACATATATATATATATATATATAAACTTAAGTCTAATGAAATTCAAAAAACATTTATGTATTTAATAGGAATAATGATTATAAGATGATATGAAAATGTTTACAATTAGACTGTATTTTTGTAATTAAAATAGTCGTGTAATTAGTTTTATAATTTTCAAAGAACTTACATCACCTTTACCTGATATTATATATATATATATATATATATATATATATATATATATAGAGAGAGAGAGAGAGAGAGAGAGAATAGGCTGATATGAAATAATAGATTTCGATAAAACTATAGTTAAAGTTTGATAAAAATAAGATTGTTTTTAAATGAGAAAGGCATTTATAAAAAACTCAAATTCAACAAAACAATAGTTTTGTTTAATTACGAATGTGGCCCTTAAAATATGTAAAAATTGAAATTTGACTTGTTAGGAAATTTGTGTTTTAGGTCAGTTTAAAGAGAAAAAAATTCCATATAAAATCAAATTCGAATTAAAGGTAACGCAGGCACTGTTAAATTTTGTTCATTTGGTATTAGTAATTACGTTCATATTTTTTTTTGGTGACTAAATCTGTATAGTGATTATTGGATAATATCAAGTGGGTTTACAATTATAAATATCGGATATTCTTTAATAAATAATGCGTATAAAATATACATTTCACAATAACTGAACCAATGAGGAACTCATTTGCGCAAATAATTAGTTTTACCAAAAACAACGTTTAATTCTTTTTTAATAACGATTGTGAAGAATGTCGAGAAATTATTGAAAATTTCTATGGCGATGGCAGCATCCTCAATGCATTAATATAGAGATTAGATTTTTCTATCCTGTAGCGCTCTGCAGATGATAATATCTTCATATATAATACTATGGCCATGAACACTAATAACAATGATCATTTAATCAACTGGGAATGTTAAAAAACATATCTATAAAATATTTCATTATCTATAAGAGATTCTATTAAATTTCATTGTATTCTATTCGATAAGCTAAGTTGGCAATCCTTGAAAATAATCATTAAACTACTTTTCTAATTTGTATTCATATATATTATATATATATATATATATATATATATATATATATATATATATATATATATATGTACATAACAGGATACTTTAATACCACGGATTCGATTTAACACTGTCAAAGAATTGCGTCAAAATCTCGTCTAGTACGGTGGTTTAAAACACTGTTTTATTGTAAGGAGAATTAAATGGAGAAAAAATCAGTCGAAATATTGATATATTCAATCAGTAATCACAGAGTTATCGTATCTTTGAGCTGTCAAATTTATGTTATTCAAATTACACGATTACGATTTCTTATTAATAAAACAATTTTAAAAGTTAAATATCTCAAAATTTACTTTTCGAAATATCCCGTTATGACTTTGAGGTATAGATATGTAGGTATTATTAAAATAATTTGTCGAACATTTTGTAATTTCTACAGACAAATCAAATAGAAGTAAATTACATAATTAAATACGTTATTTTTTTGATCTAAAACGCAATATAGTACTATAGGAACGATTATTAACCGTACTATACAAGGGTTCACTATATATATATATATATATATATAATCGGAAAAGAACGTACTATTAGTATTTTAAGTGAACTATAAAATTGTATAGATTTATTGAAACGTAAGTACCTTGTTCGACATTCTTCATAAATTCAATAGTGAATTGAAAAGATAAACGGTACCTTATAGTGTATTCTAGAGACACATCTTATTTTCCAGCCCAATAGTTATTTTGTTATTCATGCGATGTATTACGACCTATTGTCCAAAAAATACTTTAAACCTTTGCACCAGTTTTGAAACTCATGTCGATTGTATACAATTTAATGACAACAATAGTTTCGTATAAAAACAAATTGCGAATTCATGAAAATTTATGAATCACATTTCAAATTTAATGATAAAAAAGCATTCCTTATATATACAACTGTTGAGTGCTTTTCAAAATTACACTTAGTACTGTTTATTTTTACTGATTTAATTCTTATTGGCAGGAATTTTTTACTCTGTTTTTCTTTCGTTTCTTTTAAATATAAATTTATTACAAAAAATAGATATATATATATATATATATATATATATATATATAGAAATTAATATTTATTTTTTGAATTCATTATTATACAAAAGGAGAAATAAAGAAAATGTTAAACAAAATATTTTAGAATAGAAATAAAATATTTGTTTATATATACAGTTCTGAATATTTTAATTTTTAACATTGGATAACTATTTGGCCGTTTGATTTATATTACTCTCTCTCTCTTTCTCTCTCTCTATCTCTATATATATATATATAGAGAGAGAGATGTATAATAAAAATAAATACATTTTTCTTATCTTTAATTAACCAAAATAAAACAAACATGATCAATTAATTAAATACACGAAAAATAACCGTATGATAGCTCCATATCATACCCTTATGACATTTAAGATACAAATAGTTAATTTAAGACAGAAACAGTTAAATCGAAAACAAATGTGTTTTATCACTATTTAACGAGAATATAATTGCTTGTATAAAAAGTATAAATATAATCTATACATTTATATTATAAAAGTTAATACATATAAAAATTACTAGACAATATACTAGTACGATGAGACAAAACCAACAAGGATTAAATCGTTCAACTGACAATTTAAACCTTCTATTGTCAATTATAAAATCTATAATGCTGTCCTGTCCATCAAGATTATTAGATTAAATTTGATCATGTTTAAAAATACCCGTTATTACATTGTTACTACTATTTTACACTACATATTTAGACATGAATATATATATATATATATATATATATATATATATATATATATATATATATATATATGACCTGTTTTAGAAGAATAATTCGAAATGATACCCAACATGTCAGAGCAGACATTTCTTTTTCAAAAGCATGATCCTACTATCAATTGTTTTCAGATAAAAAGAAAAACAGGAAAGCTCATTTAAGCTGTTTAGTCAACCGAGATCTAAATTGAATTCTCACTGGGTAATCTGAACATTCTTCATGTTTCTTTCACTATTAAGGTACACACAATGTGTGTGTGTATATATGTGTACATATATATATATATATATATATATATATATATATATATATATATATAAAGATATATAAAAAAAGATGCGTAATTATAAATTTAAAATAGATACACCTTTTGTTCCATTATTAAAAATAGATTTAAGGTGAAAAATAATGAATAGAAATTATTTTAAACTGCACTCTGTACAAACGACTTCATATATCGTATTTGATATGACACTTGTACAAAGCATTAAAAATAATTATACGTTCACTTTTTCAATGTACTAATATTTTAAATCGTTTAAACACATTTTTGGTACATAAAAATAACTGACGGTAATACCACTTAAAAAATATCTAGAAACAACAGTTTGTTCCCAAGTGTAATGAACTGAAAACAACATAATACTATTGCTGTTCGTTTCTATTTTTATCAAAAGTAGTCACTTTTAAAGAGCAATGTTTTCAGTATTTTGAACTTTTCAGGTAAGATTTATCTTTAACATAAATAAAAAATGTTACAGATTGTGTCTAAATATCGCATTAAATTGTTAACAACCTGGTACGTTTACATGTTGCACAATATAGAATGTTGCAATATTTGCATTCATAACGTCATAAGTCAACTAGTGCGAA
The DNA here is from genome assembly GCA_034766995.1 of Acanthacorydalis orientalis. Lineage (NCBI taxonomy): Eukaryota > Metazoa > Arthropoda > Insecta > Megaloptera > Corydalidae > Acanthacorydalis > Acanthacorydalis orientalis. The sequence goes on from CM068320.1 coordinate 32,511,120, forward strand.
CTTTTATTTATATCATTGATTACAAGTAAAAAAAATGAAATGATAACATTTAATATGTCATATATATATATATATATATATATATATATATATATATATATATATATAATAATTAATTTATACTGCGAATTACACTGACATTTTATGATAAACAGCAAAGAACTCAAAACGAAGGTTGTAAGTCATTTTAGTACCATGTTTTGATAATTTTATTCAGATAATTTTTGTACAATAAACTCAAAATAAACATATTATTCAAACACTTTGAACAAAGCATCATTTGACTACAAAAAAATTATAAAAATCAATTCTCAAAAATTCAAAAAACCTTCAGCTATATATATATATATATATATATATATATATATATATATATATATATATATATATATATATATATGTGTGTGTGTGTGTGTGTATAATAAATTTATATTTTTTAAAAAATATGTTTTTTTTAAAAAAATGGTTTAATAATACGTTCAATGTATTTTTATAAATGACATTTTTCTTTCAAAAAAAGTAGAGTAAATTGATAGAAATAAAAAATTAAAAATTTAAATAAAATTAACATCTTTTATATAAAAAAGAATATTAATTAAATATATATTATAATTGTTTCATTCCACCATTAGAACTTTAATAAAAAAAAAACAATGTTTAAATGTTTATATACGTTTATTTAAAAAATATATATTAGATGTACAAATTAATTCTGTGCTTTTAAATTGAATCAATCATAACTCTGTTTTAAATTACAATTTATACTCGTCGTTTTACGATTTTGAAGTGCCAACCTTAATATTTAAAAAACACTACATATCTTGGTCAAGCAGTTGGCATAACTTCACAAAATAATAGTGAACACGATTGTCTCCGAAAAGCAGTATATTAGGAATTTCATATTTTTGAAATGATTTGCTCTGCTTTAGGGAAGATGTTGTGAGGCATAAAATATGCAAAAAATGCTAAAACAGTGGAAGAGGTCCAAGAATGCATTACTTCTTCATCTCTTTCCAAGTAGCCATCTTTTTTTCGACAAGAGATTTGTCAGTTACCCCACAGATCTAGCAAATCTATATAAGATAATGAGTGATATTTTGAGGATTGAAATGTATTCTATTTTTTTTTATAAAAACGCATTTTCTATATAAAAAAGGTATCGAGTTAACTTGTATATCTAATATTTATTAACTCAGAAACATAAAAAATTAAGTATAACTGATTTTAATATTTTTCATCACATTCTTAGTAAAATATCTTAAAATATTAAGCAAAAACGTGTACATTTAAATGAATCTCAGTATAATCATTGTAGATTCACCTTTTTTTATAAGAAATATACTTTTATCAGATTCGGATACCAACTAAATTCAGATGAAATTAACTTATAAATGTTAAATGTTGGTTTTAACAAAAATATTCGGATTTCTCTGAAATTTATAACGAAAAATTACTTCTGACTTTAAACGTTTCCGCAAAAGAAATATATTACAGTTAACAAATTTAACTTGAGAGGCAAACGTTATAAATTAATGTGGATCTTACTAAAAACAATTTATTATGAATGAAATAATTGAAGATACTTTACAAAGTTTTTAATGATTATTTTAAAAATTCATTCGAAAAAGTCTGTTACAGTGTTGTGAACCATACTTGAAATACATTTTAAAAATAAGAGGATTACTATAAAAGCAAATTGTAATTCTTTATTAACATTCAAGTTATTAATCACAAAAAAAACCTGAACTGATTACATAAGATTTTGAAATGAACTTAACGAAGACTATTAACGTACATTTGATGACTTACTTAATGCTGAAACCGACATATATATAAATTCATTATATTCTAACCATATCCTGTCACATAAATCACTTTCTGTGTTTCGAACGTTGCATTCTTTTCAAATCAATCATTTACCACAAACATTATGATACAAATGTGACAGTTAATTTAAGCATTAAAAAATTCTATTAAAACAAGATTTCAAAGAACGATTAAATAAGAAAGCATAGAGAAAATACAAACCACCCTACAATGGAAACAGATAATTATCAGCTTTCAACAGTGTCATACAAGAGCACATATTAGATAAAGAATAATTACTAGTTGTTACAAATAATTTGTCAGCGAAAGGTGTGTTTAGTGTCAACATAGAACCTGTGTTTTCTTTCTTTGTAATGCAACGAACATCACAAAACAGACAGATAGTCGTACAAACACAAGAATCAGAACTTCGCTATGTCGCTTCGAGGCAGATGACTGACTCGTTGAGAAGCGGACATTCGTGCTTCTTTGCATGCGGCAGTCTATTTATACGGTTTATCAGATTAACAATTTTTTAATTTTATTTTACTGTTGGACTTATCAAACAGTCACGTTTTCGTAGTATTACTTCCGGAACTAATATCAAATATTATATATATATATATATATATATATATATATATATATATATATATATATATATATATATATATATATATATATATATATATATATATGACTTGTTCAAAACACTACTAGTTATCATCAAACGACCAATAAACTGCTAACTGGGTTTGGTTTTATCGAGATGCATTTACAGAGATTAATTTCTGAATCTTAAAATTCATAAACGATTATTTTTCATACATAGACTTTAATACAAGACAAATAAAGTTAATAAACAAAACTTAAAATGAAATTTTCCGTTCATTTTATAGCTCCAGTAAACTCAAAATCTTAAAATTTGTGCCATCTTTTTATTACACTTGTAACTGTTGTGTTATAAAAAATAGAAGTATAAATATAAAAGAAATAAAAATATAAAATATATCTAAAGCAATGATAATAAAATTCATTTATATAACACAAATTTAATTTTAATTAAAGTGTTGAATGTTAATAATAAACATTTGATTTAATAAAATTCAGCCAAATAGCATTCAGATTACTTTTGATTAAATTTTCTATAAAATATAAAAATATTTATTTTCATTCTAAGCGATTAGGTTTAAGTAATAATCATTTATTAATTTTGAATGAGAAAATATTACTTTAAGACAGGTAATTAGAAGTTACATGAAAATAACCTTTTACAATAACTGTTTTAAAACCAATTGTGCTGATTAAAAATTTAAATATACAACTATAATAGTATGAATTAAATGTTAACTGTATAAAAAAAGTTGTCTGAATTGAAATGTATTGAAAAAGTAGTAAGAATATAAAATTCTGTCAAAATAATTAATGAGCAAAATGTAAATCAATATCTCTTTGAATGACAGTAAATTTATATTTTTTTAATTTATCAAGTCCTTGAAAATAAGACAATAAAAAATATTGTAAAAAAAATGAATGAAGTATCGAAATAATGAAACGAGACTAAATGTTTTACTTTTTAATGCGTTGCTTTGCACAGTTGTTTGATCTTGACAAGTCGGATTTTTCAAATAGTGTTTGTAAATCAGAGTAGCTGACATCGTTATATTTATGCAGAATATAAGGACTGACATACTCATTGAATGAGATCTTGATTTTATTGATTCAAGTATAATGCGTGATTGTTTTAATACATATAATAAATAAAACAGAAACAATACTGTTTCAAAATTAAATACTGAGTATATCAAAAAAAAAAATATAGACTATTTTCAAAGAAGCCGAGACTTGTCGCTAATGTAAATCAATTTACTATTATTTCGTAACTGTAGTTGGTAATAATCATGCATAAAATATTGGAATGCCACCAACATTTCAGATAACTAAAACGCATACAGCTTCATTACTAACAACGACCAAACAATTCTGTGCGGCTACGATTGTAACAGCGATTTTTAATTTCCAGCCTACGCCTAAATTGTACCTTCAAAACATTAACAACTAAAAATGATACATTATTTATGATAGCTTCGGGAAAAATATACATATATAAATTTAATTCTAAAACAGACACGATTCTGCCAGTCACACAAGTTCTTGTACAAGTTCAAGACAGTCGGCGCCAAGCGGTCGCTTTGAAATGAAATACGCGGCGTATTTTTCTTTTTTCGCACAACGATCACTCGAGAGTTTTACCTTACTGCTATTATATCACCTCGACTCACTTTCAAATAATTGTAGATTGGAACACACATAAACGGCGGCGCGTAATTGATGAAAATTCATATATAAATATCGAGAAATGTCATATTTAATTGCGATTATTTATTTATAACGGCCGATAAGATGCCACTATCTACTTCCATGGAGTGAATTTATAAAATTAATGGGTGCTCAAATGGCAGTTTATAATATTATCGCTGTGGTTATCGCACGGTAACGATCAAACAAAAAAAAAGACAGAGTGGTCAACATGACAGCGACACAAACATGTTTAGGACATACTAGTTGTATGTACGAGAAACTAGGTGTTTACTACTAGGAGATCATAGATTTCACTCTTAATGAAGATTGATTTTAAATAACCATTAATCTACTTCCTTTTATGTACTGACCTTTTAATCTTCAGGAAGAACAAAACAGATCAGAACATACATTTTTATTGATCGTCTTATAATTTGTATTATGTAAATGTTCTAAAATATTTCAAATACTACAAGAACTATTTCTATATAAAATTTCAATATTGCATACAACATTAATTTTCCATATGCAAATTACATCAGTTATTGAGTGTAAATCCAATTAATAACATTTCAAATTTATGATATTTGAGGTATGTACATACGTAGAATAAATTAATTTATAAAATATATTTCATTGTGATATGATAATACACTGACATTCATTGGATCTTTAACAATTAATTTTTTTTATAGATATTAAATTTATTGTAATATTACTTCTTGAAAACGAATTTAGATCTATCAATTAAATCAGCTTTTTTCCATTTCTTAAGTACACCTAATCCTCGATTTGCAAAGTACTCGAATTACACGGTTCCGGTTTAACACTGTCGAGGAACTATGGAAAAATTTCCATTAACACGGTCACAGAATTGTAAAAAAATGTTTTAAAATACTTACACGCTCATTTAAAAAAGCCCTCAATTTACATTGCTATACAAAATAATAAACACATACCACTATATAGATGTTCTTGCTTCGAATTACTTCAAATACTGTAACATTTCACTACAAAAGTACTGGAAGATTTCTTCATTGAGAATGATCCAAACATGGAAAGAAGTTCAGAATTTGGAAAGAATTTGCGCTATTGTTAAATTTAATATCATGAACTTTATAAGGAGATGAGTACAGATTTGAAACAATCTTTGATAATGGATTTTATTAAAACAATTCCCACCATACTTTCGGTAAATGAATTAGAGAAGTGAAGAGAAAATTAATAAGTGAAGATGATACAGAATGAACATTTTTTTCATTTGTCTTTAATGTTTTCCGAATTAATGTGTAAAATATATTCTCTAATTTTATTAAAAATAAACCATATTGTTCACATTACGAATTTGGAAAACCTCTATCCCTTATTTTTAATATGAGATGTGGGCTCGAACTGCACGATTTCGATTTACACGATACTTTTGAGGAAACAATCTACCGTGTAAATCGAGAGTTAGGTATAAATCAACACTTGAAAAGTTATTTACAAATATTAAATGGTCTTGCAAATAAATTCCGCGCAGAATATTTTCTTAAAATTTTATATATGTTAAAAAATTGACAATAATTAAACATTTATGACAAAAACAAATATTTAGTTTTAAATTTAGAGAGTTACTTGCTAATTGCGTAAATCATTTCCCACACTTTTATAAAACGTTTGATAAATAACAATACATGGACAATTATATTAAGAATGGTATAATTATCAAACCTGATCAAACAATAAAATGATAAATACAGGTAGATAAAGTATTACAATTTATAAATTTTGTGACTTGCTACTTTATATAAATATATGTGTATGTAATTTATTTAACATTCATTAATTCATTATTAAATGTTATAAGCTTTAAAACATTTAAATGTGTCCTGCAGCAATGATTTATTGCTATTTTTTTAATTCGTAAGATAAAACCAACTATAAAATAAAATAAGATTTACAACGTAAATAAATTAAATTTATAAATTCATGAATAAACAAATTATTAAAAAGATGTTCTTACCTGTTAAAAGATCACTATATACAAATTATATGTGTTATTTTTTTTAATATTAATTCATTCTTAATAGTTGAATAAATGGATAATATAATATAAATGAATTATAATTTATTACTCATTAATCAAATGGATTACAAGTATGCAAAATAACATGCAAAATATACTTTAACAGTTAAAGGAATTATTGTACGAGATAATAATGAAATTATATATCACAAAATTCGATTTGAAACAAATAATTAATAGTATTTGTCTAAAACCACAGTATTTGGATTAAGAGATGAGAGAATATACAGATATTGGTAACAAATTTTACTCAACATGAAATTTAAATATATGTAACTATATACTTATATGCGTGTGCGCATATATATATATATATATATATATATATATATATATATATATATATATATATATATATATATATATATATATACTAGACAATAGAAACATTTTTATTGAATTACTTGACAAGACATTCCTGCTAATATTAAAGGAAATAACTTAAAACACAGCGTAGCGACAATTTGTTTTGCAAAAAAATGATATACATAAACGTCTTAAAACAAGTACTCATATAATTCAATTTAAAATTGCGTTTATTTGGTAAATTACCGGTAATTTGATGCAAATTCATCGAAATAACATTTAAAAATAATTATCCTGCACATATGGTTATGTAAAAAAAAGAGTAAATATCGCATGATGAAAAGATACTGGTTTCTAGAACACACCACTGTTGCTTGTGAAATTGTATAATTTACAAGATAAGTGTTGTACATTGTTTAAGAATTCTATATCCATATTTATAAGTTCCATATTTATAATATCCATGATACAGTTTATTTGAAATTATGATCACGTGAATCCAATAGTGACTTCTATAAGGAAATAACAAATAAGTTTATCTAACGACTACGATAATGACAGACTGATTATAGACTAGTGTCTAGATAATCGATTAGGATATTTGCATAGAAATAATTTTCCCATAATTCGATTGATGCTTTATGTTTTTAACTACTTATGCTTTTAACACGGCAGACAACAATCATTTGATGAATATTAATACCTCTCTTCTCTTTCTCTCTCTCTCTCTCTCTCTCTCTATATATATATATATATATATATATATATATATATATATATATATATACACATACACACATATTTATATATAGCTGTATATATAAATGTATTAATAACCATTAACTTCATAATAAAAAATGAATTACTTATTCATAAAAACATTTAAAATGTATATTAATTACAGCATTCATATGCTTTCATATGACCGACAATGTAATTGTATGGTAATTTAATTATATTGTTCATAAATTATCTTATATTTAATAGATATTAATATTTTTTTTCAATTTTCTGCTGTGCAAATTCCTAGCAAGTAAAGAAAATGAATTCATACATATATAAACATGTGTGTGTATGTGTGTGTGTGTGTATATATATATATATATATAATTGTTAATGTGAATATTTATTTGATTTGTTTCTAATACTTGTTATTTAAATTTATTGTCTACATTCCAGGGATCAGATATATAAATTATCTATTAGTAAATTATCCAATAATTCTATTTTTGAAATAATAAAAAACGCATCATTTTTTTGTTAGGAAATATATAAAAAAAATAATCATTTTTTACCAAATAAAGCAAATATACATAGACATGTTTGAGTAAAAATATTATTAATCAATATATTAGAAGAATAATAACAATTTTATGTTATCTATGTATATAAATATATTATTATATATATTTTTAATTTCGTTTTAAATGTTACTTAATATATTTTAGTAAAAAAAGTACGCGTTTTTAACAAAAAATAAGTACTGAACGTTACCAAATATTTATTACATCTGTCACGAAAAGCATCAAGTTTTTTGTAATGTAATAATTAAATAACTCACGAATGATATAAATTAAATATATACGAGTATTTCATTCGTATATTAAACTGAAACTTTATGTGCTAACACTACAAGTTCGCCGTATTCACTAAAAAAAACTAATAATGAAACTTCATTTGATAAATCTGAAAACTTTACAGAAAGTTTTCTCAAGCCTTTATAATGAATATGAACACTTTATCAAGTTATATAAAAAAATACTTTTACCAAATGTCAAGATTAAGTGTAAAAGTTTGAATCATTTTTTGGTTGTTATTTATTTACCCACATATATATGTATATATATATATATATATATATATATATATATATATATATATATATATATATATGTAGTGAATTGAATATCTTTTATATAAATATTTACATACAATAATCAAATAATTAATTCAAAATGATAAATTAAAATCACGAAATGCACTTAAAAAATCCTATTAACTTACAAAAGTCTATTTTTTACAATAAAAGAGGAAGATGTCATGATAAAAATATTAGGCAAATATTCTACGCAGTTGTTCATTACACCAAAACCGCAAGAATGTTGAGTGAAACAAAAAATGTTTTTTTTTATATATAAAAAAAAGCATGCACATCATTTTCAACGAAAAGTGTCTACCTCGGTCTCAGATTATATTTAGATCAAGAAATGCCGGAAATACTTTTAAAAACGGTTAAAATTTGGTACTAATCCTTATAGTAGTCCATTTCTATCAATGAATTTTTCAGAATATTACACATACACATATGTGCACAGTAATGAATTTTGTGACCTGATTCAGTTATTTTAATTTCAATTGACTTGACACATAACTTGTTCACAACTAACGGACAACAGTCGAATAATAATTACAGCAGTTGACTATCTGTTCCATGATAATGGATGTGTTAAAAAAATTGTAATTAAAATGCAAATAATGTATCAAGAGTTTTTTAACCTGGAAAACTGATTTGGAAGCTGACTTATATTCGTGAATACATACATAGGGTGTACATACTTATACATATACATATATATATATATATATATATATATATATATATATATATATATATATATATATATATATATATATGTGTGTGTGTGTGTGTGTGTAATTGTGTATAAAAGCATGAAAACACTAAAACATATCCTGTATAATATATCACCCAATATAACAGATTAATGTCAAGTAGTATTTACAAAATCCAGAGAGAACAAATTCAGAAGCGAATAAAAAACTCTCAAACTAGTAATCTGTTATTTCGGATTAAAATCAAATTGGGTGAAATTTTTATACAAAGTGTAATTGATTGAAAATAATTAAAATTTGTACGAAGCATTGAGACGAAATTAAATAAATATATTTATTTAACAAAAGTTCATGAATATTTTATCCATAGCATTAAATTATAAACAATTTTATATTCTAATTTAAAATTTACTGATATATTTATTATTGTATATACATACATATATATATATATATATAGACATAATTAATATACAAATAATTAAATTATTTTAATATTAATTCAAATATAACACACTGACTAATATATAAATTTGGATTTACAAATTACCTCTCGAAAGAATTGTTACAATAACAAAATCAAAACAAATTTACCATATTAGTGACACTTATTATAAATTGTATTTGAGTAAAAAAAAACTAAGGATATGAATTACTAACTTTATTTTAAGTTTGGTAATTTATTTTTATACAGTTTAACTTTTTAACTTGTATTTTGAGGTTGAAATACAATGAACTGAAATACTTTGAAGCGTAATAAGTAAGATTTCCACATCTATTTGTAAATTAAATATTACTAAAAGATAATTTCAAAAAATAAACATATTAATAGAAAATAAGAATTATATACGATCAAGTATTAGAAAATAAAGATAAATAAATAACTTAAAATATTCATTTTACAAATATATTTTTTTAAGGAAGTAGTTATATATGCATTGTGTTATTGAAATTAATCAAATGTATTTGGAGATTTTGATTCCTATTTCTTAATCATGTCTTTATTTCCAAGTCACATATTACAGAGTGATTCACTGTTGACTCATTCTGGTATCAAATCTCAAGAAGCATCTTACTATCCACTTAACCAACAACAAACTACTTTCACGCACAACTCTATATAAATTATCTTATACAAATTTTCGCATCGAAATGAAACATTTCAAGAAATAAAATCAATACCATAATATTAATTGCGAACGTATTTAATGATACCGTTATGTATTGTAAATATTAAAAAATATGATAAAATCAAACACTACAAATCAATACTTAAAACATTCTTAAAATATAAATATATTGCAATTTCAGTGTTTTTCTCAAATACATGCAGAAAAGAATTTTTTTAAGTCAAATTGAAAATATTAAGGCACATTTACTTTTTTTATTTTTTCTTAAAAGTGAAACATTTTAGAAAGAAAGTTTCTTATTCTAAAAAAAATATTGACTAACGTTGAATGACCAGTGTTTATTTAAAAATTCATTGTCAGGTGTATGTAAAACATATGTTTCGTTTCTAAATAACTGATATTTTCCGTCCTACATATTTACGTCTGTTTTTAGAACAAAACTCTTATAAGCGAAACATATGTAAAAACGCTAATTCAGGATTCAATGTTGTGTCTATGTCAATTTGAATTACACTCAAGAGAATCAAAATCGCAGTACTACTATATAGAACGTAAACAGAATGCAGTTGTAAAATACACTTTCTATGCATGAACTTTTACTTTTATGAATTCATTAATGAATATTTATAGATAAATGTACAAACACTTTTCGATAATAATCGATTTTTTTCACTTTATTTTAATGCAACTTCTTGTATATATTTTGAATCATAGAAAATAATTCACTAATATGAAAAATAATGAAAAGTCGTTGCTATTCGTAAATGTTTTGTGTTTTAGTATATGATTCCATAGATATTTAAATTTAGTTAAAATATTTACATTATGGAAGAAATTAATATTTAGACTTAATTACTCAAATTATTACATGAAACTACTACCACTTACTGGCCTTCTCAGTTGTTTAAATAGATTCTTGATTTTAAACACTAAACAAAAAATCTAATTAGATTACAAATTCATTTAATTAGATGTTTATATATATATATATATATATATATATATATATATATATATATATATATATATACACACACTAGATGTACAAATTAATTCAGTATCCTTTTTATAGAAAATGAATGTTTACGGAAAAACGGAATTCTCAAAATATCCTCCATGATTAAAATAATTTTTTTATCTTTCGAGTATGTAACGAATCCCTTGTCGTCAAAAGATGGCGGCATTGAGGCGATGATGTCGTAATTCAGGCCTCTTCCACGGTTTAGCATTTTTTAACATCTCTTATGCATAACACCTTCTCCCAAACCTAAACAAATCAATTTCACGGATTCGGCAGTATTTTTTTCAGTTATAATTAGAAAAGTATGCAATGCTTACATAATATGCTGTTTTTCGAACGCCATCGTATTCATTACTGTTTTGTGAAATTATGACAAATTCTTGGGCAAGATATATAGTGCTTTTAAGTGATAAGATTGGCACTTCAAAATCGTAAAACGACAAGGAAGTATTTTATTTTAAACCAGAGTTATGATAGATTCAATAATGTAATGGAACCGAATTAATTTTCAAGCCAAATATATAAGCACATCACATTTTAATTTATTGATTATAATAAGTAATCAAAGTCTACATGATAGGAATTTTATTGGATTTTATTTCGTTTATTTTATTATTGTCAATACTATGACAGACATAAAATTGGAGAGATTAACCTTATTTTCTCATTTAAACTAGACTTATCCAACCAGCACCCTGGAACTCAGCTATTTCATTCGAGTGACAGGTCATACACAGAATGTTTTATAAAAAGAAAATTAATCCATAGCTATTTTTTCTCTGTTAGTACAAAATTTCCTCTGACCAAAATAGGTTAACCTGTAAGTTATTTAAATACAATTTAACATCTGAGATTAGTGATTATAAAGTATCAATTCTAAATACTGTCAAAAATATATTTTATTTTTCTATTTAATAAATTTTATTTACTCACGACTCACAAATATTTATATAAAATAACTCTTAATATATTTACATAGAACGATTTTTTAATAAAAATGTAATAAAAATACATTTTATTCACTTTTATTACTTTTTTTCCACTAAAATCTTCAATTTTGGAAGAAATATAAATAAGAAATAAAACTAAAAAAAAACTTATATTTATGAAACGAGAGATATAAACATACACTGGATCTATTAGCATAACGATATACGGTTCATAAAAATAATCATCAGAAAACTTATAATTTATTTAAATTTTTGATATCTCTAATCAAAAAAAAATCATATAATTAAACTTTTTATACTGTATGACGATCAATTTCGTACATTAAAAGTCGTCTAATTTGATGGACAGTATTGTGCCTTTTAAAACCTGACAGCTACATACATTATATATATATATATATATATATATATATATATATATATATATATATATATATATATATATACAAAAAAGTTGTATGCATACTGTGTGTGTGTGTGTGTTCTTATAATTTAATTTAAGACAACCGGTTATTATCGTAACTTTAACGTCTATTAAAGCATACAATACACTGACTTGACTGAAAATTTACCCATATATTTGTTTTAACATACAGTAAAAAATCTAATTAAGTATTATATAAAAAAAATCATGAACGTATAAAAAGGGAGTACCATTTTAATTAAAGGTTTTTAAACATCATTGTTGACATCCTATTATTAAACTTTTATACTAAACTGCTTTTAACCTTTCTGCTTGCTTTGATGCAATACGAGTGTTATTTTTAGATATTTCTATAAATAGTTCCGCTTACCATATATTCAACTATAAACTTAAATTGATACAGGAATAAAATGAAAAAGACTGAAAATGCTTTTTTTTGTTTTCAATTTTCGTTCCTGTCAAAATATTTCATTCGGATTGTTTTACATACAACACTGAGACGGAAATATTTGGCGCCAATTTATCATTGTGTTTTTTTAGTTTCTTTAATCTCTTAAGTTACACATGTTTTCGTTAATGCTTTTCTGTTACTTTACATACGTGTATATATGTATATATACAAACATATATATATATATATATATATATATATATATATATATATATATATAATGTCTATATACTAAATGTCATGTGTAAACAAGATATAAATTTCAAAGAATTGATCGTTTACATATTTTCTGAATAACACAGTAAGTATCATTAAGATTACTTCACTAGTAGGTTTTTTAAAAAATTCATGTAATAATTTGATTCTAATGCATTAAAGTTATTCACCATTAATTTTTTTTTAACGAATATTGTTTAAAAATAAGAAGTACATAAAGTTGTTGGACTATAGTTGAATATTTCTTGATATAATTATTTAATTTTCCTTACTATTTAAATAATAAGAAAGTGATTTTTATTGTTTAATTAAAAAAGTATTAAAATATGTATTAGTGTAAAAATTTAAACACTTAATTAAAAATAAATATTTTCATATACTTACAACTGTATACAGATATGATTTCTAAACTGAAAAGATAATTGGTAAAAGAGGATTTTATTTGAAATAATATATAGTATAAAACTGTTTTATAAACATTTCTAGAAATACTGACGAATAATAAAAGAAGAAAAAATCATATTTACTTCTACATGATATAAATAAATTTAGTAGCGTCTGACAGCCGAAATATTAATCTGTAGTCAGATAAATAAGCGTACAGAACAATTCGCTTTGCTTTAACATCAAAGAATATACAATTTTTACTTTCCAGCAATTATTTCGTGTATTTTAAAACAATTATAAAATATCAAAGTATTTTCAACAAATTGTTACCGTTTCTTGAAAAGAACATAATCTCATAATGTCTAAGACTGAAATAGATTGGTCCAGATATATATATATATATATATATATATATATATATATATATATATATATATAATACACACACTCTCTCTCTCTCTCTTTATATATACATATATATATATATATATATATATATATATATATATATATATATATATATATATATATATATATAAGCATTTTTTAAATTACATTCGAAAGTATCTAAAATGTTGCAAGTTCTTTGTATTTTTTTAATCTATAATCATTTTAATTACTTGTGAATATTTTTTTTAAAATATTTTCCATAATTTATACACTGTATAGTACAAGGGTGGGAAACTTCTTCGATAATAAGAGCCACACATAATACTTTTCATACATTATGAATGTACAAGAGCCACAGAAAATATTATTTTGAAATTGTATTTATTATGTTGGTACAAAAATAATTGCGGTTTATGACCTTTAAATTCATATACAGAACCGCAATTATTTTCCTACCGATCTAATATAAATAATAAAAAAAATACAACTATATAGTAGTCCTACTCACCAAAGCAGAATATGTCAAAGCTCTACTAGTTGAAGATTGATTTTGAGTCTTCATTTTTACAATTAAAAGTTGCCGATACCGTATTAAAAGTTCCATTTTTAGAGATATTTTTCTCAAAAATGTACAGTCGCCCGTCCTGAATTTGATTTTATTGAATTCATTAAGTCTTCATTAACCAAATTGTTTAGTTTCATATCTTTTTTAAGGATTGTCCATAACCGCGGACGCACTTTAAACAGCAGTTTGGACGAAATGTATATGGATGATAGGAAAGATAATGTGAATTACCCATTTATATATATAAAATATTCTAATATTGGTACATATAAATACTACTATCGATTATTAATTAAAAAAAGTTTAGGAAAAATGGTAACGAAACCCAATATTGTCTCGGGAACCGCACAAAATACCTTTCCGAGCCGCAGTTTGCCCACCCTTGGTATAGTATATTAATTATGAAATGTATTATAACGTGTAAATTATAACTATGCGTTTTACCTTGTGAAACATGAATTTTATTTAATTTTATAACAGACATTAATATTTAATCACTATTAGTTTAGTATATGGTCAAATTATTAAATTATGTGTACAAATCAATTGTGTTTGTTTTTATTGTTAAACATATACATATATATATATATATATACATATATATATATATATATATATATATATATATATATATACATATATATATATATATATATATATATATATATATATATACATATATGTGTGTAGATATAGATACGGATATAAACAGATAAAAAAACGACCATTCTGTAATAAATTTTAAATTATTATACTTGATTTTTACAGACAATCTTGACACAGTACTGAAGTTAATGAATAGATTTTAATTTAAAAAAAAGAATTACTTTCCAATAAAATAGGTTTAGTGGATAAATTATCCCAGCATTTCTATGCAAATATTATAATGAAAAACTAATAAAATTATACTGATATTAATTCAGATTATATTAATGGATTTATCTGAAAATATTCATAAATATTAATTCGTTAAAAAAACTTATGAATAAGAAAGAAAAGAAATAGTAGTTTTATTAAATTGTTATGTTTTAAGTATTATTCCGAGTTAAATATTTATTTTCAGTGTATATATATATATATATATATATATATATATATATATATATATATATATATATATATATATATATATAAATATAATTAAATTGGTAAAAAATAAATTTGCGTATATATTACATAATTTATTTAATATTGGCGTATTTTTAAACTCCGACACATTGCAATTACCTTCATATATTCTAAAGTAATATATATTGTAATTATGTGTAATTAAATTTGACTTATGTGTGGGTGTTTTATCAATGGATTTATTATTTTTTAAAATTTTAAATGAATAAACAGACATCGGTCACCTTTAGATGACCTTTTGTAGATGTAAAGTTACTTTAATTATTCAACGATCACGGCAGACATCAGAGTAAAGTCTGCAACGTTTTCTTAATAAGATTTGTGTGTTTTTTTGGAGTTTACTTAAAAATATTGCAAATTAAATACTGTTATAAAATAGATTTAAGCCGATAAGGTGCTAGTTTTTTAAGAACTATAAAATGGGTTTAATTTCATATTTTATAATTATGAAATTCGATTTTTTTGAATAAAAATAACTTTGAATCACTTTTATGTCGGATACAAACTAACATTTACTTATAAATTATCAGTTTTGACTTGCACAAAAAAATGATACTGAATTATTTTTTAATTTTCAATAATTATACTGTCTATTTAAGTCTTCTTCACGCACATTTTTGATAGAAATTCCATAATTTTCAGTGTACATACATACAAAATATTCACAAAATAAATACATACAGCTAATTTTGTTTATAATTGAAAATTTCCTCAATGTTGTTAAAAAGTCAACCAAACCCTGATTTAAAAATGTTTTAATTTTAAAAATGAATGAAACAAAACTGTGTATACAATCCAAAAATGTTTTATGCGACAAATTCACAAGATAAATATTTAATTTATTCATGAAAGTGAAAAGATAACCGTGATTATTTGTATATCATAAAAACAAAATGATAAATAAGACAGGACGAAAAATGAAGCAAGAGCTTAATCTAATTATGATACAAACGTACAATAAAAATACTAAAAAAATGACGAATGTCATTATTTAAAATCTTTTAATTGTGAAATACATAACATTTGTTTTATTATTATTTCCGGTAATACAAATATAGAGCTGATACAATAAATGACTGGTTTAATGATTTTTTTATTTAAAAAAATTCTCTGTTGCTAGTTTAAAAAAAATAAACATAAATACATACTGAAGAATAATATCTGAATACCATTTTTGATAGATCATATATATTATTAAAAACAGTATGAATTTTAAAATAAATAAATTAAATAGAACGCTGTCATAAGTATATTTTATGAGTAAAAATAAAAACAGTAAATATATTTTTTACCATGTGTTTATATTCATCTGTACTATAAAAATATTTATGTAAATCCTATGATGTCACTCCAGTAATATTTGCCCATGTAATTCTATCACAAACTTTAATAAACAATTATAATCTGATGATAACTTGTTGTTTTTATATATAATACGGTTTTTATAAGAAAACTTTACATCTACTTATTATTTTTAATTGACATTTTTAATTTAATTTGCATTCGCAACACGAACAGAAGTAATTAATTATGAACTTCAAACACAATTATTTAATATCATTGTATTTGACATTTAAATGACATTACTTTAACTATAAATAGTAATAAATTTATTTGTTTGAACATATTAATGTACACCATTTATTAAACATAATCTATGTTATTATTTTTATCTATCAAATGAATAAATTAAGTATGAGGAATTGATTGATTTCTACATAAACTTTATAATTTTTATATAACTTTTATTTAATTATTTCTCCTATTATATTTTAATGTATATACACAGAACATGAACTCTGTAATTTTGTGTACTGTATAATATATAGATAAATCTTTCAGTGCCATCAATTTATTTTATCAAAATGAAAATTTATTTTTTTTATATTTTATAGTTTTACATATGTTTGTTTACATTCATAACCTTTAACTTTTGTACTAAAATATCCACGGACGCTGCCAATAAAATTTTTATATAAACTGTACATCCTCTGTAAAACATACATTAAAAAGTTTTTGTTATTAAATTGAGAAATAGAAAAGACTAATAATAATACATGCTTCCAAAACAGCCCTGTCTTCATAAACTGTTACTTTTTTTATTAACAAATACTTTGGCCTCGAAACTTTTTTTTTATTAAAATAATTAAAAATTAATCATTCTGTACATAAGTATTAATTTTATAATAAATTTCTAAAAGTATAACAGTATAACAAAAAAGCTTGTACTTTTTTTAAGAAATAAAAAAAATATAATTCATATCTTAAAAGAATACTCCAAGCATTTGGTCCACACGAATTTAATAAACACAAATGTGGCCTGATATTTGATTTTGTCGGCCTCTTGAGACCGTTAAATTATTTGCAACATGCTGGATCTTTAATAATTTAATTTATAACTCAAACACGAGCAAGTGATGAGCACGTCTGCACGGTCGGATCATTTTAAATGCTGCATCAACGGTCCCTTGTTTGTTCATGCGGTTGTACAAGCACTGGGTGTTCTACTTGAAAGAAACCCAGCAAGTAGTTTTTGTATATAATTAATTACAAAGTAATATATTACATCAGATGTTCAGAATAACTGCCGTTTTCATGAATAGATTTTTGTATACACTAACGTATCCTTGAATACAGTTAATACTGCTTTAAAGAATAACGTGATATCAGAGGAAATGTTGAAATTAATCAATAATTCTGTATGTTGTCTCTTGTGTCGCTTTTGAGTTTCTTTTTGATTTAATGTTTGCTAGAGTTGAAACACAAAAAACACATTCACGGAAAAGTGAAAAAAAAACATTGAGGTCGGAGTTTTCATTTATTATTCACGTTTCTCTGCATATTTTATACATTTTTACTTGAAGTAATTGCAAAGATCTTTTTATAATCCAAACTTACAAATATTCAAATGAATTTTACTGTTTTATAAATCAATTTAAAAGATTTAAAATGTAACTACAATTTACAAAAAATTAAACATTTTAAATTAATACACTTTTTTTAAATTAAACAAAATTTTTATATAATAATCAATTAAACGTTCACATTCTTAATAAGATTTTATTTATTTAAAACAATTTTTATTTTTTTAAACATATTTTAAATTATGGGAGGAAAATCTATAAAATAAAAAATAAAAATAAATGTAATAATGTTAATATGTAAAAATATCTGAGCGCAAATAAAAATGAATTTCTTTATGTTTTAATGTCAAAGATTTTTGTAAAGTATTTTTTCTTTGAACTCGAAAAATATTTAGCACATTCATCTTTTCACTAAGTACATTCTTAAAAAATACAAAAAAGTGTAATATCACTTTATTTTAAATTACACTTTACAAATGATTCCTTGAAAAAAATATATTATTAGGTAAATAACTTATTTGGACGCATTCCAATTTCATTATCGTTGTTCAGCTTTAAATGCAATAATATTAAAAAGGAGATTCTAATAATAATTTTGTAAGTATAATTTCAACATGAAACAAGAATACATTTTTAATATAACGACACTAAGTCTGAATATTCCATTTTATTTAATATCAAATATTAACAATTTACAATTACAAATAAAATAATCATATTTATTTACTGTCAAGGCCTTAGAACAGAAAGAACATGTTATTAAATGATGCATTGTTTAATTTATCTTTTTTTTAATATTTTTTAAGAATTTGTTACGTAAAAGTAAAGCTTTTAAATTTGAAATATTTAGATTGGTAAAAAAAGTAATGTGTCCATCATCTAACGTAATCAACCGTTGATTTATCTTATATATATATATATATATATATATATATATATATATATATATATATATATAGAGAGAGAGAGAGAGAGAGAGAGAGAGAGAGAGACAGAAAGAGAGAATTAGTCATATTTTAATGTTTAGATTCTATATTTTAAAATGAGTAATTTGAAGATTCAATTTTATTTCAGTGATCCATGAAAGAGCCTTTATGCTAATTAAAGATAAACGTTAAAAAATAATCATTGTCTTGTATTATATTTGTAAATGCAAACATTATAAACCACATTAATGTTTCATAATTTTCATTCATTGATAAATTATGTGAAAAAACACCCATTTTATTATTGTAAAAAACAATTACAGATATAAACAAGTTGTAGATTATTGAAAGAATAGTTTCTTTTAAGTTCAGATATGTTCTTCACTATCAGTACATTGAAATTACAATCTTATCAGGGAAATTGCGACCTTAACATAGATGCTTAGTTGAATTCACTGTAAAATAGAGTCATGTAAATCCAAAGATTATAATGAATCATCAAGAAATGTGGGCAGATGTTAAAATTCCAAAATGAAAACAATGAACACCATTGTATTATCATGTATTCACGTTTAATAGAATACATAATAGGATTTTATAATTAATCTGTACCGTAGGTCAAGGTTGAATTACATTGTTGATAGCTGTTTATGCTCAGACATTAAATGGTAATAATCTGATTATACGAATTATTCTTGTCTTTGATTATTTATGCATCTACTGAAAAATACAACGCAACATGATAAAGAAATATTACTCAATAATATTTACATATTGAGAAAAACAGCATGAAATTTTTAATAAAATTTGTATTCAATAGAAGGTGTAACGAAAGTATCAATGAATATATGAGTTAAATTGATTATTGTTTACAAGTATTTATAAGTAGGTCTTCTAAAAATAGACAGAACGTATATACAAGTTGTTTTTTTATAAATATAATT
This sequence comes from Acanthacorydalis orientalis, assembly GCA_034766995.1. Taxonomy (NCBI): domain Eukaryota; kingdom Metazoa; phylum Arthropoda; class Insecta; order Megaloptera; family Corydalidae; genus Acanthacorydalis; species Acanthacorydalis orientalis. Next base: position 32,531,568 of record CM068320.1, read on the forward strand.
CTTATATCATAATAATAATAATACAAATAATATAAACAAAATACTTATATAACAAAGAAAATTATCAACAAAGAAATTTATCAAAAAAATTAATTACGATTAATAAATGTGTTATAAAAAGTCAATTGGTTTATTTTAAAGATAAATATGAACTTATTACCAGACATCTAATGCATAAAACGACTATTTACTAGTTATTAACACTTTTATAAATTAAATAAAAGGCTGTAAAATATGACGAAAGACAAATCCATTATGAATGCTTGTTTAAAAATAATATAAATATTTAATAGTCGATGAATATTGAAAACGCTAATGGGATATTATATAGGAAAAAAACATTTTTCATTAGAATTTCCTAAAATCCTACAAATATATCTTAGACTTTTAACGATTCATATCCACTACAATTTATATTTATTCGTAGAAATTATGAAATTAAAAATTGTTTAATGTTTTTGTATAGATTTATGAAATGTTATATAGAGAAACATATTCCGAATAACATTTGTAATTTTATAAATATTTCACGTTTTGGTTTACAAATGAGAACGTTTAATGAAAAAAAAACTGTTAATTGCCGAACAGCCTTGAAATACAAATATTTTCGTAAATAAAATCACAAATTTTATTCAAAAAGAACAATTTAAGTAAACATCACAATTTATATCTTTATAAAAATATATTACTACAAAAAAAGTCTGTAATGTCAATTGGTAATACGATATTCAAATAACATTCAACGAAACATAAAATAAATGTCACAGTTAAAAAATATAAAAAACTAGAAAATATTGTCATTTCTATATCGAAACAGAACAAATTGTCGTAGCTATAAATGGAAATATCTGGCAATTTGAAAAAATATACAGAAAAAGGTTATATGGGTAAAAAAAAAATAAAAAAGAAAAAGACTATTATTTACATGTTAGTTTATACAAACATTAAGATTATGTTTTAATCAACATAAACTATATTTATATTTAATTTTTCAATGGCGCTAAATAGTTTTAAGATCATTAAGCAACTCTTACCGCTAGTAAACGATTACAGCTTAAGGCACTTTTCGGTGTGCAATACTGTCGATTCAACTTGTACAATTTAATCACTTCTTTTTGATAAAAAAAATAACTATTACTTGTGAGAATGTTACCGAACGATCTTATTGTGGTTGATGGTAATTACCCACTGTAGACTATAACTAACCTACAAGTAGACGTTTGGGGTCAGACAGGTCCTCAACACAATGAATTTTTTATCGCTTGTTGCCATTGATTCTCAATGTACGGAAGTTAGTATAACTGGACTTCTTTCAATCAGACACGTGAACAATCTACACCTTCTTCAATACTATTTTTATTATGCTTTTTCATATTTGTAGTAAAAAATTAATATATTTATTGTAATACTATTTTTATTTATTTTTCACATTTTTTTTTATTTTAAAAAGTGTAAATAGTACACAGTCAAGACCTAAAATATCAATGAAGAAGAAATAAATTGAATATGTATAAAAAATATAAAATATGTGACAATTATCTGATATTTTGAACGAATTTGAGAAGTAAGTCTGATAAAAATATTATTAAAATTTGAATAGATTACATAAATAATCGAAAAAAGTACTTGCAAAACATTAGAGTAAAATAAAATAATATAATAGATCCAGTCTCACATCATTTCGACTTATTTTTTTAAAAAATATATATAATTGATTTAACAATTCTAATTTATCTGTAATTACACTGTCATTTAAAATATTATTTTTCATTAAAATGTAATAGTCATACATCTTGAACATGTATAACCACTGATGTATAAAATATTCTACAATTATTTACAAATAAAGCAGAGTGACAAAAATAAAGGAATTATTTAAAATAATTAATAATACATAATGTATATATTTTATCACTTTTTGATGTACAAAAATATAAGAAACACAAAACATACAATTATTTTAAAAAGTAATAATTTTCTAAATTTTATGTATTCATTCTTTAGAATTCCCTAATTTATTCTTACGAATTTTCATTAATCTTCTAAAAAATGTCTGTATATATATATACATTTTTATAAAATCCGTTGCATGCTGAACAAAAATTAAAAATACATTATCCACAAAAGTAACAGACGGTACGTTTTTTTAAACGTATAAAAGAAATAAATTCGTTCAGAAAATGTACATCTATAGGCATTATATATATATATTTATATATATATATATATATATATATATATATATATATATATATATATATATGTAGAGAGATTTATATGCATTCATTAAATATTGTGTTTTACTACCGGAAAAAATAATAAAAAATAATGAAAAAAAGACCTAACGATCTAATTTTCAAAAATATTTACATAAAAAACAATATAATTATAAATTTTAATATGTTCTGTCCAC
>CM068320.1:32536480-32556480 GCA_034766995.1 Acanthacorydalis orientalis
AAATTACATCAATTGTTACCTGACTCCGTATTAGATATAAATTATAATAAAAAAGCAAACATATATTCCAATTATCGTTGTCTATTGTACTTGAGTCGACAATATAGAAAGATATTTATGAATTATCACAAGCCGAAACGCAATAAAATCTTACAATCGACTGAACTTTTTATTGTTCACATTATAATGAAATTATTAGTTTCTATATTGTTAGAGTAAACGTTCACCTTTATTGAATTTTAGTTCATTCAATAGAAGCGCATGAATATTAAATATTGAAGTAATGGAAATTCTCAATATATTGATTTATATACATGATATATATATACATATATATATATATATATATATATATATATATATATATATATATATATATATAACAGAAATGTATACTTATATTTATGAATATTTGAACTTTAAGTTCGAGAAACAAATGTTAAACTGTAATTTGAAAACTTATTTTATGCAATGATTTATTAATTCAGGAACTAGGACACAAACGCGTTGGCCTAGTTGAACATTTTATCGATGTATAAATTATATACTTTGAGTAATGAGTTTTTCCATAAAGTTAAAAGGGATAAATCAAATAATTTTAGCTGTTTCATATGAATTGATTAGTAATTAAAAGGAAAATAATGTAAACAATTATCCTCTTTCAATTAATAATATAAATATATTTTCTATATTTTTAGTAATCGAAATAAATAAATACCTAAATTCAATATATTAAGAGTGATATGAGAACTGAAACAACTACATAATCATTGCAATCTATACACTAAAATCATTTTTATTTATGAACAAATTAATTTACTTTCTTAAAAATTTACAAACAAAAATACTTAGTATAAACGATTTTTAATCAATACAATACTTTTCTCTATTAAAGACTTAAATTATTCTAAATATTCCTATATTATAATTTACTATACATGAAATATTAAAAAAAGTTTAAAATTTTATAATACCTATTACAAAAAACACCCTAACACGCCTACGCACTGAAAAAATTTCCTCTTATCTTATTTAACAAGTTTCAGTTGATAATTTAATCATCTAATTAAAAGTAACAAAATAAGAAATAAAGACAAGTTTTTTTTAAAAAAAACAAACAAACACACATTTTGACATATTAATTCTTTTAATGAAACACCAGCAGCGCAGTTTTTACCTTGAAATTATTATAAATATATCAAATAAATTCTTAAATTATGGATAATTTATATATAATAAATCATTTTGATATTATGTCATCATTTTAAAATAGAAAACTGAATGTTAAATAAAAAAAAAACATGATAAATATTCGAAACTATACTATTTTTAATGTTATATTATTTGTAGGGGACTTTGTTCTCTTCTTATTGCGCTCTCCAATCCTCGGGAGAGCTTCGCCACTGCTCGCCCCCTCGCCAGTAACAAATAAAAGAAATTAACAAAATAATCTACCTTAAATGTAAATCGTAGTTATTATTGGGAAAGTTTATAATAATTAACACAACAAAATACAATGTTAAATTGTGTAAAATTTTTTCTTATTCTAAAGCTTCAATGAATATGATATTTTAAGTAAATGTCATCAGTTTTACATTCTAATCATATACATGTCTTTCGTTGTACACCGAGAAAGTTACATAAATGTGCCTGATGTTGGCCAATCAGAACAGAAAACACGTCATCTCCATCAACCAATCAGAACACGAATACTCAGTCACACATGACGACGATCACGTTTTGATTTAAATTAATAGAGAGATTTATGTATATGCCAGATTTTCCTTATTTAATTATGAAAATATCATTTTAAATGTTGGAAAATTAAAAAAGAAAATGATTGATCACTTTAATTACATCTTATCTACATATTAACTCGAAATAAATCTTGTATATGAATATTATATTAACTAAAAATAATATTCATATACAAGATAATGAAAACAAATCTAATTTTAAAAAATACATTTTTATAATTCAGTTAAGCTGATAGTAAAACTGAACATTGTATAAGTTATCTGAAAATGATAATTATATATCTCATAAATATTTCAATAAACTGCTTGCCTGTTGTTATACACACACACACATACGTACTTTTATATATATATATATATATATATATATATATATACATGTGTGTGTGTATGTGTGTTGGTATTACAATAATCCACAATAATGAACTTTTCGAACAAGCCACATTTTTTACCCTGTAACTTTTTAATATTTAAAATTTTTTGACAACTTTACCTTGTTTTATGTAAATTAAAATAGTTTTTATTTCATAAAACTCTATATTTTTGACTAATCCTAGTAAATTGCTTCATATCAGATTACTCATTGTTTCAATATATAAAGTAATATAACCAAAACAATGTTTATCCACACAGAATATGAAAAAATAAATATTAGTAGAACCTTATTTTAGTTTTTTGTAATATTGATCTGCACCGAATTCACATCGAATGAACTTGTATACATGTCAATCATTTTCATAAAAAAAAATGTGGGAAAATGTGTCATACAAAGCATATGAATAATGTACGTGGTTTGATTAATATTATCATTTGATATTTTGAGGTTTTTTATATTACACATTGCAAATTTATATCAAATGATTAAATAATCAATCAAGGTTTTCATAAAATAAATCTGATTGTTATTCATAAAAAAACCGAGGAAAATAAAAATTACTTTTGTAAAAAAAACGGTAGAAAAATTAGAACAAATGTATTAAAAAAAACTACACTGAATCGAGACAACTTCTAAAAATATATTATTTTTTAATTAAACGCAATGGTTTATGAACTTTTTGATTAGTACACAAATGTATGTTTGTATGTAAATTTTTGATTGTCAACTCGTAACTTGTTAGTATTTTAATATTATATTCAAAATAATAGCTTTAAAAAATCATAAAGAAATCTTTTTCTAGTTTAAAATTCAATTTCAATGCTAGACAGATGAATAATCATCATATAAGACTTTAATTTTAAATCAATATTTTACAGTGTAAAATAAATCACGTTTACTTTTTATGTACCTTCTGTACCACCAAGTCAAAAGAAACATTTCCGTGTGGGAATGACCTATTCAGCACAATGAGTATTATGATACCACACATACAAAAGTTAAACACGATATGAATATATATAAATAAAATGTGTGTGTATGTGTTGTGTATAAATGCAAGATTGTCGTCTAGCGACAATAATCACATGTTGAGACTACACTAACGCCGATAAATAATGATTCTGCGCTGCAAAACTGTGACTAAGTACAGAAACCACGAGGAATGACAACATAAAAGTGAATGAAGACGTCGTCTGGTTTCAAAATCAGTGCCGTATATTCACACTGGTCTGGTTGGATGTGTGACGCACATTCCACGGCTATTTACTATTTATTTTTTTTAAGCATTGTGGTTTTCTAGATAATACAAGACCGGTATGTGTGTGTGCTATATGCGTACATGTATTGAATAAATTTCCGGATTTTTCAGAAACTCATGAATGTGTAATTTTATTTATTTATATATATTTATATATATATATATATATATATATTTATACATATACATATATATATATATATATATATATATATATATATATATATATATATATACGTTTATTAATCATCCTTCAATTCGAAATAAGATAACAAAATACATATTTCACTTTATACCTTTATGTTATTTAATTTAAGAAATTGATAATCTAAAATTAGATTTTTATTTACGATGATTTAAAATGATTAAAGATAATACACTTAAAAGCATTATTTAGTGATATGTAGTGTTTTATATATTTTTTAAAAGTAAAATCATTTGACAGACATTGGAATTTTTATGAAAATAATTATTTATGCCGGCTTAATATAATAAAAATGTACATATGTTAATAAAAGGAAGTAAAAAGGCATTTATGTACACATTTCTTTATCTTGTTTTGTATAAATATGTCTTGATTTTAATTCCATATATGTGTACTTAATTGCAGGAAATTGATTATTCATAAAAGAATAAAATTAGTAGTAAAGACAATTACGATAAATATTTCATATATAATAAATATTAGATAAATTTTGCCTATTAAGGACAAATTATATATTAAATGAATGTCGTATACGTGTCAATTCATATTACTGCAAATGAATAAAAATATACATTACGTTATTCTACAAAAAGAAAAAAACGCACAGTTTACTAGAATTCTTAACAAAATATACAAAAAAAACACAAATACAGTTGAATAATATTTACAATAAAATTTAATAAATAATATTTTTAAAAAAATATATTACATATATATATATATATATATATATATATATATATATATATATATATATATACATACATACATAAATTATAATATATGGACATCAACCATCGACCCCCTATCCACTTTCATCGACCCCTAAGGAGACTATATCGACTCTGTTGGGAATACCTGTTTTAAACAATCCGTTAAAGAAAATAGTAAGTTTGCAACGACCTGAATTTATTTTATCGGCTTGAATATAATTTAAATTTAACTACTGATTTCATAATTGTGACCCGTATTACATATTCAAATTGTTTTTTTAACTACTCTTTCTATGACTCTTGTCTGTACTACCATTAAAAAAATAAAAATATATTTTTTCTAAATGTAAAATTACAAAGAATGCATTAACAATCAATAATGATATTTACTTCCATTAAGTATAAAACTATGAATGTTCTTAATTTCAATTAATTATAGTGAAGAGACACATTGATAAACATAGTTGTTAAAATCTAATGTATATTCATCTATGAGGTTTCAATCATGATAAGAAACCGTGTGGAGTGTCAGTATGTCATTATAAAGTCACTAAATTACATATGAGCACATTTATCTTTTCCACAACGGTTTCTATCATCAAAACTCATTTCCATACGTATATCTTGCTCTATATACATAATAACGGATCGTTTGATTAATAAGAGTTCTCCGATAAAAAAATAATATCAAATGTTTTCGAACAAAAATCGACGAATAGAAATTCAATTCGAGTCGAAAACATTCCAACAACGTGAAATAAAATGATATTTTGATTTAAAGTTATTCTGAAACCGACGTATACAGGTAATTGCTTCTGCTTGTTGTAATATTGACCCGGTTTTTATGATTTACTAAAGTATAATATTAATGTTTGCAGAATCTGCAGCTATTCCATACATGGAATGTATCACATTTGATGTACAGTTTCATTAAACAGGGAGAATAAAGATCATAAATATACGTAGATGTGTATATACAAGGTTTCATAGATTTATTTTATATTTTTTCTGTTTTAATCATTGTATCCACACGCAAGCACACACATGTAAATATAATAAATTTTGTAGACAATCGACTTAAAATTGCTTGTAAATTACATAAATGGTGTTGAAATAATCTTGTATGTGTATACATACATACATACATATATATATATATATATATATATATATATATATATATATATATATATGTGCGTGTCTGTATATAACAAATGTTTATTTGATTAAAATACAAAAGTATGAAATGCAGAGAAAGCAATGATTGAAAGTTGAAAAAATCTGTTTATTTATTTTAAAAATAATTTGCTGTGTTTATGTAGTCCTGTGTATTATTAACAAAGCTAATAATAATAATCATTTATTAAATATAATTATTTAAGAATTCTTAAAAACATTTTTCATTGTCACTTTCAAAATCACAAATATTTCTTCAAAAATTCACATGAAATATTTTAATGTCGCGAGGGAGGCGCAAAAGTATTTCCAATTTGAAGGAAGATCCATTAAAAATAATATTTTTTGTAAATTGTCAATGTAAGAAAAAATTTGTAAATCCCTGGCTTAAAACATATATATTATATATTAAATAATAAAATAAAAATTTGTAGTACACAATCTATTTTGTAATTTAAAATTGTACTTCTGAAAGAACCATTTATGGATCTTTTCAATAACAACTTTTGAGCTTACTGCAGTTAGCATTTATTTGATATTGAAAAGGTTTTTTGTTTCGTACTATTTATTAAGAACTATTATATATATATATATATATTATATGTATGTATATGTATATTACCACGAATAACACATATTTCTTCATCTCAAAATGTACTGAAAATCTGTACTATGTCACATTAATAAAAAAATATACAGATTTTCATAAATCTAATCAATGTTGCAAGCCTAAAAAATAGATTAATGTCAAAAATTTATTAGTTAATGTTATGTTATAAAATGATATTTGTCAAATTGTACTAAAACTATAAAAAAAATAATTGTTATAATTTTTATTCACATTTCATTCACCCCAGGAATTCACAACTTTTTTCATACATTGACCACTTACAAAAAATATTCTTTTTTATCGACCTTCCTATAAATTGGAACTACTTTTGCGCCTCCCTCGCGACATTAAAATATTTCATGTGAATTTTTGAAAAAATATTTGTGGTTTTAAAAATGATTACGAAAAATGTTTTTAAGAATTCTTAAATGATTATTATTATTAGTTTTGTTAATAATACACAGGACAACATAAATACAGCAAATTATTTTTAAAATTAATAAATCGATTTTTTCAACTTTTTTCATCAAAAATTTACAGAAATGTGTCATAAAAATTTCGTTATTCTAAAAACACACTAAACTTTTCCAATAAAATATTTTACATGACATTAAACGAAAAAGACTCGAACTAATATTTTATATCTGATAGTTTTAGTACAATAGACGCGTGTTTTTGATCGTTAATTAAAAGAATAACATCGACGCCTGCACCATTAAACATTCTAAAACTTTAAACACACAACTAAAATGTTTTAGGGCAAATTGTTCATTAGTATCGATTATAACATAAAATTCTTTTAACATTAAATTATAAACAAATATAAAACCTATTTTCGGATACTAAAAAATAGTTACATTTAATTATTTATTCAATATTTTTTAGAAGACTTATTTTTTATTATGACAAAATCTTAAGTGCTTATCGGAAAACAACAATCTCCTCTTCAGCTTGATCTCATTTTAGAAAGAGCTCAATTGCAGCTGCAATGTTATTAGTATTTAGTTTCTTTTATTGTTTCAAAACTCGTAAAGTTAACATAAAGTTTTATATGCTGTACTTAAAGTTGTATTTAACTTTTAGGGACAACAAATTATAGTTTTATTGCTTATTACGTGTACATGAAATCAAGATTGAACACAAAATTACTATTAGAGGACTTCGTAACCTACTTGCTTCACTCACCCACCCCCGGGTTCGCTTCTCTTGCCTACTTCTCAAGTATAAGCCTGTACATGCAACCGAATGAAACAATAAACATATTTTTTAAAACTCATTATGTCTATATAATTATTATCAGATATACAGCAATGTAATCGTTATGTATATATATATATATAATAAAAACCTAGTGAACTAATTTTAAACTTACGATTGTAAAAATAACTTTTTATTAAAGTTTTTATTAATCATTTCGGAAAGTCTCACAAATTCAAAAATCTTAAATACATAATAAAAGTGAATTATTATTTTGGATGTAGATTTAATCCAATAGTAATTAATTGATTTTTCTGAGTTATATACAATAACAAAAAGTATACCTAAGGTGATTAGTTTATAAAAATCATACTGATTTTAAAATTTCATTAGTTCTACCTAAAACAATATTTTCATTATTTAAACACTAATTTATCTATTATGGAATATCATGTTCTTCAAATCAAAGTCTAATATAAATACCTTATAAATTAAAATATTTTTTAGTATTTTTTTATTAGGTCTACAAATTAAATTTGCCCTTTTTTTAATACAAAACGAATGTTTATGAAAATATGGAATACAATTCAATCCTTAAAATATCCTCCATTATTCTGTATAACTTTGCTCCAACTAACTGACAAATCTCTTGTTGAAAAAAAAATAATATATTTGAGTCAATGAAGTCATAATGCATTTTCAAGTCTCTTCCACCGTTTCAGAATTTTTATTATATTTTAGGTGTCACAACATCTTCCCACAAAGCTGAACAATCATTCCCACAGCTTCGGTGGGATTTTTCTTCAATTAGAATCTGAAAAGTATGCAATGCCTAATATAATCCTTTTTTGGACGCCATCGTGTTCACTACTGTTTTATAAGGTTATACCAATTATTTGACCCTGAAATATAGTTTTTTTAAATATGTCAAGTTTGATACTTCAAAATTCTAAAACGTTGAGAAAATATTTTAATTTAAAACAGACTTATGATTGATTCAATTGAAAGGGACAGAATCAATTTTTACACCTTACATATTAATTGTAATTTTTTTTTACTTTTATTTCTTCCTCTTAGTACTGCGTTCATCTTCTTATTATTTCATTCGTTTCGTTTACAGAAATTAATAATTTTCTTATTTTCCAAGATTTATAAATAAATTATTTAAAACAATATAATCTGATATTACACGAATAACAAATGTTAATTATTGATTAATATAACATGTATTTTTCTTGCATTACCTCCTACATTGACTTCTTGATAATAATTATAAACATAAAGATGAAAGATGTTTTCTATTTTCTAAACATATAAACATCAACTCATTTGCAAAATCTGTGTTGTAACTATTTCTCCGTTTGATACAAAGTCTATAAATCTACTTTGAACTATAATTACTGATATATGGGGGTTTTAAACATGTTAATATCTAACACTTTTAATTCCCTTCTTGGAATTACTTCAAAGTCTAAATCTAGTTACTAATCGATTTGTTATTACCGTTGAAACATATTTTTATAACTATTAGAAATATTAAATCATTTGTATAAACAATTAGTATTACTTCTAATATTTTCATCATTACTATGATAATCTTGTTTATCAAATTTTAAATCTTGTATTTAAAGACTATTTTAAATTAGCCGCTTAAATTTCGTTCAAAAATTTTATCTATTTCTATCAGTCAGTTATGCTAAATTAATTTTCAGTAAAATATTCTTTTTTTTATAACTTTTTACTAAAGAGACTTTTAAACACTGGCCGACATTAATAAATTTAAATATAGAAACAGATAATCTGGTTTTTCCGCATGTAAATTTGAAATACAATAATGATTAATCGCGTTAATAAGCACATAGATAAAAATCATTTGATTGTTTTTTATATAACTCACAAAAACAGCACACAGTAAATATGTCTAGTCAGAAAAATAAAAGACAAATTCACTTTCAAGCATTTGGTGGTCCAATAAACGATAAAAAAAATCAATCTTAGTCGAGCGAGAACCACTCGTACATATAAAACACTTCAGTTTTTATTTAAGTAATGCGGCGTAAATTTCATGCTCAGCAAGTAGCCTTACACAGTCGTAATATAAATAGTTTTTTTCATATATCTCGAAGAACACTCTAAATATATACTATAAAGATTGCATTAGCATAAAAAAACATACCTAGCGATGATATTATGTCAAAGGATTGAAAAAAAATCGCCCGTTGTGAGGCGATGGGGCGTAAAACTGTGTGTGGGATGCTTATATGTTTAAGTTTTAAACATACAGAAGTTAAATTCGTTCCACTTGTTTAACCTTTGCCTTTAATTTGTTTTTCAGTGCGTTAATCTGTATTTGACGTACATATGACGTTAATTTTATATACAGTTTCCGTTCAGAATATCAAGGCAATCAAATATTTTCTCGTCGAATGTATATTACCATAATTAAGTTTAATCAAAATCTAGCAATTATTAGTTTCTAACATTAATAGAAGTATAAATGCACGACTCATTATGTTATAAAATATTATGTATTTTGAACTCTTGATTAAAATACCAAATTAGTTTCAACGTTGTAATATATATATATATATATATATATATATATATATATATATATATATATATATATATATATATATATATATATTAAATAATAAAATAAAAATTTGTAGTACATAATCTATTTTGTAATTTAAAATTGTGCTTCTGTAAAAATCATTTATGGATCTTTTGTAATAATAGCTCCTGTGCTTTCTGCAGTCAGCATTTATTTGATATTGAAAATGTTTTTTTTCGAACTCTTTATTAAGACTATCAAATAATTAAAGTTCTTGAATTTAAAAAATATACTCAATTGTATTAAAGTAGAATAATTTTTATTTTTAAAAAACATTAAAAAATATACAGTTATCCGATAGTTTAGCAGGCAGAATTTCTAATTTTTGAATAAAATTAATAAATCAATGTTTAATTTTAAAAACGTTCAAAATTTCATATTTCAATGAGTTAAACAGCTACTTCAATTCTTACATTTTTTTATACATCTATACATAAATAAACAATATTTCAATTAACTTAAAATTATACAAAACAAGTTATCATATTTGTTTTTATATAAAAAAATCTATTAATTAATAACTAACAATATAAAAAATTAATAATATTTAGATTTTTCTAATCTCATTTCAGAGACTGACAAATTATTTCATAAAACATTACAGTTAAACATCTTCCTTGATTAATTTGTCGAAACGGCATTTCTCGTATCAAATAATTTATATAAATGAACAAATTAAATTATACAACATTTAATTTAAATGTTATAAATTATCAGCTCGGCGAATTTAAGAATAACCATGATCTCATTATGACCTGAAAGTTGAATTTTCAATGTGATAAGATTACGTTACTCGAGCATAAGCGAAAACAATGTTATTTTTATCCGGTTTAATAAGAATTGTCTGGTTTCTCGTGAGAGAATATGAAACAATTAGGGTTAATTGATTCTGTCTAAATGTTTCGTACATAATCATGAATTAAGTACAAATTTATATAGGTTTAATTTCAGTATCATCCTAAAACTTATTACATACATTTCTTAATTGTTCTTTAAATTTTCTTCGTAGCATTTTTTAAATAAAAATTGAAATTTGACATATAGACATATATATATATATATATATATATATATATATATATATATATATATATATATATATGTATGTATGAATTCTATTTTTAAAAATATGAACTAAAGTTATGTACAAAAAATTTCATTAGGTACATTTTTTTATAAAACCCATATTTACTAAGCTCAATTCGTTCCCGTGTACCTGGAATTTAAGTCATTTTTCTTATCCTCGAGATAACTATTGATTTATGAAGACGTTGAAAGACGAACCGATAATGGAGAAACAAAAATAAAGAATAGTAATCTCAAGGCCAAAAAAAATAAATTAATTTCAGTTATAAAAATATTTACATTCGTTTATTTTTCCATATACAAGTAAGTACATAATAATAATCCAGTTTAAGTTCATACAATTCAATTTCAAGTATAAGAAAAATATCAATAATTCTATTATTTAAAAAATCAATTGCAAATATTGTCATAAATTATGTCAATGTATTGTTCGATATAAATAACAAATTCGTTAAACGTATACAGTAATTAATTGAATAATCAATGAGTAATGTAATTCTTTTATCAATTAATGATAACTAACAATAAATAATCAAGTAATAATTATTCTGTAGTATTGTTTTTTTGTTGTAAGTGATAAAAGTTAGAAATAGTATATTGAATTTCAATAAACATGCTAATAAATCTTTTTGAAAATTAAAAAAAAAATATTTTTCTGTTATTACTACTTCATAATTAATTTTGTTCAACAGAATTGTTTTATTAAATGTTTTAAAAACGCACGAATTTTACACACACTTGATTATACATTGTTTTTCTACGTTTCAGGAGTATATTAAACTCTTAAAATAATCGAAGATAAACTTCACAAAATCATAAATATTAGGTATAAAATTAATTCGGTGTCTTTTTAAATTAAATCAGTTATAACTCTATTTTAAATTAAAATATTTTCAAATCGTGTTAAGATTTTGAAGTGCCAACCTTACCATTTAAAAAACACTATATATTTTGACCAAGAAGTTGACGTAACTTCACACAATAGTAGTGAACGCGATGAAGTCTGAAAGAAGCATGTTAGGCATTGCATATTTTCGCATTCCAGATAAAAAAAATGGTGCTGAAGCCACGGGTATAATTTATTCATCTCTAGAGGAAGGTGTCGAGACGCATAAAACATACAAAAAATGCTAAAAGAGTGAAAGAGGTTTGAAAATGTATTAAAACTTTATTGACTTAAAGCCACCATCCCTTTTTCGACAAGAGATTTGTCAGTTGCCCCACGACCAGACCAAATTTATGCCAAATTATGGGGGAGGGTGCTTTGAGGATTAAAATGTATTCCATTTTTCCATAAACATCCATTTTCTATAAAGAAAGGGACCGAATTAATTTGTCTACCTAATATATCTTATTGAAAATATGTATTTGCAGTGATTTATAATCATTTAAATTAAATTTTACTGTAAAAGCATTAATAATAAGTATTTTCTTTATATATATATATATTACTTATTGACAATATTAATATTTTTTTAATAAGTAATTTCACTAATGAATACAATTTTATTAACAAAACAGTATTTTAAAAACTATTTAGTGCTTTTTTGAGCAAGAATTTGAAATACACTCAAAAAAGACTATTTCTAAGAATATTTTCATTTGACAGTTTCAGATTCTATTACCTTTTTATATTATATATTTGAAAAGTAACTATTGAGATTTAAAATTATTTTTTTACAAAAATTATACAAATACACACAGAGCAGTGGCGCGTTATCCTATGGGCAAAAGAGCAACTGTCTTTGGTACTCCAACAGAAGAGGAGGAAATCAGTCTTAAAATCTAATAGTCTAACTCTTAAATTCTTAAACAGTAATAAACTCACTACTGTAGTGCAACACTGTACATGGGGCCCCCTAATTTCAATTGAAATTAGGGGGCCCCAATTTCAATTGAAATTAGGGCCCCCTTATTGAATTCTCATGAAGCTATACCGCGCCACTGACACACACACAGGCATATATATATATATATATATATATATATATATATATATATATATATATATATATATTCATCTTAATTATAAAATTATGAATATTATACTTTCACATAACCAAACTTGGTTAATCATGCAAAAATATTAATATTCTTACATGTCTGACATTTGTTCACTACAAACGCTTCTATTAATTTTTTAGCGTTTTGCGAAATTATTAATATGATATTTATACTAATATCTATATCTTCCCACTACATATTCAAAAATTTAGAATTTCATTTTTAATACAAATATATTTTAATCAAAATAAGAAAGCTGTATAACGTAATTAATAACATTTTTTGTATTTTCCTTTTTTTCATTCCAATTGACATACATGCAAATATGAGAAATGTTTTCGTACGAATGTATACCTCTAGGTCAGTGTTACGTCATGTTTGTTTTCGTAAATAAAACAATGTGTATGATGAATACCACATAGTTATATCATTAAAAATGCTGTTTATCATTTTCAGTGGTGATTTATATAACTTTTTGTTCTTTAAAAATAACAGGTATATTCTAATGAAACAAAAACTAAATCTTTAGTTTAAAAATCATCAAAATGAAAACATATGTATATATATATATATATATATATATATATATATATATATATATATATATATATGATTCAAATATAATATATGGTTCTGTTATAAGGGTTGTCAATGCGCCCAAAAACCCCAATAACTAACTGTGATAAGGAGATTAATATTAAAAAAATATATATATATTAAAATGATTTACACAACTATAAACATAGTTTTATAAATCAAGTACTAAAGGTTTCATATATGTTGATGGCTTGTTATAAGCAGTTCAGAAGTGAAAAGTTTAGAGTGCTTTCATGATAAAAACAAACAACTTTTCAATTTAAAAATAAAAGCTGTAAATAATTTATGTTTGTGTATGTATTTTTTTCTGAAAAATACTCGTTACCCACAATAAAAAAAAAGTGAGAATACAATGTGTAAAATGTACCGATAGACTATGTGAGATTATAAATTTTCTTCATGATTACCTAAGGAAATAAACGAGATCGTGTTCCGTTTCCAACTAGAACAATATCGAAGTCCATACATATTGTTTTGCTCTACGTGCTAACAAGATATATGAAATTGATAAAAGCTTAGTGCAAAATGAACGCGTACCTGTGTCTCTCTATAAAATCTTACCGTGGTCACGAAACTGCTACACTCAACGTATAAACAATCGGACGTATTACACGGTCAATAATTCAATGACACGGATGAAGAAATCGATGATGATCGATTTATGGGTAGTAATTTTTGACCTTGATGATCGTCAGACCTTGTCCAACAATATTAACAAAAGTTTACCTTCAGTTCTTCACCTAACATTGAACCAGTTAAAAGAATCTTATTTTTTTCAATTAATCTGGAAACGTTTGTTACTGAATCGAATCCTTTATTTCCAGTTATAATATTTTAAGATAGAAACAATAACAGTATTTTTCGCATTCATATTTTCTATATCTATACTTGTTATTAGTGCATTGCACACTAGTCTTATTAATTATAGTCGTATGACACATGCAATGCAAGATTAATTCATTTTAATAAGAACAGTTCAAATTTTTGAAAGTTGTCTAACCAAATTAAGCATCTTGAGTTAAGGCAGTCAATGACCTGTCATTGTTTTCTAAACAGTATTTTGAACATTTCTACGTATTATCTTTGTAATAATTGTTTGTCTAATATACATTTATTGAACAAAAAATCATTTTTTTTCGTTTAGATATCTTCTGTTCTATAAAACGTTTATTGTTTAAAAGCTGGTCAATTTTAAACACATTATTTTCACACTGTCCTATGAAAAACAAAATCATTTTTCGATTTCTTCTGTACACATTTACTAATTAATTTCTAATATGATTAATGACTTTCAATTCGTGTACCATAAAAGTTCAATACAATTACCCAACATGGACTGTGTACTACATGACAAAAACCATCGATGATATCATTTTAATAATGAAAACTGAAAGTCTAAACTACGCAAAAAAATACATTTTAAATTAAAACAAAACGGATGGACAACAATGTATACAAAAACTTCATTATAATTGTGTTTTTTTTGTGGATGTCCTTAATATGTTGTGCATAGTTCGTTACTTTAAAAATATACAAGCCTCACACAGTTATCTCGTACAACGTTCTATATTTTTTTTTATATCTGATTTGATATTATAAAATTAATTGCTGATAACAATGATTCGTATATGATTTGAGAAAAAATATGGACGAAATAATAACTACCACTTTTCTTAATCAATCAAATCTCTTTGAAATGATATTCCATACTTTTAAAACTTAATTTTTAGTATTAGCAGTCAGTACAGTTTCAGTAAACAAACAACATACTAAATTTTTTCTAATTCAATTCTCAAATTTATATACTTCTGCTTCAACATTAAACTAGATTCAATGAAATAATTACTGCTACTATTCTTAATCATTTAAAGCTCTTCTAAATGGTATTCCACTTTTATAACTCCATTTTTAATATCAGCAGTTTCAATAAACAGACCACATACTTGGTCATTTCTAATTCAATTCTCAAATGAATATATTTTTGCTTCAACATTAAACTAGATTAAAACCTATCAACTTCATATCAGCGTTTAATAAATCTATTTATAAAATATTAAGTTCAAGTTTATAAATAATGATACATCTGGATATATAAAATTTTTTTTTCTTTAAATTCTTCAAAAATTTCAAACGTCATACATGATATATGTGTGTGTGTATGTTTATTTATATATATATATATATATATATTCTATTTATATATCAGCCACATTACATAAACAATTACAACTTGCATAGATCAAGGTTAAAAGTATGATTAAACCATATTTTGTATCATTCCTTATATGTGTGTATAATAACGATTTATTTATTTATTTGTTTATATTTATATACATATATATATATATATATATATATATATATATATATATATATATATATATATATATATATATATATACATATAACCCTCGTATAACGTGGTACTTCTATAACATAGTTTCGATATAACGCACTATTTTACTTCCTATAACCCTTGAATAACGTGAAAGACAAAGAAACATTGATCACTTATTCAGTGGAGAAAGATTCGGTGACAGTATTGAAGATGATGTTCGTGAATCAATAAATAAAGCACAGGATTCAATTAACAACTGGATCTGATCAAAATCTTGACGGTACTCTGAAGAGGACTATGATCAACTAATGGTTTCACTATACAAATCTTGCGAAAAAGATTAAACATGGCTAAAATGTTATAATATTTTTTTAACAGATAATGATCTGTCACTGGAGAGATCTAACAAATTTAACAGGTAGTTGGAAATTGCTCTAACAAAATGCAATGATAAAATCTAAATTGCTAAGAAACAGAAAGCAAAGTCTGATAACTGATTTTTTTGACAGTTAAACCAGCTGAAGGATTGAAAAAACCAAAATACAAGGTTATATTAAATGACGAAAATTATGTCGAAGAAATTTTATCTGTAAAGTTTTCGATGAAATTTAATTTTAGAAGAAAGTGATACTACTGATTGAAAGTAATTTAATAAGTTCTTTTTTATAACTAGATGATGAAATGATGTATTTAATTTTTTTTTTTGAATGAATTTTACTTATTATTTCTCTCTTAAAGCATATTTATTGTTTTAAGTGAAAAAAAAAACATTAGAAACGTAATCCCTTGTTTTGTTACATTAAGGGGTACAAAATTTATTAAAATCTGAATGAAATTGACAATTTATTGTTAATTCTTGATAAAATGTAAAATAGTTATAAATTACATATATTTTTTTGATTTACTTAAACATATGAGCATGAAAACATTGTTTTTCATTGAATTATTTCTAATATATAAAAATAAATAAATATATATATATATATATATATATATATATATATATTATACATTTTTTGAAACTTAAATCCAGATTATTGAATATATACAGTTTTGCAAAAAAGTGATGTATAACGAATGTCAAACATATAATTACTTGGAATAAACTTGGAATGATTTGTCTTGAATAAAATTCTCTTACTTAATACTTTTAGTGTAGGTGCTTCTGAGAAGTAATTTTTTAAATAAAATTAATAAGAGTTTAATAAGTTACGTTATATATATATATATATATATATACACATATATAATGAGAGAGAGAAAGAGAAAGAAAAAGAAATCAAGTTTTGGAAGAAGAATCTTTAAAATATTCCTAGAAATAAAAATCAATTTACATTAGCTACGTTATTAATAACTGATGTTGTATTAAAAATTAGTAATTAAAACCACAAATTTTTAGTCAATATTGTAAATTTTTCTAAAAACAGAATTAGTGTAAAAAATGTTAATTTGTGTGAAATTGATTAAGTTCTACTGCGTGAAATCGATAACACTTTTACTTTCCCTGGTGTTAGAAACGTTGCTTCAATATCTCAATATAAATAGATTTGTTAACTTTTAGATAACGAAATAACTGAGTTATAAATAAAAATATTTGGAAAGAAGATATATTTTTTTTAATAACTAATGAAAGATATATATTTGTAAATGTAACTTGTATCTGTTTTAATTAAAAAAAAATAAATCCATATCATTTTTTTTCTTTGTTAAAGTTATAGAAAACACTTCCATCTATTACTACTTGATTGCGTGGACCCTAACTACTAACAACTATTAAACAACTAATTACTAACTACTATTTGAAGATGAAAGTTTGCAGATGTACTTGCAAAAAATTCGTTTGTAAAATTAATATTTTTTATCAATGGTTTCACTTATCAACAGAGTAATTCAAATTAACTTTTCTATTTCCGACATATATTGACAGTTTATTGTAATTTAAAAACGGTAAATTTACTTTTACTATCAAATTTTTGCAATGTTGCAGCAATAATAATATAAGAAGATAAGAATAATATAAAAATTTTAACATAATAACAAATAGACTATAAGAATAATTCACACATCGATTTGTTTGAACAACAACATAAAAAATCGATACATATCTGGTCATGCGTTTATTATTTAACTTACTACACACGTACACACACATTAAGATTTAATGTACTTGCAATAAAAACAGGCCCGTGTAATTACACTGAAAAACGAAACAATTCTAAACCACTTTCGTACGTTTCACTGAACGGCTGAACCAGCACACAATCAAATTGTATATTCGATTGTAGATAATTAAACCACAAATGCAAAAACCACTACTCCACTCTAGAACCAAAAATAATGTTGATCTTTCACGTTGATTTTCGCTATACAGCGACTCGACTAAGATTGATCTTTTACGAGTTTCGTCCACTTTTTGCTAAAATAAAATTAATGATGTTTTTATCTTCAAATTACTTGCCTTATAAACCTGTTTTTTAAACACGTGTGTTTTTAATTTCCTTTTTATTCTATGTGATATTTAAATTTATTTCGAATCACATACAAAATTATTATATAGTTTTAAGTGACATAAATCTATTTACAATTGAAGATATAAACGAAATCTTTAATCTTATAGCTTTTAATAGTGATTTAATTTTTTTTGTGATACATAATGGTATAATTGATTTTAATATATATATATATATATATATATATATATATATATATATATATATATATATATATACACATATATATATGTACATGTATATGTATATATATATATATATAAAATAACATATTCATTTATATTTATTTCATAGCAAACAGATAATAATTATCAGTATATATATTGATTGCAGTATTATATTTTTCAAACTGCAAGTTAGATAAAAATTAAATTTGTGTTAAGTAAATATACAACGATTTTTCATTTCAGTTTTGGAAAAAATTATATTTTTTAATACAGTTCTATATATTTGTGTGTATGTATATGTATGTATATATAAAATATATATATATATATATATATATATATATATATATATATATATATATATATGTATACATGAGACCATGTATGAGAAAAATGACCTAGTGTATGAAAACAGATTTAAAATAATTAGTGTTTATAACTGATTTAATATCTTTTTAGTATGTTTTCTTGTTTATTCGTTAATTTTCTCAATATTTACCCATACATGTCGCCAAACAAATATTAAAAATAGAAATTCTCTCAAAAATATATTTTTTTAAATTACTGATTATCATAATTATAAGAACATTCAGTAAAAGTCATGCATTTTAAAATCAAAAACGAAAAAAATCACACTAACAAGCACTGAACTTGTTTTCGGAAGCAAATGCAAATCTGGAAAACTTTATTCTTTTTATAAACTGAATTTAACCATAGAATTTAATTTTTATATATAACAAGGTCTGTTTTTAAAAATATTTATAAATTTCAAGCATATATTTGTCGGTGAATTCTATTTATTCAACGTAACGATCATTATTTTCAGTTCTACTGCATGTGCTCTTATTTACATTTAAATATACACATCTTTTTCAAACATGTACTCTATACAGTTTACTGTTTACTTGGTTCTTTATATTTCTATACGTTTAACAATTTTGTACATTTAGTTCTTTAAGAAAATATTAACATGTTACGTTTGCATGTTATTTCTTAATAATATCTTTATACAATGCAATAAAGTTAACATAAATTAGTCTCTAATATGTATAATTTAAATAATGAAAAGTGTATAAGGTACACATTAAGATAAATGGTTTGATTTAAATAAAGTATACTGCATGATTAAAATATATAGAATTAAATTACGGTTTTAATTATTAACATAAAAAGTTTATCTGAATGACTGTCGATTAATAGAACCATTCATAAAAAAATATTAATTTTACAAACGGATTTTTTTACAAATACATCTGTAAACTTGCATCTTCGAATAGTTGTTAGTAGGTCCACGCATTCAAGCAGTAACAGATGGAAGTGTTTTCTATAACATTAATGAAAAGCAAAAATAGATATGGAATTCTTTTTTTTGAATTAAAACAAATAGCA
>CM068320.1:32558980-32726480 GCA_034766995.1 Acanthacorydalis orientalis
TTTTCTATTCATTTCTTATGATGTTCCGTCCAATAAACGAGACACATGCCGAACCACATCTCATCAAACCTGTCAGGTTCTCTGTCCAGAATATTTTCCTTTATATGCAAACAATTGTAGAAGATTTTTAATATCTACTGAGTAGTCCCATAAGTAATGCGTTTTTTTTTAAAAATAAATTTGGAAAAAACGAAAAAAATTTAACATTTTAATTTTGATCTAAAATATATTCTCCGTTATTATTTACAATTTCTTCCCATCTTAATCTTTAATTTTCAACACCCTGACGATAAAACTTTTTATGTTTTGCATTAAAGGGAGTCGACCTCACTTCAGACATCATTCTCTGTATTAAGCCGTTTTCCATTTATGCGATTTTGGGGACTACCGAACATAAGATAATCTAATAGTGCTTGGTCAGGAGAATATGGGGGATGAGTCTTAATTTCCTATTCAAATTGCCTCAGTTTTTGAAGAGTTTCGAGTGCTGTGTAAGATCGGTCTGGTATTATTGTGGTAAAAAATTATACCTTTTATGTTGGATAATTCTAATCGTTTTTTATGAATGGATTGTTTTAGCTGTACCAGTTATTCGCAATAAAACTCTTTTGTGATGGTTCGATTCTCTGGTAATAGCTCGTAATCGATAATTCCTTTCATATCCCACCAAACAGACAACATAAACTTTTTTGGATGAAGCCCTCCTTTCGCAGTTGAAGATGGTGTTTCGTTGCGGTCAATCCATTTTCTTTGACGTTTAACCTTTCGCACTCCAAGCAATTAGGCCATATAGCAGTTCAGAAATTTGTATACTACGAATTAGGATATGAGTATAATAAAAATAGAAATGTATAAACACCCGATGACATTGATGGACGAACGGTTATCAAAGCTTTTATCTGCAAATAATAAAATGTGGGCAGTGACACTGGCCGTCCTTTCACTTGTATGAAATCCACTGATCCAAATTAAAAACCTTATCAATCATTTTCAAGTGAAGATGAATATTGGAATGCGTTGATTTAAGTTCTTGGCTAATTTTTCTACCGTTTAATTACGGTTTTATTCCACTAGTATTCGCAAGATCTCATCACCAAACTCTTGAGGATGTCCTTATCTTCCAGGCTGTAGTTCCTGGACGGAAATTTTTGAAACCATCTTTATTCTTGGCTAAGTCTAATAACATCTTAATCATAGATTTTCCACAATTTGTTTACTGCAGTTGTAGCGTTATTGATCTGACTAAACTCACAAAGAAAATACGCCTAATTAGACACTTTCATGATAAATTATATTGTTTTTGGTAAATTTGGGCGATCACCTAATTTTCTACGATAAGACTGAAAAAACATTATATACAATTGAGCAGAATATCCATCTGATACGTTATTACAATAATTGCAAAGAATTGCATAATCTATTTTCACCTGTATGAAAATACTGAATTACTTATGGATGATCCGTTATTATAATTTCATGTTTTTAACTCTTTATGTACTTGTACGACGTTCAAGTACCATAAACGAAAACTGATATTAAATCTTCATCAATGATTTTATTATTCACCTCGCAGGACTTCTATATCCGAAATATAAAAAAAATATTTAATTTTTCCAAACGTTATTCTTTTTTGTGATAAAAATTACATCAATCCATTTTTGTATTTAAATTATTTCAGTAATCAAAGGGATAATTTAATATTTATATAAATATCTCTATGAGCAAAGAATTAATAAACTCATTATTCATTGTTAAAGACAGTGTTAGAAACAGAAACTATTTATTCTCAACAGAAAGTGACATTTGAATTTCAATGATTTGTTAAATTTGATTTCTTTTGTCACTATAAATTTAAAGTGTTTAAATACACTAATTATAAATAATAACATTATAATTATAAATAAATTGTCTAGTATTGAAAGGTACTGATTATAGTAACAATTTAAATCAAACATATATAATGAATAAAATAATTATACTTATTTTTATATTAATAATTGTATTATTGGATTGCACTGGTTGTTTTAATCCTTATCAATCACACGAGTACTACTTCTACGGTTAGTTTCGACACTTAAACTATCTTCGGGTTGCTGTAGAAAACTCGAGTTATTCTTAGAGTTGTCTATTTCTACTTATTAATAATTTAAGAGACAAAATTAATCATAAAAGAGAAATGTTTGTCTGATCCATAAGGACTAAATCCTGAATATAATAATGAGTAACAGTTTAGTTTACAGTAAGAAATATAAACTAAATGAAAGAGAAATAAATTTTTTTAAAATCAATTAAATAGTTATTAAGAATCTAAACATATAGCCGATTATTGGAATAAAATTTACACTTGATTTAAAAATAAGGAAGAAAAGTTTATCTTTATTGTTAATATTTGACTATATAATACTCGTGTAAATATATATGACACTATTTGTAACAATTTGTGTTTACTTGTAAATTTGAAGCAACTGAAATAATGATACAACTCAGTTGAAACATATTTTGTGGTATTAAAACATATTTCTCTCATTTCTCTTAATAATAAAATAAATTTTACTTGGATAGACTTGTTAGTCAGGGTGTTAAAATAGCAAATCTATTATAAAATTCAATTATAACATAAATTAATTAAAAGTAGTATAGATTTAAAAAAATGTTAATACATAAAATATCAAAACTGAAATTTGCTTCATACTTCAAAATAAATAAATAAATACATCTTTATTTCCATTTATTTTTTTAATAAATGATGAAATAAATAATAACAGATTAAATAAAACATAAAATTAGAGTTCATCATAATAAAATTAAATTTACTAGTAGTTTCGAATTAACATTAAATGAAATATAAAACATATATATATATATATATATATATATATATATATATATATATATATATATATATATATATATATATATATATATATTGAGAGAGAGAAAGGTCTGTAATAATTTAGTAAAATATATTTATGTAATGTCTGCATTCTTAGAAGTTAATGAGCAAGTGCTTTATACAGAAGTTAACTATAAAAATGAATAAATGACTATATTTTGTGTGTGAAGCAATGTCTTTGAAAATGAAATTCGTTTAAAATTCATATTTTGAATATAGATTCGATGATTATGTCTAAATCAAATATTTAACTACTTAACTTAAAGTCTACTTCATGTACTTATTGTATGTCTGCATTTCATTACAAATTACCATTTTTAGAAACACTAAATACATTTTTAAAAGGCAGTTAATTATCACTTACTCAAATACAAAACTATATATCAGGTTCACTAGTCAGTTGAAAAAATTTTACATCACAAAAATATTCTATATCATACTGTTTATATTAATAATGTTTTTTTTAAAAAAAATAAAGATTCTTAAGTTAATTATGTGATATTTAAATCATAGTTTTATCAAGCTTGTTATCATATACATGTTTTATTATTTAATTATATTATTCATTTAAAATAATATTTTTTTACGGAAATACGTCAAGAAATAGAAATATTTCAAATATAAAATCATATGATTCATACTTACACAGTCACATGATTATACATTTTACTGATAATTTTTAAAAATTATTTATACAAAACTTTTTATTATAAATAAAATATTTTATCTTAATACTTATATAAATTATTAATAATTTGTAACTATATGAATGAAGTTATGATATAATTTGATTAAAACTATTTAAATTGAAAACGTCACTAAATTTTCCAAATTAATATTAATCATTATAGATATTATGTATGTAGCATAAAAGATAAATTTAATTGAATTAATGTACATCAATAACACAGGATACGTATAAAAAATAATCTTACATCACAGATAATACAAGGAAAATAAAATTGAAGAGGCAATTTTATTGATACTATAAATATTCATATTCTATAATACAGAAATATAATCATTAAATTATAGTTCAAGCACTATGGTTTAATTCATTCATAACAGAATTTTTATTCTCCTCACAAACCACTGAATTTTCCCTTAGTACTCTGAAGATAATAGCATCCACATCTAAGTATCAAGCAATAATCAATGATCAATTATCAGTAATTAAACGATTCTATCATAATTTGTTTGAGTTTTTAGTAATGAAATAAAATCATTCTTTTTTTCTTATTATATGACTTTTTTTGTTAAACTTACTGATTTTTTGACATGGACAATGGAATAATTTTTCTACAATTACTTACTTTTATTGAAATAATTATACTAGAGCTTAAAAAGGTTACATTTTTTTATATTTCATCTTTAAATGTTTTTAAATTAAATAAAATAGTAAATTAAAATTAAAAATGTTATCATCTTCCATAATTGAATGTTTAAACTGACTACATATTTTTTATAATTTTGACAAAACCCAATATCATTTTTTTATTTCCTAATTTCTTTTTATTACTTTATGTAATAAGTACATTGTTAAATAAGGATTATATTCATTTCAATTAAAAAACAAACACTTTATATATATATATATATATAAATGTATGTTTGTACATGTGTAAATACACATTATATTTTTATACTATTGAGATATAGTATTTTAAATTTAAACAAAACGTTTCAGAAAAATGCAAACACGAGATACGCGACGGAAAAAAATGCTAAAAGTACACAAAGTTCCGTATCTGAAACTAAATAATACGAAAATAGGATGAACAAAACGGAAACATATAAAAAAAGTCTAATAAAAAAATATATAATAAAAAATTGGGAGAAAAAAATGTGTTAAAAATATACGTATACGGATGAATGAATTGAAAGTATGGAAATGTGTTTGAATTCAAAAGAACACGATTTTCAGAAGGTTGCCAGTCAATATATAAATATATATATATATATATATATAAATATATATATATATATATAAATATATATATATATATATACATACAATGAAATTATCTAAATGTATAAAATTCGTTATATTTACTCACAAATTTAAATACATTTGCAATCACATCAAAATCCCTTTTATGTTTGTTGTTTAATTGAAAATTTGAACTATTAACCGTTTTTTATGAAGTTATATACATTTTAAATGTCTTATATTTTACTAATATAATTTATATAATAATGGATATAAATATTTATTAAAATAAAGAATGATTTCCGATCCTGTGTTAGTTCAGAGGTATCACTAGATAGTGTAACTGATCCTCTATCATTTTTTTCAATAAAATTAAATTAAATTGTTTATATCAGTAACTTTGTAACATATGTTCAATAATAAATATGAGACATTTTTTTAAATGTCTTTTTGAATAAGTTATAAGTAATCATAGTATATAAATTCATTATATATTCTGATATATATATATATATATATATATATATATATATATATATCATATGAGTCAAAAGATACAAAAAACTAATTTTTCGTATTGATGTGTTTTTTTCATGTTTCGAAATATATATCAATCAGGTGTTAAAAGAAATATTCGAGCTTTAATTTCCTGTACTGTATTTATTTATACTTGAGATTATAAACGAGTATGTTAATCTATTTTTAAAATCAGTATCGATATGATATATATATATATATATATATATATATATATATATATATATATATATATATATTAAGAGTTTCATATCTATTTATTTTATTATATATGAGCCTTTCAGATAAGTCTGTTTTTCATAAATAATTTCTTTTTCTAACCCACAACTACCAAGATTTTTCTTCATCAGTATCCAAATGTGTATGAGTAACAATCAAAAATAATCAAATCAATTATTGAACAGTTTTGAGCAGAAAAGATTGTTATGATTTTTTATGTGAGAAAAAAAATTATGAAAATAAATTTAGAGACAGTATTCGAAGTTTATTGTCTTTCACACAAGTTCAAGAATATAAATTAGAGAATATTTTTTTAAAAAAAATTACCTGAATTATTTAAAATTTCTTTTTAAAATATTCATTTTTTAAAAAAAAACCGTTTTTGAGGATAAAAATTAACCTCCTTTGATTCAAATTTTGGTCAGGTAGGGTTAGTGTGTTCGGGGTTTTTTGAAATATTTTATTGGATGCAACATTTATATTTAAGCATTTACTAAAAACCAACTTATAGAACATAATAGTATAGTTACAAGTGCAATCAGAAAATATAATCTTAAAAATGTCAATTCCATTGTATTCATCACGTTTTCGCTCTTTAATTTTGGTGACATTTAAGCATTGACATTAAGCATACATGGATTTTTTTAAATATGTTTAATAATTTATTTAAATATACTTTTCCTTCAATAAATTGATAAAAAATTAATTTAATACAGAAAAAATGGTAATTTGACTAAAAAATTAATATCATATGACAATGAAGGACACTTTTACGAATAGGAAATAATTTCTAGTTCTAGTAAATAATTTCTAGTAACCTTAGTTTCCTTTATAACGGAACTATTAGTTTTTAAACTGTTATTTATTATTTTTGTAAGTACGTGCATGCAATGGAAATTATCAAAAATTTATATGATATTTAAAATGGTCTTCTAAGGATTAGCGAAGCTTAATATTGTAAAATTTTTAATTATTTACTAATCTAATCAATATAAAAATCTGATTAAATAGTATCACTGATATTTACTTTTTAATAAAAATTCTATTATTTTTTTAGTATAAAACTAAAATTTCAATAATATATTTTATAAAATTTAACAATAAAACGAATTACTACTCACAATATAACCAAACATACAGTCTCATTAAATTTGATGGAAGTATGCGATGAGAATATTTAAAAATTAAATACTAACTTGCATTATTCAAAATACACTTAGATTAATACACTTTTTATCAATAAAACTTTGACTTCTGCAAACTGAGGTTTATCTTGTATTTTGTTTCATAATAAAAACCCATCGATATATATATATATATATATATATATATATAAATTTAATTGACTTACAATGAACACATTAATCCAATTTAAATTATCACAGTTAATCTTAATAGGAAGTCATTCTCTTCGTTAATTTTCAAGTAATCTAAACACTTTTTGAATGATACAAATAGGATACTTGTTTTTGAAATAAAATTTTCTAATATCTTTTTTTGCACTGATTATATTTGCATAATTGCTGTTATTCCCATCATATGGTATTTCCATTAAAAAATAATTATTTAAAAATGACATTATGACCATATAAATTCGTTATAAAAATTTTAACAATATCTATATATATATATATATATATATATATATATATATATATATATATATATATATATTAGCAGATATATCTTTGAAGCACTTAATGTAATATTTTAGTAAATCTACCGTACTAGTTGTCAAATCAAGAGAATTGATTTGTATTTCATTACATAAACTATAAGCTATAAAAATAGATGTTGACATTGACGTATCTTGGTGCCAGGACTGTATTATATTAAAAAATCGTTTGCTAATATTAGTTGATATAAAAAATGAAAACTGAATTCTAAACAGTATGTTTTCAATTATTTTTATTTTTATTTCAGTTAAGCGCACCACGTTTTCCGGTCGTCTTAAAACTAGGACATGCGCACGGAGGACTTGGAAAAGTCAAGGTAGAGAACCATTCCGATTTTCAAGACATGGCGAGCGTCGTCGCATTAGCTAACACATACTGCACCGTGGAGCCTTACATTGATTCTAAATTCGATATACACGTGCAAAAGATTGGAACCAATTATAAAGCTTTCATGTAAGATATAAAAGTGTTTTGATTATATATATATATATATATATATATATATATATATATATATATATATATATATATATATATATATATATATATATATATATATATATATCCATTTATTTCTAACTTATTTTTCGCATTAGCTGATAAATTTTGATTAGTATGTAGTTATTTTTTTATTTCTATTATAATTTATGTATACTTTTCTATAATAGATTTTTCTTTGATATCATTCAAGTGATAATTTTTTAACATAAAAATTAGAAGATATTCTAAGGAAACCTTACCTTATTAGTATTTTATTAAAAAATAAGTAAATGTTTTGGATAAGATCCTTTTAATTTGGTTTGAAATAATGTTTAAATTTTTTTTTTATGAAACTAAGAGTTATTGAATCCATAAAAGCATGAATAAGAAGTACCATTGCAATGACAAGAGTTGTATATTAATTATTTAGTGTTTAATAATTCCAGTATTAATATATAAGTGAAAAAAATAATTTGATAAAATTGTATTATTATTCATACCCATTTATAAAAATGATTAATGCTGACTTAGATATTGAATTGACAGGAGATAGCTGTCTTAGAATTAGATTGTTCGGAAAATAATTTCAGTTTATTTTTCTGAATACTTACCTTAGTTTTTTTCAATGGAAGTGCCATTTTATCGTGTTCATGTTAACATCATTTTGAAATGCATTTTCTGGTCTTTATTTTGGTAACATCGATTTTGGTTTTATTATGAATTTTGATTCAAATTGGGCTATTGAATTAAAGATGGAAAAGAAACAAATAAGAGTATATTTTTTGTATGAGTTCAAAACGAGTGCTAACATAGTACAAACTGCTCGTTAACTAAACGACCCTTTTGATAAGGATAGTGTTAAGGTGCAATAGAGGTTCCAAAAATTTCGTGCTGAAGACGAGAGCCTTAAAGAAGGTCGCGGGACTCCTTCTTCAGTTCATATTGACGAACTGATAGCGTTAGTTGAATCAGAATCACCCACAACAATTCGAAAGCTTGCACAAAAGATAGGCATTAGTCATCCAACAGTTTTGGAACACTTAACACAGCTAAGAAAATCAAAAAAGCTTAACAAATGGATATATAAACCACAATTATTTTCCTACCAATCTAATATTAGCAATTCTTCAATTTTCTTAATAAAAAATCTATTTAATATTTGTTCTTCAGTTTATTAAAACACCTGTAAATTTTATTAAAAATATGAATTAATGATGTAAAATAAAAATGGAATAATATTATTTCTGTTATTTAAATTCGTAAACATATATATATATATATATATATATATATATATATATATATATATATATATATATATATATATATATTCCTGACCGAATTTGCGATTTTCTGTTATTTGATTTTTATACTTTTATTCGGTAGGCGTAAATCGATTTCTGGAAATTGGAAAACGAATACAGGAAGTGCTATGTTGGAACAGTTGACGATGACCGAACGATATAAGGTATGGGTTGACGAAGTAGCGGACCTTTTTGGAGGACTGGAGATATGTGCACTGGAAATTATCGTCGGCAAGGATGGCCGAGAACATATTATCGAAGTGAACGACAGTGCACTCACGCTTATGGGCGATTCGCAAGAAGAAGATCGACGCCACATTGCTGAGTTAGTCGTTCATCGAATGCAGGTATTTACATTTTTTTCTTATACATACGTACATACATATATATATATATATAATGTATATGTATATCATTCTCCTTTAAAAGATGATTTTAGAAAAAGAAATGTTTTTTTTAAATATTTTTAACTCTTTTTCGATCTACAATTTCATATTTATTACAGTTAATTGTTTGTATAAATGAAAACAATTTTTTTAAAATTCTGCAATTTTTTTGTACAGATTATAAGAAAATATTTTCTTGTTTATGTATAAACTTTAATAAACTATTATGTTTAAAACAGGTTAATGAATAGAATGAATTAGTATCAAAGTTTATAAAAGATTGTTTGTATAAAAACAATGTATGAATAATTCAGCAAAACTGACAGAACAAACTGTTTTAATTACATGTTTGTTTTAAAATTGTGTTTACTTCGGTAACTGGTAATTAAAAGGGACCAAAAAGGCATATTATTCATTTTTAATAAATAGAAAATTATCTAGTTTCATTATAACGAAAAAACTACCATGAGTAACGATTTTTAATTTATTGAACATTCATTACTCTCAGCACTAATATTCTAAGGCATATTTGTATTTGATTTTAAAATTAATTCTAATGCCAGTATTTTGTGTTTTTAATTTTCCAAATTAATTAAAAATACTATCCTTGAAAGTAGATTCTAAAAAGATATTACCATAAAATAAAAAGATCTAATTGATTAAATTTCATTTTATATAACTGAAAAATATTCCAAGAATTTATTCTTTTTTCATGAATTCTTTAAACAATGCAACTTCTTTTTAAAAAGACTTGAAAAGAATAATGAAACACAATGCAGGGAACAGGAATTACAGAACTAAGCCAAGTATAACTAATTTTGAATTAAATAACAATTACATCTGTACACAATGTAATATCATAACTTCAGAATGCAGGTTAAATTGTAAATAGCAAAGTTTATAACAATTATGTTAACGCATCATAAAACAACAAATATAAACACTCTTGATCCACATTGTGATAATAATTTGAGGAAATTAACTTTGTACCAGTTTAATATTTCCGGTGCCCATTTCGTTTCCCTGTTTTACAAATTTCTCAGCCGTGTAATAATCAACTAAATACATACAATTATTTTATGTAAAGTATAATTAATTTCAATTTATCCAAGTATGATTTATTATAGATGTAAATAATATATTTCCGTTGGTATATATATATATATATATATATATATATATATATATATATATATATATGTTTTAAAAATAAGACCACTTAAAGTCAAGAAATAATTTATTTTAGAAAAAAATAAAGAGATGAATTTAAGAAATCCACACATATATTTTCTATATTATGTGGACTTGGTAAATACAATAAATTTTAATTGAATTGTTTTAACCATATTAGTAATTATCAAAAAGTTTATTAAATTATAAAAAAGAAAAATAAGGTTCATTTCTGTATGATATTATTGCAACAAATTCTTAGAAAATATTATTATTTGGATCTGCCACTGCTTAGATTTTGATGTTAATTTATTTTAAGAAGAAAGAGTCAATTTCATTATTTATATATTTGTTTAACTGATATATTATTATTTTATATTAATTTGATCAGTAAAATAAAAATATTACTCCATTTATAATAAGTTCTTTTAATAACTTGTTATTAGATAAATGTTAAACATATTTGATGAGATTTTTCTAAAGTAGTGGAAATAGTATTTTTATTTTTTTTTCTGTAAACTTATTATAAAAGAAAATGTTTTTAATAATTGATTTTTTAGTTAATAATTTTACATTTTTTCACATTGCATCAAACAGTACGTTCATTAATACTAATTCATTACTTTAATAATTTTTTTACTTGTTTATTATAAAAGAAAATATTTTTTATAATCGATTTTTTAATTAATAATTTTACATTTCTTCACATTGCATCAATCAGTACGAATTCATTATTTTAATAATTTTTTTACTTGTAAATTCTCTGAAATGGTTTTATAAGTCACTTAATTTTTATTTTCATTTGTTAATTTTTAATCAAATAAATACTAGTATATTAATTTATATTTTTACATAGTAATCCATATCTATCTATTTTTTGTTCGTTTAATTAAAAAAAATATTTGAAAAATCTTTTCACTCATAAATTCTGTGCTAAACATCAAAAACTCGTATAATCATCAATCATTTACCTATACAGAAAAATTAATTTATTCACAAGTTCTTGAATAAGTGTTATAAATTCTTTAATTTTTATTTGAATTGATATTTTGTAATAAATAAAGATATTAATTTATATTTTTATAGGTTAATACATATCTCTCTTTTTCACTCATTTATTTAAAAGTTGATTTTTGTAAATCATCATTTATCTAATTTATTTTAATTACGCTTGTCTGAACATGATTTATAATTTTTTTATATTTATTTCGTATGATTACTTTGTAATTAAATTAAGTTTTAAACATGAACTCTTAGATACTATTGTTGCACATTCTGCAAGAATGGTGAATTTTCTAACTTCAAACCCACAATAAAATGTTTTTCGGTTTTTTAAATGTTTCGTAATATTTGTTTCCGAAATATAAACCTGTTTATCAGTAAAGAGGGTTGGTGTTACTTGTTAACATTAGGTGTTCAAATAAATTCGGTGCCTTTTTAATAGAAAATTAATGTTTACAAAAAAATAGAATACATTTCAATCTTCAAAATGTCTCACATTATTTTATACAACTTTTTTCCATCTGTCGAGTATCTGACGAATCCCTTGTCGAAAAAAGATGGTGACTTTGAGCCGTTAATTATTTATTATTATATTAATGTATTTTTGTTAATTATTATATTAATGTATTTTCGAGCCTCTTGTACTGTTTTAGCATTTTTTACATATTTTATACGTTATATCTTCCACAAAATTAAAAAAATTATTCACTCGGCATTGCAGCATTTTTTTAACTGAAATGTGAAAAGTATGTAATGTCTAATTAACGAATTTTCGAACGCCATCGTATTCACTACAGTTTTGTGAGGTTATGTCAACAACTGGGTCAAGATGTATAGTGTTTTAAAATAATAAGTTTGGCACTACAAAATTCTAAATCGAAGAAAAAATATTTTAATTTAAAACAGTGTTATGATTGATTGAATTCAAAAGGCACTGAATTAATTTTTACACTTATTTATACCTTTTTTAGTAATTTCTATGGATATTTTTTTTGCTACTAAACGTTTCTTGTTGTAAATATAATATTATAGTTAATTATTTGATTAATCTGAACTTATTTTTACTGAAACCAAATCAAAATAATCATTTTTCACTTACTAAATTCTCAGGTATTTATAATAGAAATGTATGTGAACTCTGGATACACTTACAAACCAACATTTGCATACTCACCAAAAGTAAAACAAGAATGTATTGTGTAAAAAGACGACATACTTTGAAACTATTATGGTTGTAATTAATGTACTTGACTGAATGTTATCGTAAAATAAACGAATGATAATTCAATAATCATTTTATTAAAAGAAAATAACTGATAGCTATTTGATGACAATTTCACTCATTCAATGTTCAACAATTGTTTTAATTTCTGTTAATTTGCTCATTTGATTAGATATATTGGATATCAGATTTGAAAGAAATCTTAAATTTAATCTTCAGTGTTGGCAATAAATTATCACATTTTCTTTTTGTTTCATTTAAATATTTATTTCTCATTCTATATATATATATATATACATTTTTACCTAAAATGTTTATAATTAAATAATCAACAATATTATTGTTCAAATACCTAAATGAAATAAAACAAATAAATTCTTTCCAAATTTTCTGTCAACTTTTAAAAATATGTACCTAAATAAAATTTATTAAAACATATTTCAACAACCAGCGACTATATTTGAAAACACATAGGAATTCTGTAAAATTTTAAATTTAACGTGTATACGTGATAACACCACAAATTTAATTAAATAGACTGATGTAACCTTTTAAATTGCCGGTCAACATGTTGATCAATTGAAACAATGCAGACCGGAAACAATTTTTTTCACTAGAGAGTAAACACATGCGTCGGTTTGAAACAATCGTGAAAAAATTTAAACACTAATTAATTTATTTAGTTTAATTGATTTATAAAAATGTTCAAATGTTTATTTATGTAATTCTAAACAAATTGTTTAGAGTAGTCTTAGGTGTGAATGGGTTTCAGGTCATTAACACATAATATTAAGTTAGAGTTGTAAAAATATGTTGAAATATACATGGTAAATTGAGTGCTTACATTATAAGAAAAGAATAAACCGTGGATTCATATGAAGTCATAAATGTTAATCATTTCCTTACTTATAAGAATTAAGTAGTGTCGATTAAAATACTTTTATGATATAATTAACTTCATGTCGGTTCTTATTTATTTGTTATTTTATAAATTCATATATATATATATATATATATATATATATATATATATATATGTATATATATGTATATATATATATATATATGTATATATATATATATATATATATATATATATATATATATATATATATATATATATATATATATATATATATATATATGTATGTATACCTGCGTATCATATTTATGATTAAATCTAAAAATTTGTTTGAGTAGAATCGTGAAATTAGAAATATTGATTGAATGTAACATAATCGTCCGTTTAAATATGGTTTATATAATAATATCAAATGTCGTTTTTGAATAGAAGTATTTTAAATGAGATATTTATAGATACATTTAGTATAAGTGAGAGATTGATATTTTGTTTATAATATATATATATATATATATATGAATGT
This sequence comes from Acanthacorydalis orientalis, assembly GCA_034766995.1. Lineage (NCBI taxonomy): Eukaryota > Metazoa > Arthropoda > Insecta > Megaloptera > Corydalidae > Acanthacorydalis > Acanthacorydalis orientalis. Next base: position 32,573,185 of record CM068320.1, read on the forward strand.
TTGAATAGTTTTGATCTATGATCTCATTTGTAAATCAATCAATTCTTGACTATATCTTTGAGTCATCTAGAATTTTTTCTTTCTGAGTTCGGCTTCTGTGATCTTACTATGAATACGTGTTTTCATCTGTTCGTTTTCTTTTCAGTTAGCTATTTCATGCATAAAAGTTTATATTAACATTATTTGTTTATTAAAATAACTAAAATTATGACAACTTGTTTTACACAAATTACGGTTTGAAAATATTTATAATGAAAGTAGTTAAATAGACAAAAAATTCAGATAAAAATAACTGAAGCCTCTCTCTCTCTCTATATATATATATAGATAGATAGATAGATAGATAGATATATATATATAGAGAGAGAGAGAGGGAGAGAGAGAGAGAACTCAAATAAATCTGAACTGAATAAATAAAAGACAATTATATATTCACATACATAGTTATAGAAAAAATCTATTCTATATAACTTTCAAAACAATTCTTTTTCCACATAGAATCATGTATTAAAAAAGTTGTTAAAAATCTCTCCTTTAGATACTGCTTTCAAGTTCTTTATAGTGATTGAAAAAAGGTCTGAAAGGATTTGTACGCCTTCAGCTATCTACTGAAGACTTACTTATTCTTAGAAATTAGACTACCTTTTTATTTTTATTTCGAGAAAAAAAAGATGTTAGATAGTGACAAGTTTGATTGAAATAGAGATAGTTAAGAACAATTACTTTTTTTCACGTATTTGAAGTATTTGGTCGTCTTTTTGTTTTTTAACTATGGTGGTGCTGGCCGTACCTGGGGGTACAGGACCCCGACAGTAGCCTTTTGCGTCCATTTATGTTGACTTGATTATTGTTGTCCCTCTCAAATAGTAACATTTGCAAAAAGGTACAATTACTTATTCATTTATTTATTTTATATAAGTAAATGTACGTATACTGTACTGTGAGCAAGAATGTTGTCATGAAAAGGGCACCACTCCCTCAGTTGAATTAATTTGGACCTGAATTAAATGTCATTCGTCGCATGAAACACTTCATTGCTTTAGATAGAAACTCCTATTCGATGTTTGTTTTAATAATACAAATTCATAATGAATAATGCTTTCTGTACCGGAGAAAGTAATGAGCATTGTTCTGAGGAGAGACTTTTAAATGATAAATTTTGCTGTGTTTATGGTTTACTCGGTCGAATTAAAGCTGGAGATTCGCTTAGTTAAAACACAATTTCGTTAAGAACAATGTCTATATTAAATATTTGCGAAAAATATGATATTTATGATGTGAAATGCGTAAATCTAATCTCTCTTACACGCATACACTGTATATATATATATATATATATATATATATATATATATATATATATATATATATATATATATATATAATGTATATATATATAATATGTATATATATATATATATATATATATATATATATATACACAATATACATGTAGAGAGAGAGAGAGAGAAAGAGAAACATGAATCGAAGGTACATAAATGGAAAGCTCAAGGCAAAGAGTAGCGTTTTTTCAACAGAGCTTAAAAAACGTTATTTTTGAACTACACTGTATAATCATTTTGGTAAATTGAAATAAAAAATCAATTTTACTACTCTTGTCAATTTACTTTGAATAAAATTTCGTGCCATGTGTTTTTGTAAATCATTTTTAAATTCTAATATCAGAGTAATTTTTTTTTGTTATATTGCTAATTTAGACAAATCTGTATTATTCTTTGAATACTGTGATGCATTTTTATTATTCAAACGCTTATTCACATATTCATATAATAAATAGAGTTTCTATTTGCAAGTACCAGAGAAAATACGTTTCAGCCATTGGATTTCTTCTGAGAAATCGTGCATTTTACACATATTTCATGATGTCATCAATATTTACATTTTTATATTTTGTCAGCATGCGTTTCGATGCTTATGCCGTGAAAAATTCCTATGTATATATACTTGCGGCTTGTTTATTTTATATCATTCGTACGTGTCACATTTCGATGACATTTTTTTTTGTTTTTTTCCTATTGTTACAGATGTATGGTAATTTTTTTCGTATTGGAACACTCCTAAAACTGGGAGTGTTCCAAACGAAATTCATATATAAACCGCCTATTTTAATTCGTATAACACGCCTTATAAATTCATGTAATCAATCATTGTTAATTGATTTAATAACTTTAAAATCATTTCCATCAAAATCGCAATTTCTCTGAAAAAATGTTTCAAGCAAAATTCTACAAAAATATTTTTAAATTTGTTTACGGTTTGCAACATCGATAAATGTCATTATCATTTTTGAATATTCATTCAAATACAATGTTTATTTCCATACAAAAAAACAGTCCTGTTTTTTTCCTCTTTTTTGTACTCGCTTTAAGTGAAATTTATTTTTCATCGATGTTACTATTAGAACTAAATACTTCGATTGTACTGAATATTGAATGAGAAAAACATGAATGACTTTGATACATCTTTTTAATTATAAATACAGGAAGACTTTCATAGTCATTTGTGTGCAATTAATATTTTTAATATCTAATCATTTTTATATATTTCAACCTTGTCAATAGATTAAAAGAATAATATTTTTACATGGTTTTAAAATAGAGATTTTATATAAAAATATATTTAATTATTTTGAAATTTTTCTATATATTTAAATAATAAATGATTTATTTTATTTTTAATAAATTATTTATTATTTTCAATACTTTATTAATTTAATTTCTGTATTAGATATAAACTTATATTGGTATCCTTTATTTCAACTAAATATTTTTCAATGTTCGACTTTGAAAACTGATTTAATTATAAAAATATAAAATCTATTTCCTAGAAATATTTTTTCAACATACAAATATGAGATACAATTACGTTATAGGTAAAAATATCGAAAACATGCATACGAGTATCAATTAGTTTCGTTTGGAGCGAAGAACAGTGCAATTAAAATAAACATGTAGGCGTTATAGTTGTCAACATATTGATTTATTTAACAACGAATCCGATTTTAAACGTGTCTATATTAGCATTCACTCAACTAAGTTTTTAATTTGATTTGATGATAAATCGATGAAGTCATCGGTGACAAAATGGTATACATTCAATAATCATTCATTCATTTTATTTCAATTCTAATGTTTTCGTCGAAAATTATAAATATAGAATTGTGTGAAATAGATTAGTGTAACAACATATGTTTTATTTATAGATATTTTGTCGTAATTACATTCCTTTCAAAATTAAACACCAGTAGAGTCAAATTTCATTTAGTAAATAACTTGGAATAATATTAAAATTGAAAAAGGAACATTTCATAAATCTCATTTTAGATGTGTTTAGTTAATTAAAAACAATTTTAAATTACAAAACAGATAAGTTTACTATTTAACAATGCCATTAATAAAATAAATGGAAATTAAATCAGCATAAAATTTATTTTTATGAAAAATTTTGAAAAAGTACATCACTGATGATTATTTAAATATCATTTGGTAACATTTTCAAGGTTCTTGTTTTGATTATATTAGTTTAACAAAAGGAAAATAATTTACAATACTAGTTTATCAACTTAAACGGTTTAAATTGCATCAATTTTGAAACGAGTATCATTTAAGAAAAAGTCCTCCATATTTCATTGATAAAAATTATGATTACAACAAAAAATTGTGAATAAAAACAAATAATTTTGGTAAACATCTTATTTTCTTTAAAAGCACAATAGCTTATAAATAATTCATCTTTTTCGTTCAGGTGTTTCAAAATTCACTATCTAATTTGAAAAATAATAGGAATTAAGGAAAACAGATTTAAGATATTAAAAACATATTTATTTCAAAGCAAGTTCCACAAAGAATTAATGCTATTTAGGTAACTCTCTCCACATGGCGACCATCAGTGTCTTTATAGATCTCAAAGTGACAATTTGTTTTCTATTATTAAAAAAAGATCAAAAAAATATTACTAGTATATAATTGTGTTCATGTATAAATATAGATAATTTTTATTAATACTTTCAGTTCTTAATTAATGATCAATTTTAAATATAATAGAATTTGTTGATCTGGATAATATTTAAAACCAGGAATTGTGTTAGTTTTTTTTTCGATTAACACGAAATTTAATTACAGAAATATGCTGAAGCTTTGTCATATTCCTAACCATTAGTGAAAACAATATTTTCATTTCAACGGCACAAAAATAACCGAGTTTAATTTATAGAAAACATCAACATGTCACAGAACATGTAATTTTTTAGCCTGTGTTTTATACTTAGATAATTTATTGAGGGTTGCTCGTCATAATGAATTAAAAATGTTTGTCATGTCTCCAACAGATATTTTTTATGAAACAAAACTTTTAATTATTACTTAAAATATTTAAATATCACAAAATTATTTTAACCACAAAAACGATAACGATTGCTAATTCGATACTAAAAAAGAAACGAAATTATTTTTATTTATATAAATACCATGAAAAAACACCAATATCAATTCTAGTAATTGAAATTATTGGAATTTCTGGCCTATTACAAATATTTATTTACTAAGACACTTGTTTTAAAGAGTAAAATAATTTTTTTGAGCTAATGTACACAATTCTAATTTATTGTTTTGATTTTTAATGACTGTTTAGTTACTGGGAAAAATATGACACATGGATGAATGTAACGAAAGTATATATATATATATATGTGTAGGGAGGGAGAGAGAGAAAGAATATTTACTTCTGTTAAGTAGTTTTGTGTAATACATTGAAACTTTTAATTTTATCTTATTTTCATGTAATATTATTTTTTGGTACGAAAATGAAATCTTAAATAGTGAATAAATTATTATTTTTTATTTATTGTAGAAAACATGTTTTAACTTTTAAGTAGTAGTTATTATTTGATTAAATAATAAAAATTATATATTCGCTAGATGTTACTAATAAAAGTTTAAAAAAAAAACATTGATAATAAATTAAATAAAAATGTATACTTTGTCATTATTAAGAAGTCAAACTGAATTAATAATTTAGAAAACAGGAATATTACTAATTGATTAAGAAGTATTGTTGTCTCAAAATAGGTTTTTGTATGATTTTCTACTCACAAATCTATATATTCACATTTAACATATTATGATGCTGTTAAACGAATATATTTAATACAGATTAATAAAGTAAAATTTGGTCATATTGTTAGAAATTATATATATATATATATATATATATATATATATATATAAATCATATGATTTAATACTATAAAAAAGTATGTTGTCGTGTGTAATTCGACGAGAAATTGTCAAAATTAAGAAAAAAAATTTAAGTTTAATATCTGTGTCATGAGCAGTCATTGACGATTAATATCGCGTGCTGTTCCTCGTTTATGCAATTTAGTTTGATGGCACACCATTAATCCTCGTTTTTTATGTTTTTCTTCACTAAAAATATTATTTCATATGCATTTTACAAGAAATATGTACATTTTTTTTTATCAAATCGAGTATTTTTAGCACAAAAATTTGATTTAAAAATAATATTTAAAATATATTGAATGGTTTATTGTGTGAGATTGTTAAAATATTTCAAGACCTGTCATTCTTTACTTTAAATAGTTTTGAAATTTACAATAAATTATGTAAAAATGGTATTTATATTTATAGATAATTAATTTTTTTCTTTAACACTGTTGTATGTTAATTGTTTTTTCAAACGTTAGTCCATTATAGATTAATGTAAACAAATAGCTATTTATTTTGTTTTAAGTAATAAATTATAATACATATTTTAACTAATTAGTCTATATGAAATATATAATTATGTACATTTTAAACTTTTCTCTAAGGTTTAAAACATAATTAATGTTCTATTGATAAAGGCATAACATGGTATTATGATACAAGTACGAGTATATCAGCCAAAAAACAACTCTAATAAATGATAATTCTTTTATATATTATCAACTTTCTTATTTAATGTTGAAAAACGTATTTAAGACAACAAATATAGAAAATTATAAATATATAATTATGTGAAATAGATTAGTGTAACAACATATGTCTTATTTATAGATATTTTGACGTAATTACATTTTTTTCAAAATTAAACACCAGTAGAGTCAAATTTCATTTAGTAAATAATTTGGAATAATATTAAAATTGAAAAAGGAACTTTTCATAAATATCATTTCAGGTGTGTTTAGTTAATTAAAAATAATTTTAAATTACAAAAAAGATAAGTTTACTATTTAACAATGTCATTAATAAAATAAGTAGAAATTAAATCAGCATAAAATTTATTTTTATGAAAAATTTTGAAAAAGTACATCACTGATAATTATTTAAATATCATTTGGTAACATTTTCAAGGTTCTTTTTTTATTATATTAGTTTAACAAAAGGAAAATAATTTACAATACTAGTTTATCAACTTAAACGGTTTAAATTGCATCAAGTTTGAAACGAGTTTTATTTAAGAAAAAGTCCTCCATATTTCATTGATAAAAATTATGATTACAACAAAAAATTGCGAATAAAAACAAATTATTTTGATAAATATCTTATTTTCTTTAAAAACACAAGAGCTTATAAATAATTCATTTTTTTCATATTATTTTTATTATTATACAGGTGTTTCAAAACTTACTATCTAATTTGCAAAATAATAGGAATTAAGGAAAATGGGTTTAAGATATAAAAATATTTATTTCAAAGCAAGCTCCACAAAGAATTAATACTATTTATGTAACTCTCTCCACATGGCGACTATTAGTGTCTGTATAGAGCTCAAAGTGATAATTTGTTTCCCGGAACACACTTTCTAGCATTTGAGGTGTTATTTTCTGAACCGCATCGATAATACAATTTTGAAATTTATCTGTATAACTAATACTTTTACCAATACACCTTAGAATTGATAAAACCCCAGGTAAAAAAATCTAACGGTGTGAAATCGGGTGAACGTCCTGCCCGTGGTCGTGTTCCTCCACGACCAATCCAGTGACCTGGGAAGCGTCTGTCGAGATAATCTTATTGCATACTGGTACGGTGCTCCATCCTGTTGAAAAACTACTATCAAGAATGCCATCTGTAAGAAGTTGAGGTTCGATGAATCGTTCGAGCATGTCAAGATACACAGTCCCTGCAACCGTAGCCTCTGAAGAAAGGTCTGTACATCTTTGACTGAGTCATACCATATATTCCCATTCGGTTTATCTTGCTTGTCATTCAAGAAAATTAGTCGGTTTCTCGTCTGCGCAAATGTGTGGAACAATTTGCACATGTGTAAGAAGATCGTTTTATAAATCATACAAAATTCGAAATATCAATTAATTCTTTTTTCAAATATACAAATTTGCATCAGAAATATATATATATATATATATATATATATATATATATATATATATATATCTTTATGCTAGCATAGCATTTTTTTTAAAAAGAAACCAATGTCACTGAAATAGATAGTGATTTTTGAAACACGTATAATAAATATATGCATTAAACGTAAAAGAATAAAAAGTATTAATTTTATTATCATTACTCAATAATAAATAAAAAGGTTAGCGCTTTAAGTAATCTTGAATTATTAAGAAATATGTAAAGTACTTGTAAAAAAATTACACACTCACATGTACATATATATATATATATATATATATATATATATATATATATATATATATATATATATATATATATATGTACATATTAATTTATTCAAATTGTAGGAGTATGCTTGACACTTTCTTGACAACTATTAAAATCAAGTAGTGTTAATGGATGATACATCGCTTCATACATATTTACAATACTATGTTAACTTTGAAATCTTTAATCTAATATATAAAATTAGTGTAATGTGTAATTAATGTATGCCATATCATAAAAATATTAGTTGTTCAACACAACAATTAATTTTATTTTCAGTATTTTCACGAATTTATATAACATTTTTATGTTTAGTTTCTGTGTTTTTTCAATTATTATTTTTAGTGTTTGTGTTTACCAATAAGCAAACTATAATGGTGTTTAGTATTTATTTACCATCAGAAATATCAATAACAACACAGTGTATTTGAAATTACTGAAAATATTATAGGTATTTTTTTTAAAAAAAAAAGAACACGACAAATTCAATTAAATAATATAAACGATGTTTTATTGAAATCGTTAATGTTGTTTATTTTGTTATTAAATCAACATTTTCTATATAAAATGATAAAATTTATGTTATTGAAAAATGGTTCGAATCGTAATGAAAATCATTGATTGTAAAATGATATTATTATTTTTATGTTTCTTTTATTAAAATATTATTTCAGTAGAATATTTTTTCAATGTTGATTTTGTATATATATATATATATATATATATATATATATATATATATATATAGAATGATTCATCTTAGGATTTCATCTTCCACATGAAAGTATTAAAAAAAGCAAATATTAAAAAGAACATGTTGTCCTTCATTTAGTATTTTATTAGGTTGGTGCAAAAATAATTGTGGTGTTTATTATTTTACATTTGGTACCGATTTTTCTAGTTACCGTTATATTTTGTTATAGTTATGTGATATATCATTGTAAACAATTAAATTAGTTCTACTCATTTCAGCTTATGTCCATTTTTTTCATTCTTTAGTATTGTTAGATATAACATCTTAAATCAGGTATTAAAAAAGGCAAATTCGCGCGATTTTGTTATAGTATAAATTGGAACGTAAAATAACAATAACTGCTCGAAATATCAAAGGTGTTTTTAATGAAGAGTCAATTAGTGAATGTACAACTCAACACTGGTTCCGAAAATTTCGTAATAGAAACGAAAACCTTGATGATGAAGGTCTTGGACATCCTTCAGCTATAGATAATAATAATTTAAGAACCATTATTGAAGCGGACACACGTTAACCAACTCGAAAGGTGGAAGAAGAACTCAGTGTTGATCATTCAACTGTTGGTCAACATTTGAGCCTAATTGGAAAAACAAAAAATTTGGATAAATGAATGCCATATGAACTAAACTAACATCAAGCAATTCGGTGATGCGAAGTCTGCTCTGCGCTCCTTTTGCATAATAAAAATGTTCCTTTGATCACATTGTCACATATGATGAAAAGTGGATTCTCTACAACAATCGGAAACGTTTATCACAGTGGATAGATCGAGGAGAAGAGTTTCCTAAACCGAAGCTTCATGAAAAAAAAATATGATCACTGTTTGGTGATCGGCAAGTGACATCATTTACTATAACTTCTTAAAACCTGGTGAAATAATAGTAGTAGAAAATTTTTGTCAGTAAATCGAAAAAATGCATGAGAAATTGCATCGTTTACGGCCAACATTAATCAATCAAAGAGCACCGATTCTTCATCATGACAACGCTCGACCACACGGCTCACAAATGACTTTAAAAAAAATAAATGAACTCGGTTATGGAACGTTACCTCACCCACCTTATTTGCCGGACCTGTCTCCGACAGATTATCATTTTTTAAACATTTGATTATTTTCGTATGAGAGAAGGTTTACAAAGATCACATAATTCTATCTGTTAGGAATAAACAAACTTGTTTCTCGTTGGGAAAAATGTGTGCAGGCCAATGGTCTTTATTTTAATTTACAAATATAATTTTTAAGTGATATATTCGTCTTTATTCGTAAAAACCGCAATTATTTTTGCACCAACCTAATAGTTCAATTGTATTTTAGTATTGAATTGAACTAAAATACTAAATAAAAAATAACATTACTTTTCTTAACTCCTTCTCTCCCTTTTAATGTTTCCATGCAGAAGCCTAATCTGAATCACCTATATTTGTATGTATGTATGTGTTAAAAACTTATTATAAAAACGCATACTTGAATGTGAAATTGTTATTCTGAATGAGTGACTCATTCAAATTGTAAATATATTTACTACACAAAGTTTTCATACCAGCTACACCCAAGAAGATTATTTACATTCCGACGTAAATGAGACAAATATTCGAGGAATTAGATCAGTAAAAGAACAAACATGTGTAACACTGATGATTGAAATCCCTTACAAGGAAAATCCAACGTGGTACAGTGATTACATCATCGAGCTGAGACGAATTCGCGCCATGTATATTTATTTTGTATGGAAAATGTTCTTGCGTTCCTCTAGACCAGTGATTCACAACTCAAATAAGCCAAACAGTTACTGTTTATAGTACATATTTCATATAGTCCCTTTTAATTACTTGAATTTAATTTCATTTGTATAACATTTATTATGTTGATTAATCTGTCTTCTTTTTTAAAAGAAATCAGCAGTTTCCTCCTTCTAATACAATATAAATACAAATAAATATTAAGTGTTTTACTACGATTTTTTTAAAAAAAATTATGACAAATGTCTATCATAAAATAAAGATTTTATGAATTATTGTAATAGATTTTTATTATTCATTCATTTTTTTAATGAATAAATTTAATAAAATCTTTACATTTAATACGATTCGACTACATTAATTATATTTAACTTCAAATTTATTAAAATTAATATTTTCGGCCATAATATTACAGTATTGTCTACTTGAAGGCAATAAAATCCCTTTAAACAATATAACAGATCAAACGTCGCGTCAAATCATCATATCGTCTCGATTGAGAACCACTGTTCTAGACAATCATGTGAGGCCATCAACCTAATACATATGTATTTTTGTACACCACAAAACATACTACCCAATGTATCATGAATAACGTCACAGTTATGATGTCATAATTATTACAGTTTCGATACATACTGGTTGCGTGCAAGGATCTTTCAAATTGATAACGAATCATGATTTATTTTGCATACACCTGACACATTCATAGGCTTTACAAAATTTCATCGTGGTTTTCTTTCTTATAATTATTTATTCACACCTATATGCATGCATATATTATCGCTTTCAATTTATAGTTTCTGCCATGACTCAGAGTGTGTAACAATGATATGTTCTTTTTTTTTTAATTTGATTTAAACTGATGTTATCAGATTATATATTTTGTTGTTGTTTATGTATTCTAACCATATATTATCTTTATTTGGATACGCATCTTTAACTTAAACTCAAAGAGAAAGTGTGTTTACACCGATTTCGTAAATTTAAATAAATAAATGTGTTTTTTTTAAGTGATCGTCTGAAATTTGAGAACGTTTAAGAAGATATATGTTTTATTTAAGAGGAAACCAATAAAATAGTTATGCAAGTTTTATCACTAGCTATAAAATTTGATCAAAAAGTAATTCATATATTTTTATATTCCGAAAACATTCGTTGTTATTTTCGATAAAATATATACTTTTTGTGTCTAGATAAATTTGTAAGTATTGTTTGAAAATATTTTTTAAAATGCCAATTAAATAAACTTGTAATATTTTGTTTTATCTCATCTTACTAATAATAGATTTTAAAACAGTTACCAAAAAACATTAAGTTATTATGTACTTTCATTTCATATTTTTTATCACAGGAAAGCATTTTTGATTTTCAATTTGTGTATTTTTTCCCAAAATGATTAAACCTAAAGCAAATACACATTTAAGTTATGAAACATTTCTATAGATTGTCATTTTTTAACCCCTTCTATTGCAATTAATTTGCAGACAGTATTGTCCAAGAATAAAATTTAAACATTCTTTACGAGTGCAGCTCGTAACTGGATACTTTGGCATTGAAATCGCATGACGAGTTGGTTCGCCATTTTAATAGAAGGGGTTAATCTTATATAGAAAAAAGTACATATCTGTTATCAATTTATTATCTGATTGTATGCTTTCATATATGTATATATATATATAGAGAGAGAGATAAATAGAGAGATGAGAAACAGATAGATGTAGGAGTTAAAATCAGATTTCATTCTTAAAAATTGTTATTTTATTTTGTAATGTTTTTTTATGAATATTAAATTTCTATTTTTTTCTTAAACCTTCAAAAAATATTATTTTGGATTTCCTTCTTATATAAAAATATAATGATATAACAATATATTTTTAACTAAATTTTTTAGATAAAGATTTGTAGAAAATGACTAATTGTGGGTAGTATAAAGCTTAATAATTAATATATACATATATATATATATATATATATATATATATATATATATATATATATATAGAGAGAGAGAGAGAGAGAGAGATAAATATAGAGATGAGAAACAGATAGATATAGCAGTTAAAATCAGATTTCATCCCCTAAAATTCTTATTTTATTTTGGAATATATTTTTTATGAATATTAAATTTCTATTGTTTTATTAAACCTTTAAAAAATATCATTTTTGAATTTCTTTCTTAAATAAAAATATAATGATATAACAATATATGTTTGAATACAATTTTTAGATAATGACTAATTGTGGGTAATACAAAGCTTACTAATTAATATATACATATAAATATATATATATATATATATATATATATATATATATATGTATATATATATGTATATATATATATATATATATATATATAATATTTTTTAATCAGGAAAGTATATCTTTATAGCAATTGTAATTTTGACACTGTGGATAAATTCACTTTCACAAATGAAGTACTTTTGCACAATCTAAAAATATTATATACTTTATTATTGACCATTATGATAATAATTTATATACATACTTTTCTATAGATATGTCATCTTCAGAATGATATGTTAAGAAAAACATTTTTTAACAATGTTTTTTTCTTTCTAAACAATCCGAAGATGATGGTAAAATGTGTCAAAAGTCTTTTTAACTATTATAAAAACAATCAATAATCAATTACTGAACATTTTGTCTAGAAAAAATGTTTGTGCAGAGTTAAATTCTTCTCAGTAAAAACATTTCTCATATATATACTAAATAACTTAGTATAATTTATCAATGACACGCCAGGCGAAATTGATCATCTCATCTAAAATCTCATTAAAGTATTTGAGAATTCTCATGTTACATATTGCATATACTGCATGTATCCATTTACGTTTACTACATGTCTGTTAAAAGGTATGTTATATATTCATATCAAATATATTGCACATAAATCATTTCTTGTACATTACAATACATTCATTTTGCGCTACACTACATTTTATATTGGTCTATAAAAGAAAATTAAATGATTCGCGATACGTTTTACAATATATACGAATATATTTAATGATCTTAGTTTCATTACCACAACACAAGCAATATTCGTTTTTCTATTTTAACAGTCATTATTTTAACTATTTGTAATAAGAATGCTTTTATAATTTATGTCGAGGAAGGTTTATAAATTACTTTTTTTATGTGATACGTAGAACAAACAAAACAGTTCAAGCTAAATTGATGGGTTATTGAATTGGTAATCATAAGATAAAGTCTAAGCTCGAGGAAGTTTTAGGTTTTTGAATAAGAGAACGAATATTTTAAATGGATAATAATTTTTGATATGAATATAAAATAGAATATATATATATATATATATATATATATATATATATATATATATATATATGGGATAAAAATTATTTCGGTGCCTCGTCATTTTATGACTTTGAAATGTCAACCTTAACATTTAAAAACACTATATATCTTGGCTAGACATTTGGCATAACCTCATAAAACAGTAATGAGCACAATGGCGTCCAAAAAGGAGCATATAAGCATTGTATACTTTTCGAATTCCAGTTGAAAGAATGTTTAAATGATTTGTTCAGCTTTTAGAGAAAGGTGTTATGTATAAAGTATGCAAAAAAATGATAAACCAGTGGAATAGGTCCGAAAACACATTAAAACTTCATTGATTAAAAGCCGCTATATTTTTTTCGACAAGGGATTTATCAGTTATTCGACAGATGGACCAAAAATTATATTAAATAATAGGGAATATTTTGAAACGTATTCCATTTTCTGTAAACATTCATTTTCGGTTAAAAAAGGTACCGAATTAATTTGTACACCCAATTGATATAAAGTAAATATAAAAAAAATCTTAGAATTCATACATATCTATTAAAATATATGAATTCTGATTTATATAAGACTTATTTGTACATTAACTGTTTTAAATATTTCTAATTTCGATCAAACCGATTTTTTAATTGACAAGTGTTGAATAAATAACTAATGATACCGCATAAATGAACATTAATTATCGTTCACAAAGACTATATTACATAGAATTTGTCAACAGAATGTGAACAAGATTTTGAATAACGATTTATCTGATACAAGTTCATAATAGAAATGAAGCCTGTTTCATTTACAAAAAGAGAGATATCTACGTCTTCTATATACTGTTTATTATGTGACATGCGATCGTTATAGTTATTTATAAAAGTTTTCTTGTTAATATCAAATCTTAACTGGTTAATTGAACTATTAGTTGTATTAACAACAATATAATTTTAATTGTTTCTGACTCATCCATATGTATGTGTTTATATATATATATATATATATATATATATATATATATATATATATATATATATACTCGTGAATATAGTCTGTGTGTGATTGTAAATGTCGTCCGTGTGGTAAATTGCGCCTTGAATTAGAAATAAGTACCGACTCATATCATCAATTTCTCTAACGAGCTACTAACAAGGTAGTAGCGAACGCATACACAAATCATTTATCGCCGGTAATAAATAGAAAACCTACGATGTGTAACAACCGCTGTTACAGAACTTCTGTAGACCGCCAACCATGACGAAGACAGTGTCACGCTCGAGTGTTTCGAGTCAATCCTCGGCGTTGACGTCGCCAACGGAGGATCGACACAGTTCGCTAAGCGGCTCAATCGCAGCGTCTGAACCACCCAGTGTTCCCGGTGTACCAGAGACCGGCCACCCTCCCCTAAGCAATGTGGGACGTCGAGACTCACAAGGTAGCAAAATAAATGAATAACAAAATACATTCGGGACGTTTTTAAAAACGAATTTTTGTTCTGTTTGTGAAGTATGAATATACATTAGGTTCTTTTCGAGAGATATTTATTTTTGTAATAATCTCTTTAATGTATTTCAGTTCAGTTTTCAGAAAGCATCGGAACATTACACATATTTTGTAAACATTTTTTTTTTGTATCTGGTTTAAAATTTTACACATTCTATATTTATTTTTCAAATGAATAAAATTAATTTGGCATTGTTTTATGTATCACATGTTTTATTTATGACTTGTTTATTCGTTATATACTTTTTGTGCTTAATAGATAAATCAGAATTCAATTTTGTGAAATTTTCGATATTAATTGAAGTACTGATGTTTACAGATTATGATTTTATTATTTTTCGATTCAATTAATTATTGAATATTAAATAATTATTTTTTTTCTCTATAAATTTATATGGAAACAAAATTTGTGAAAATAATTGTATCTTCTCTAAGGATTTATATGAAAATATTTCCATTTTATGATAAATTATTATAATATAATAATTTTTTTTGTTTAAAAAACAAACAACTTCAACTGATCAATTTTCAACACTGAATTTACAAAAAAACACATATAATAAAATCTTATTCTTTTTGAATTCTATTACTAAGTTTTTTGGATACCTTTAATTACATTTTATTTTCTTATATATATATATATATATATATATATATATATATATATATATATATATTTATATATATATATATATATATATATATATATAACATATATATACATACATACATACATACATACATTTGTTTACGTGGATGCGTTCTATAATGAAATGAAATATGACTCATAGTAAAAGCGATTATTATTCAGACATTATCATCTATCTATTTTCTATTCCACATAATAAAAACCCACATTTCTCGTCACTTTGTCCACTGGACATAGTCCATGATGACACGAAAAGTTTATCTATGGTGATGAGAAAAGTTTGCTTTATCGGCTCATAGGTTTCAAGTTTAATTCATTAAGTTTCGGTCTTAGATACTTTTTATATTTAATATATTATGTTGTAAAAACAAAAGAAAAACAGTTTTTTTTCTATTTTCCCATTCATTTTGCCGGTTTATATGCCAGGATAGCAAATAAGTATCTATTTATTTATTAGTAACGTTTGTAAAATGGTTTAAAATATTTTAGCTATATTTCACCTACTTAATATTTAATTATTATTTTGAACTTAATTATTTAACATAAAAGATAATGACAACAAATTGGTAAATGGAAAGAAGACTTTAATTAAAATACAAACGGATCATCAATGGTTTTTCTCAAATTAGTGTTTATTATTATTATAAAATATATATATATATATATATATATATATATATATATATATATATATTATAATAATAATAATGATTTATGAGAGTAAATAAATTAAATACAGAGCTAAAATATTTTTGTTAGAAAATGAATATAAAGATATTAACAATATTTTGTATAAAATCTTTTATTCATTAACACTGAATGCCTATACAAATATTAAACAGTATGTTGTATATTTTTCAATTTATACTTTTCCGTATTAAGATAAAATCACTTTTATTTTATAATAACCAAACAATATATATATATATATATATATATATATATATATATATATATATATATATATGACTAGTTATTAATTTACTAATTACAAAAATGTATATGAAACATTATGACACATTTACTTTTTGAAAATGAAATTGAGATATCTATTTTTAGCGTCAGGTTTTATTTAGATGCTTTCAATGTATTTTTATTGTAGCATGTATTTATATCTTCTTTCATTTAAATGAAAGCAGGAGAAATCGCACGAATCAAACATTTTAATTATGTTTGATTAGTTTCTCTGTTCGCATTAATCTTCGTCATTTTTGTATACATAAACATATTTTCGAATCTCTATGCCCTGTGTACTTAATCGTTGTTTATTTTGTTTTATACAGTTTTTCTGTTTGTAAATAAATGATATTTATTCCAACGGAATATATATATATATATATATATATATATATATATATATATATATATATATATATATATATATATATTCAGAGTAAGGATTTATTTGGTATATATTAATAATAGTGAATAAATATAAGTGATTAAATATTTATTGATTTGAAATAAATAATTATTTAGTTTTTTTTTTGCAATTTAAAATTTATTTTTGATTATTTTGTATTATGTACACTTAAAATGTTTGAAGATATATTTTAAGTATAATATGAATGATTGATTATTGAGTTTTGGATGTTTATATTTTTTGATCTATATTTACATGATTATTTCTATAAAAAAATGATTTGTTTTTCAATAAAGCTTTTTAAAATATAAATAAATAATAACAGCTTAATTAAGGTTGTTATTTTTTACTTATGCAACTACTTGTACTTATATGCATATATCGTGTTGTACTTGATAAAAAGTACAAAATTCCAACCGTACTAAGTATAACCGAATTAAATATATGTTTAATATATATTTTTGGCTTAGTCGCTGTTTGAATGTTTAATTACTATTGGTGAAACTAAAAATGAGAGTCAAAGTTATTTTATTATGAATGTTAGTTTACATTGAGTTTATATTTTAATCCCCACAACGATAGAAACTCTATTGTAAATGTGTTTTTAATATACAGATAATAGATATGTTTTGTACCTTTTCAATATTCTTTTTCATTTATATATTCCAAATAAAATCAAAAACATATAAGCATATATTAATATGAAAGGTTTTTTATTTAAAAATGATAAGTAATATTTGTTCATTTCGTATAACTATATTTGAAAAATCAGTAAATTGTTTCAAAAAGGTATTGAAAACGTGTTGATAATGTGGTGTTTCTTTTTATAATACCAAGAGAAAAAAAGTTTGAAAATGTTATTTAATATATAAAAAAATATTGAGAATGTTTCACTGTCCGAAAAAATAACAATTAATAAAATAATAAAATATTTACCTTCGAAATTTTTTTTTATTCGATTAATTCGTATTTGATTACGTTTTATAATTTAGAAATTGCTGTTGTATTATTGATATAAATGTGATATACAATTTTAAAACGTTCTGGTAATGTAGTTTTGTGTTTGCAGCCTCCCAATCAAGCACTATAAGCACTGTGAGCAGCACAAAAACACGTCCCGAAGAGACGACATCGACCACCCGTGGCGTTTTTAACCGACAGGGATCTCAACAACAAAGTGGTGAAGACACTGATGACACAATGAAAAATCTACGTAAAACATTCGCTGGAATATTCGGCGACATGTAAAACGCAAAGGTTACTCCTGTGTATAATTGTTAAGTTTTTATGGTTAATTAATTTATTGAATTGTTCCCTTCATGGCAGCAACAAAACGTAGTTTATAGTATGTGGTACCATTGGATAAATGAGTCAATGTTGGTACTTGATTTTAAGTATATTTTATGACGAATGTATTGCTTGTGTCATAATCGAAATTTATTCAATCATTTCTTTTTATGTGAGAATAATCGATTGAGTGTAATTCAAACTAGATGTCTATTTAATTTTTAAATTGATTTTCTGTGATTTACTTTAACGTATATTAATAATTACAAACTTGATTATTACTTTTCAGTAATTTTTAAAAATAATTGATGTCTCATTAATTGATTTGCTATCAATTAACATAACTATCTACTCTAGCTTCAAACCTTTAAACGCGATTGATTGTAATGATGTTTGGACATATTTGCGGTAACCCGTACTAAATATATATTAGGTAAGTTGTAATAATTAAGAAATTAAAATATTGTTAAACATTTTCGGATTGAAAATATTTTAGATTCAAACAGAACGACTATGATCTCTTGATTTTCTTTCCTTCTAATTACCAACAGCAATCGTTTTAAACAAGAAAGTCGATATTGCTCTCTAATACGTATACACATTTAAAATGTATGTATATAAGTTGTTTGTGCTGATCCAGCACCTTTAGAATATCCGATTTATAATGCTTAAATAAATTGTCTGATAATCAAAAGAGTTTGCACAATAATATTTCTCAACAACGAGCGGTTGTCAAACGTGAAGTATTTGAATAAAATGTTTCTTTATTTAATATATATTATATTTAAATAATTTCTAGATTAGTTGCTACATATTAATATTAATTAATTATTTTTGAAGAAAATCAACCGAGATGCGTGTTGTTTTCAAAAAGATAACGGTTTAACTCATAGAATACATTTGCGACAATAATTATTGACCTCTTAAATATTTTAAATGAATGATTAGAAACGTTGATTGAATCAAATAATTTTGATAGATTTATTTGTGTTTGTGATAGAAGCCAATTATATTTAATCAAATCTGAATATGTATATACTAGTCATTTATAATATAAATAAATTTATGAATTTTAATTTTTCAAAAAAATGCTCAAAACATTTTTTTTTATTATATTAATTGTTCAGAAAGTATTCTATATAAATCAAAAAAAGATATAAAATAACATTATAAATCGTATATTTTGAAGATAAGTATATAAAACGCGAACCAGTAGCGTTTATTGAAAATATTTCCAAAGATAATGCAGGATAATTTCAATTTAAATAAATACAATATTGTGATACGTAATGTTTTTAATGAATGTATTGAAAAAATATCATAATGAAATTGATTTCTAGTCTTATTTGATTTATGAAATTTGGAGTAAAGATACAATTAAATAATTGATCAACTCATATCACGTTGTGATTGAATGGATGTTTTTTATGAAATTTAAAAAAATTATCACGAAAATTATCTGTTAAATGTTCACTTTGTTTATGTATTTTATAAATATATATATAGTGAGTAAATATATGTATGAATATAAAAAAGAAAATACTATAATTGCAAATTGACAACATTTACTATTAAAATGAAAATTAACGAATGTAGAGAATTGTGAGAATAATTGATTTAATGATAATTGTAGAATTTTACACTTACCATACTTATAAACGTCATTTCAATATCTGTTATTAAGCATTTATGTATTCATATAAATTAATATGTGACAGTATGCGTGAAGATTTTCTATATTGATAGATCGTTTAAGAGTTGATTATCTTCCTGTTAAGCAGTACTAAAATCAATCATTGATAATTTCTTCTTAATTAAAAGAAACGTGTTGACATTATCCAAGAAGATAATAATTGCAAAATTAATATAAATTATAATGAAATAATAATGCGACAAAAATATTATAACAATAACTGTAATTATTGGACTTGTTAAAATATTATCAAAATCGAGTGAACATTTCATAAATCAACATGACTAAATCGTTATGTATAGAGAAACAT
This sequence comes from Acanthacorydalis orientalis, assembly GCA_034766995.1. Lineage (NCBI taxonomy): Eukaryota > Metazoa > Arthropoda > Insecta > Megaloptera > Corydalidae > Acanthacorydalis > Acanthacorydalis orientalis. The sequence goes on from CM068320.1 coordinate 32,593,454, forward strand.
AAACTCAGTAACCACATTATAAACAATGTAATATTTTGATAAAATCGTCGGTTTTAAGCTGTTTTTTTTCATAAGCTAAGTACATGTATTTAATACAAGAAAGAGATTTTAAAATATTAAATTTAACTTGAAATAGAAGTGTCTACAAGTTTTATCACATATATTTAGTTTTGTGTTCGAGAATCGAATGAGATTTACACATTTTTTTTTTAATTTTATTGTTGTTACATTTTGAATAATGCTTTTAATACGTCGTATAGGATAAAATCAAAAAAGTAGTTTTTACTGAGGAGTTACCAGCTTTTCATTCTTTAAAAATCATGATTTCAATATAAATATATGTTAGAATAACTACAAAAACACAAAAATAAAATCATGTATGTCTTTATGTATATAATTAAATATAAAATATGTGTATATATATACAAATATATATATATATATATATATATATATATATATATACAAATATATATATATATATATACCGTATATCTCGGCGTACAAGATTTACTTTGAAGATCAAAAAATTGGTTGTAGTTTTCAGGTGCGTTTGATATAGGGATAAAAATTATGAGTTCAAAAATTTGGATGTGAGGAGCGTCTCTCTTAAACACCAAATAAATAGAGAAGTAAACATTTTATTTACATTATTATGTAAATAGGTACATTCTTCTTATTATTATTCGATGGCGCTACAGCCTAAATCAAGCTTTGCCTCATCAGTTGTCTGCTTCCAGACATCCCTCTGCCTGGCAGTCCTTTTCGAGTTCTCTACTCTCAAGAATTTTACTACATAGTGGTCGTTTGCCGTTAAATCCATCCAGTGTCCGAGGCTTATTTTGGGGTTTTTTAATGTTCGTTGTTTTACAAGGTCTATATTTGTCAGCCCCACGCACAACCCCCTTTTCGGAGGACCATTCTCCCGCTCTGGCCATCGAGGTTACCCAATCTTGAGTAAGGTTACTCAGTTTACTATGGTTAACCACTTGAATGGGAGCATTGGAATAATATAAGAAAGGTTATGCGACGCCATCTGGAGTCGGCGTCGTATGGTACGCATGCATTACCCCATTTTAACCCCACAGTATTATTAGTATACATAAATTCACTTACAAAAAAAAAATATTAATTTTCATCATCTGAACATGCTAAGAAAAGTTGATGGTATTCTTCCTCTTCTATATCTTCGGGTACATCGATCGCTAAAGTTTTCTTTTGTAACAATACCTTTGGAATTTCCCATTTTGAAATCCACCTACTAAAATTATTTTATTATCATCATCTTATATCATCTGCATATGAAAAAATTGAAAAAAAACCTTTTAAATTCAATTCCTTCTTATATGAAAGGGCTTTGTATACTCCGAGATATACGGTATATATATATATATATATATATATATATATATATATATATATATATATATATATCAGTGACAAACAAATATTTTTTTTTCGTTTTCTAAATTACAGATAATGATATAATCATACCAATTATCTTTATTAGTCGTATGTAGAGATAAGAATATTATTTTTGTTTAATAAAATTTGAATACTGGTCGAACAAAAAAATGTTACAAAGAACTATTATTATGTAAGATATTATCAGAGAGAGAAAAAATTGATTCGATCGTTAAAAAAAGAATAGAATAATTTTATACAAATTATTTCATATGAAAGATATTTTATTCAGATAGTGTATTTTTAAACGATAAATATAATGATTTGGAATGTAGAAATATTTTAAAATATAAATGAAACAGATTTTTAACGAAAATAATTTTATCCTTCGGAAATTTCTAAAATTATTTCGATACTTGAAATATTAATATCATTTCTGAATACTGATTTCAATATAAACGACATTGTTCAAAATATAATTAAATATTTCACGAGTGGAATAGGTTTTGATTATACAATTGTAAAATAGAAAGTTATTATTGTAGCTGTTTTAATAAATTTCTGAAAGTTTTTCTATATTGCTCAATGATAAATGAAATTAATAATTTTATTAAAACATTACCCATTACTCGATAAACTAAGTGACTTACGTCTTTTCAAAATTGTTTACTAACCAGAATTACAAAAAAGGGGCGTTAAAATGGGTTGAAATAAACACCTTTTTAAAGGAAAAGTCTTTACTTTATTTTTAAATACAAATAGAAAAAAAGCTTGTCAATTATAATCATGAAAAGATATATATATATATATATATATATATATATATAGTATTTGAAAAAATAACAATTTTATTTATTCTCAGATAAATTGAAGTAAAAACATAAAATCAAAAACACTTAAATTATTACCTAATACCTAATCATTATTCAGTTAATTATATATATATATATATATATATATATATATATATATATATATATATATATATATAAGATCAAAATTATCCACAAAACTTTATAAAACATCTACTTTGCAAAAAATAATCTATTTACAAAAATGTTTACATAGACATAGTAACATACAGACATAAAACAACACGTTGGGATATATCTGCGATAATGATTGTATAAATATACTAATATTTATATGTATATATATATATATAGTACTTGAAAAAAAGAATGACTATTTATTTTCAGATAAATTGAAGTAAAAAGATAAAATCACAAACACTTAAATTATTACCTAATACCCAATCATTATTGAATTAATTAATTATATATATATAATCAAATTATCCACAAAAAACTTGATATAACATCTATTTTGCAAAAAATTATCTACAAAAATGTTTACATAGACATCTAACATACATACATAAAACAACACGTTGGGATATATCTGTGATAATGATTATATAAACATAGTTATATATATATATATTTACTATGATAATACTTATTCAGACATAAATAAATTTTAAATAAATATGTTGATTGTTTCATTCGGTTCCATCTACAGGTTTATAATTGACAAGCTGAGCGCAACGAGCAGGGGACGGAGTCTCCTATTTATACATGAATGAATTGAAGCATATTTTGAAGAAAAATCAGTTTAAAATAAAGTAAATACTTGTATTATATTTCTTTCTATTCAATTTATTTTCTTTGAAATCAGTAAATTATTAATTACTTAAATTAAATATTATTAATTTCCATGTAATGGTATTGGATGTCACTGATTATATATATATATATAGTATATATGTACACATTCAATGTGTGTATGTTTAAATTTAGTACATAAACTTATTAAACAATATCCATTAAGTGATTTTAATGTTAAACAACAAATATTTATGTAAAAAATAATACCAATTTGATAAAGTTTTTAATAAGTCCACAGATCCAGTGCGAGAAATGAAGACATACTGCTGAGTAGTATAGAATTTACATTGTATTTAAAATAAAGATTCTCATCAAATTATTATACTCTGCCATACCTATACTCTAACCAATGTAAAATGACAATATGAATTGCACTTTAAATGTCTATATTATATTTAAAAAAAAAATACAATACTCTAGACACAGTATTAGTGTGCAAGAGTGTTTTCTAGTTAAAGCATTGCCAATAAATAGTTTAGATTGTAGTTGTAGTTATTTGCAAGATGAAAATGTTGTTCAAATTTGAGATATGTAACTTGTATATGTAAGTCAACAACGTGCATTATACATTATCGAGACACATGCGGCCAAAGAGTGATTTGACGCACGTCGAGAACATTCAAAATGTGATATTTTCAACGTATCACGACGATTATATTAAATTTTAATTATCCATTAATGAAAGTTTATCTAGGATTACATAAATATATACATAAATAAATAAATCATGTCAAGAAGTGTGTATAACTTGTTCTTTTCGTTTAAAAAAAGTAATAATTCATAAGAACAATATATAATCTTAGTAGTGGTTAAATGTAGTATTTCGTTAGGAAGAGAGTTTCTTTTCATTTTCGTTTCGTTTCAACAGTTCTTATTAAATTGACAACAACGATTAAAATTAAAATAAAATACAAAATATATATTGTCTATAGTAGATTTTTCAACAATGTACATAATTTATTCTACAGATGTTTAAGGAAAGAATGATCTGTTAGATATTTGCAGTATTTATATTGTGTGTTTCTTTTTATCAATTTTAGGCAATGTTACAGGTTAACATCAGATTATAATTTTTTATTTTTCTTCGACAATGTTTCGAATAATTAAATATAGTTATTAATAAATACAAATAAAGACAACAACATTGTCATATGTACACAGATATGTGTTAATTTATGAATATATATATATATATATAATTAAATATGTATAGATATTTTTTACTAAAATGAAACAACGATATTAATTATTTATTTTTAGTATTAATTATATGTGTTTATTTCTTTGCATTTATATATATATATATATATATATATATATATATATATATATATATATATATATATATACATATATACAGTGGTGCACTCAGGATTTAATCTTCGGGGTAGCTGAGTTGAGTGGATATTTTTTTAATGTGCATACAATAAAATTCATTAGGTGATTATAATTTATTTTTTTAAAGAATAAAATCCCATTTTCTTTTTTTTTATAACTCTCTTGAATTACTTCAGTCCTGACCATATTAATTTCTCTGTGTATATATAGCAAAGTATGTCCGTTCAATCGTGATTGTTTCATGGTAGATCTTAAATAGGTGTTTCAACGGTTTAAAGTATGAAATGATCATTCAATGAAGCATGTTGTTACCAGAAGCGTTAAAAACAGTTTAATAAGTTATAAATCTTAGGATATATCATCTTTTCACTCTTTGAAACTGCATCAATGACATTTTTCCATGGAGCTATTGCAAACGTTTTTTCAAATTTTTTGTATCACAACTTGAATTGATGATTTTGTTTTGCTTTCGAATGTTTTTTTCCCTTTTTCCTTTAGGGTGTGCCAGTGACCTTTATTTCCCCCCTGGATACGTCATTATATTTCCTTATATATATATATATATAATTTGAAGCAAAATTTAATTCTTTTTTATCATGAAATAAATTTCTAAAATATTAATTCAGTCGGGTAGAAGTGTTGAATGATTTTAGAAATTATATATTTCTAAATTGCTAGCTAAATTTATTTGCATGAAAACAATCAATGTCATTTAAATTATTAATATTATTAAGCAATTGCAAACGGTTTTTCAAATTTTTTATATCACAACTTGAATTGATGATTTTGTTATGTTTTCTAGTGTTTTTTTTTCACTTTTTCCTTTGAGGGGAGTGCTAGTGTCGCTTATCTCCCCCTCCCCTGGGTGCACCACTCTCCCTTTCTCTCTAAATATATATATATATATATGTAGCAAAATTTGATTCTTTTTTTATCATGAAATACATTTCTAAAATATTAATTCAGACTGCTAGAAGTATTGGATAATTTTAGAGATTATATATTTCTCTAAATTGCTTGCTAAATTTATTCGCATGGAAACGTTTAATGTCGTGTAAAATCATTAATATTATTAAGCAATATGTACACATAATATACACACACAAATATATGCATACTGTATATATGCGGGTATGAAAACATATTTTCATATATAGTAGATATTATTGTTATCGTATATATTATCTATTCAAAACTGTATACGAAATGTCCATCAGCTTGAGTTATAAATATAACATCGCAAAAAAAGTTGTAAATGCATAACATGTTTGAAAATATAATCTAAATCTGTTTCGTTATAAAAGAAATATTAATTATTGTTAAAGTTGAAATCTGTAACATTGCATCTAGTTTTATAATGATTATAATTTGTAAAATTTACCTATAGATAAACGTTTCATCTTTATTTCAGTAAAAATAAATTAAAACAGATATTAGATCTTTTACCTAAACAGTTTTAGTATTGTAAATACAAGAATTTAATAAAGGAAAATTATAATTGGTGTATGTAAAATATTAAATAAAATATGACACCACAATGAAGTTTTTGGTGACTAAATTTAAACACTAACTAAATTTAGTTTTGCAAATTCACTCTCTCACAAACGTACAATCTTTCTGTGTTAAACATGTATTCAATAATTCATTTTTAATACTTTTCGAATATGTCTTATACGCATTTCAATGACAATGCAAGAATACTTATAGCTCTCAGATACAAATAAATCTGACTTAGAATTTCACTATAAATATAGTGCTCTGTGAGTAATAAGTTTACTATCGAAATGCAAGTAAGAAACATACAAAAATGATTAATCAATTATTGAATATTCACTGATCAAAATATTTTTGTCGAGTCTGAGGGACTGAAAAAAGTAATTTATGAAAGAAAATATGTACCAGTTTATTGAAAAAAATGTAATTTATTTTTAGCACTTATTTAATTCACAAAATTTAAAAAAATACTTTAAAAATATCTTTTGATATTTAATGGATATATTCAATATTTTTACTATTAAAAATAATAGTCAAGTCATATTTTGTTTAACAATATGATTTAGTTACAATATAAAAGATCTTATAACTGTTTTCAATATATATATATATATTAAATGTTTACTTTCATGTATTAATTATTTATAATGCATTCAAATCGAGTATAGAGCAATTAATATATAAACAAAATGTTTCAATACTGTAAAAATAAAAGTGCGGTCTATTTTTAAATTATCTCCACTTTATTAAAATAAATACGGAATTTTATTGATAAGTGTTGATTAAAATAGTTTAAAATTAATGTTTACTGTGGCTGTAGAGATTACTCCGAATATTGTTTGAATTTGTAAATTTACCTATTATTAATATATATATATATACATATATATATATAAATGTATTCAATTCTACAAAATGGAAATTCATGGAAGAGGCCTTTATCCAGCAGTGGATTGACAGAGGTTGTTGTTGATGATGATGATATATATATAATACCTTTAAATGTATATAATTAACTTCAAATGTCACTAAAGACAGAATCCTTTTGAAAAAATATTAAAATAAAAAAGAGGAATGAAGATGAAATAAAAAAAGATGAAAGATGAAGAATACATAAAAACAGTACAATCTAAAAACAATACGCACGATTCCAAACAACTATACTCGACTTGAAACATGATTTAAATAATGATTAAATTATAAATAGTGTTCTTTTCTTTATTATTTTTACTTTTCAGTCAGACATTTTTGCAGAAATTTTTTAAAATGCAAACAGACGCACTTTGTTGATAGAGAATTGCACAACAGTAAATTATAGTTGAGAGGCAGAAATGTTTTGTGATTGTTATATGCAGATATGTCTGTCTAACATAACAAGTATGAATATATATATAAATATTATATATTATAAAAAAAATAGTTGTTGCTTATAGTTATGTACATGTGTATGCATATTGTATAGTGTTACATATTAATGGATAATAAATACCAGGCAATATTGGATACTAAATCGAATTAATTTATTGTGTTTTATCGGGAAGTTCGAGGTAAATGTCAAGAAAAGCAGTAGAAAGTAATATAGTTTTTAAATGATATAAACTATGTTTTTGTAATGTTGTTAGTACTGAAGGTAAGTTTTTAAAATTTTTAATGATTTCTCTGAATTCACTTCTATATTAAATTGAACAGTTTGTTTTTCTACATATTTTAAAAATGTTAATATGAAAGAAAAGAAACCATTTTAATATAACACACATTTGAAAAATAAAATACAAATTTTTTTCTAAAATATTTTTCTAATATTTGTATAAAATTTTCAACATTATTAACAGAAATTGTATGAAAACAATCATTTTATTTGTTACTAAACTTAAACATGTATTCCTATATTTATTAATATTAATTACTTGTTTCTGTTTCAGGTAGTTTGATTAAATCTTTGCATTCAGTTAAAAAATTAAGTATGAATGCTGCTGATTGATTATCTTAATTGATTTCTGAATATTACTTCAAAAGTATGTCTTCATCGAACGAAATTCCAACTTAATAAAATATTGACTACAATGTATACACAAAGTGTCTACAAAATTATTTGATGGTAAACATTTAAAAATATTATTAATTTCTTAAAATGTATAAAAAATATTCAATTTATATACTAAATAGTTCGATTTTCTATTTTTTCATCACATTTTAAATTACCATTTTTACTTTTATTAATTATGATTGTAATATTGCTTCTAGTTTCCAGGTCTAAAATTTGCAAATTATAATCTTAACAATAATTAAGCTATATATAAAGGATATTTTAAAGTACTATATTTATATCAACATTCATTATCTGATTAGTCTGAATATTTAATTTGATTTTAAGGTAATGACTATTTAAATCGAAATGTTATCTTGGATTAAGAATAGATTATTTTCATGAAAAATGACACACACACAAACACACACACATATATATATATATATATATATATATATATATATTAGTTGGCATCTATCTATAAAATAATACTTTATTTTTCCAATTATATACAAAAATACAGACTTACAATAAAACACTAATCTTTTATTATAACTTGAGTGGATTTTTTAAAGTTTATAAGTAAAAAATACAACAGTAAATATGATTTATCTTTGATAAATATTATATATATATATATATATATAAAGTTATTTAATTAAATATAAATTGTTATTTTCAAAAATAATAAAAACTATAATTAATTCAATGTTTAAAATATGTATGATTCGTTTATCTTGTTAATATTTTAATTAAAACTTATAACAGATGTTATATTCTGATAACACGGGAATACCTATCTGAAAGTTAATAAATGATTGTATTAAATTTCAAAATATTACCTTCCATCTTTAATAAATATTTTTAATGTTTTAATATAATTCTTTTGAAAAAATAGCCGACTTGAATTTTTCCTAAACTGAAAGGATTTTTTATTCGACATTTATTTTAATAATATTTATTCTCATGTAAATATATATATATTCATGATATAATTCATTGCAAGAAAAAAATTATTTTATATACTATTAAATAAATTTTTCATCTGTAAAACCATAAAATATGTTCTAACGAGCACAACAAATAGTTCAAATATAAATTATGGCCAAGATATTTGCATCATTATAATAATTATATACGGACAATGTTTAATTATTAAACATTGTCCGTATATCATAAATAAAATGTTATGATCATAAATTATTTTATACACTCATCATTAAAGTATTTTATATACTATCTAGCGTTTTAAAATTTAGTTTTGTTTTATGTTTCATACTGATTTCATTATCGATATACACATTTTTTTATGGAAAAATTTCAATAAAATATTTTTTTAATTTAGTATTTAAAAAAATGCTTTGGTATATTTTATATCAGAAAAATATATAACAGAAAATGTTTCAGTACCAGTTATTTCTCTTTTTTATTTTTCGATAATTTCTTTATAAATTCAACTTGAGAAAAATCAACAGAAATACTTAATAATATCTGGAACAGAGGTGAGGAACCTGTGACATTAAGGCTACATGTAGCCTTCTAGGGCCTAAAAAGAGGCCTTTTGATTTAATCGAAATTTTTCAGAACAAATCATTTTTTTGCTTTCTAACAAAACGCAGGCACATTAAAAGATTAGTTAAATTTAAAATTCACAAATAGTTTTCATTTTTTGCAATTATTAAATGCATAGTAGTTGTATTTTTACCACATAATGTACATTTTTAAATATATGTAACTGAAGTTTCTTGAACGCAGCTTTATTTGATTACAGCTAAATAATTGCAGACTTTCCGCGTGAAAATGTTCCTCACCTCTGATCTAGAATAACAAGAAATAATGTGGTAATTAATTTAAGAATTATGGAAATATTAATTTTTTAGGTGTTTATCATGGAATTTTTAAGAGGTAAACTTTTTTATATACTGTTGAATAATCTTACTATAAATATACATTTCAATCAATATTCAATCAATTCAATCATTACAAATATAGATTGAGATTTTCACTGAGTAGTGGAGTATTTTTGTAGTCTACTGGCGAGGCTGTATTTCTAAATTTATCGAAATTTTAGCTGTCCGTGAAGGTCTCCTTCTTATACTGACTTACATACTCTACATACTGCTCTCTTATTAGCATAATACTTAGACTTTCGATTTTATAATAATTGAAATTGTAGAATTAATAATTAAATTGTTTATAAGGTGGATTAGGTTTTTTCGTATATGTCTATTGTTCAATTTCTGTAGATCAGATTCTAAAATAATGTGACATTTAGATGTATACTCTTCATAAATTATTTGATTTATCTTTGTTTCCAATTGTATACTATTTGACTGGCATTTTATAATAAGATTAAAAATTAAATTTGATCTTGTTACTTTATAACAAGATCAAATCGTAAAAGAGAAAAAAAATAAATTAATTTATAGAAAATCTAACAGAAACGTACTACTAAAATATTTTAAATTATGAACATGAATTGGAAGAATAAAGTTATTACTATTAGTTATTACTCTTAGTTGGACAAAGTTAAAGATGAATTAACAAAATTAATAAATAATCATCAATAAAATAATCAACAAAATTTTATTAAAAAAAATCTATGAAAAATCAAATCGAAATTGAACCAATTCCAGAGAATGAAAGATAATGAAAAATTATTCATATAACTCCTCCATGTCAGCTATTAATCAACACGTAGATAGATATTGTTGTACAAACAATGATCACCTGTTTATTATTCTGTAGTAAATGTTAATTACAGGACAGATGTTAATAAAACGTGCATCGCACATACTGTTTTTAAATTTAAATAATTACCGTGCACTGAACATAACTATTATCGAATATAAATAGAAACAGACGATAACGTTTCCGCGATACGTGCATTATTATGTTGAATATTTATTCGGTTCTAGATATTGGTCGAATAAAAATAAAAACTCACAGTCAATTATGATAAACGCGTTATTCGTTACTTCATACTTTTTTTGCATTTCCGTCGATCTAACTAATTTACAAGTAGCATGTATATTATATTTCGTTGTACTCACTTCGTTCACATACTAAAGATATTGTTTAATATAGACTGATATATATATATATATATAAATTTCAAGACGATGAAGAAGTGAAGTCGGTTATTTCAGAGCATTTTCCAACTAAACCAAATGAATATTTTTTGAAGATCTTGAAAAGATCTTCTCGAAAACACCTCATCGAGAGGTGTAAAAAGTTTATTAGTATAACGAAGAACTAAATTAAGAAATAAAAAAAATTCAGCTCAATCAGACATTTTCTGCCTTTTTTTGTGAACATTTTTACCTCCCCTCATATATATATATATATATATATATATATATATATATATATATATATATATATATATATTAGGTAACCAAGAATGTTCTGTCGTTGTTATAACGTACAATAATTCCAAAAAATGTTTACACTTGTTATCGGACAAAATTCCAAGAATTGTTTATCAGTAATATTAACATGTGTTTTAAATGAATCTCGAACTGTTCACTTTAATTTAAAAAATAATTCTATCCCTTAAAAATGTATGTGAAAAATAGTGTGATACGTGCGTGTGCGCTTTATGAATTTATGCTTGGGAATAACGCTACAAAAAATGCAAAAAATAATTTGTACTGGGTTTGGAAAAAATACAGGTACATCAAGAACGGCCCAGAGATGAATTAAAAAAATTTCTGCCGGGGATGAATCCATTAACGAGACCAGATCGGGACAGACACACACACACACACACATATATATATAAATGTGTGTGTGTGTATGTCTACTATTCTAATTGTCTTTTTAAAATATTATTTTCTTAAAAAAATTGCCCACCTTTCATTAAATAAAATTTAAACATAAAAGAATTTAATTACCATTTTAAAAGGTTACAGTGTTTTAATTAAAAACATGTATTGAGGTATAATTTTATTTTCTTATTAATTTCATTTATCAAGCACTTATATGTTTCTACTTTTAATAAATAATCATAATATTCATTTCATGATCACAATTTGAAAATTGATTTTGATATCTATCTAAATAACTGCGAGTGAGTCTAAATAATAAAATAAAAATAACATTTCCCTTAAATGATCGGTATTATTATTTATTGATAACTGTTGACGATTTATTAGTTTTATTGTTTAAGTTTTCCTAAATAAGATATTAATAAATGTTCAAAATAAATTATTGAAGTTATGGTTCTTGTCTCTTTGAGGTCACTTTTTTATTTTTTTTCTTAATATATTTTTGTATATATATACATACACATATATATATATTAATATATTCATTCTCGCAGATATATTGCAACGTTTTTGTTATATATATCATTATAATCACTCTCGCAGTTATATTGCAATGCAGTTGTTTTATAAAGTCGCACATTTCATTGTAGTTGTTATAAGTTTTCCCACATATTCCACAAATCAGGCTCCACATTCATACGCAGACAGCACACAATATGAGGATAGAGATTGGTTTCAGCGAAACTCCATCCTCGAGGGACGATCCAACATATGATATTGATACGATTTACACTTCTTTGAGTTAGTGAAAAAAAATTGTAGTTGTTATGATACCAATATCATAATTTTTCGTGTAACTTGGGGTGTCATCGTTAATAATAATTCAATACGGAATCTCTACACGTTTTTTTTAAATCATTTTTTCATTTTCTGAAGTTTCCCCAAATATCCTTTCATGTATAGATAGATACTTAAGGTAATATTTACAAACATTTTTTTTATTTTTGAATGCATATATTTTTATATTAAGTAATTAAAGAATAAAAAAACGTATGAAATAAACAATATCGCTAATTAATTTAACTTAATTATCAAATATTATTATGATCGATGATATATGTACTGAACAGATACATTTTGTCTTTCTCTTTTATTAAATTGTAAGCTGTTAATTAAATTAAACACTACGAACCAGTCTGTTATTCAATTTATGTATCAACAATATGTATATATATATATATATATATATATATATATATATATATATATATATATATATGTATATATTTATCATTTCAGCTATTAGCATTCTATTTAATTCGTTATCTCATTGTATTTCACCCATATCAATGTGGTTTGTTTAACCATTTCAGACCACCAGCTTTAATATTATCAGTAACACTGACTTCGCCAGTATATTCGTTACTAATAATTATTATAAGGTTCAATATATCTAAGCATATAATTGAATTTACACTTAGGTATGATATAACAATTTCAAGTAAATAATATCTGAAAATCAATTCATTGTATTTAATGAATTAAGTCTCAAAAGTATTGAACACCGTTAAACTAACAGTTTATAAAGTTTTGATTTAATTATACGCAATTTAAACAAACCAGATCATGAAAAAGATAACGTTGGAATCATGTAATTCGTTTTGAAATGTGTCATACGTTACTATATATTTTTCTGTGCTAAAATTTTGTGTTTAAATTGTGTTAGGTAGTTAATGTGTTCATTTGGTGTCGGTTTTATTAACATTGACTTCTAAATCACTAACTAAATGTTATCAATACAGTATAGAGTTTAATCGCTGTAATCCTCAGTGTAATTGTGCAGTGATTACATATAAGTGCATTGAATGTATAGTGAGTGTAAGTTTTAATTCAAGTCTAATGGAAAAATTAAAAAAAAATTGAAATTATATATTTCAATTGAATTTTTTATCATTTCAATTATGAAAAGAGCGTCCAGTATTAATATTTTCGAATACTGTCTTGAAAAGCATCAAGTAATTATTATATTGTATATTCATACTATTTTTTTTATTTAATTCGCTTATTAAAAAGTTTGAAACAGATATGTAATAAAAATAATTACAGTCAGTAAAAACAAATAATCTAGATAATTAAAAATCGTCTTTGATGCAAGTATTTAATTTTAGGAATATTTTTAAAAAAATATTCAAAATATAGATTCGTGTAAAATAGTTAAAATTTTTATTTTAAGAATTGTTTCCTCATTTCTGTTTTTAAGTATATTCCAATATGTTTTGTACTCAGATCAATTTTGATTCTTACATATATTGGTGGAACAAAAGTTCGTAACGTTTTCAAATAGATATCATTAATTGCAGTTTCGCGTACAGAACACGTTTCATTGGAGACTCAACAAAAGTTGTTGCAATATGGCTAGGATGTTTCAGTGCGTCCACCATATAATCCAGATCTTACACCTTCAGACTTTCATTTGTATAGAGCTTTGCAGAACTCTCTTGGTGTAAATTTAGTAGATTTGAACTCCTGCCAAAACTACTTGAGTTAGTTTTTTGCTAAGATATCCCAAAAATTCTTCAAGAGATGAATTTAGTTACCAGAAAGATGGAAGTAGGTCGTCGATCAATATGGCTCATGCATAATTGATTAAACTTATTTTTGAGTTTACAAATAAATGATTTTAGAAATACTTAAAAAAGGAGACGAATATATGTTACAACCTAATATATATATATATATATATATATATATATATATATATATATAATATATATATATATATATATTATATATATATATATATATATATATATATATATATATATATATATATATATATGAGGTATATTCCTGTAGCATTAAATTTTTATCAACGTGCCTTTGTATATATTTATTTATACATATGTTAATTTTGTCTGGTCATTGACACTTTTTGATAAACCTAGTTAGATTAGAATTCATCACTGTTATATAATTATGCCGAATGGTACATATCAGGCTTGTATCAGAAACTAAACATAAATTGATGAAACATGTTAAAATGTTGTAATAAAGAATTTGAATTTTTTTTAATGCTTCTTCAAAAAAATAACATTTTTTTAATAACAGTCGTTTAAAACTTCTAATTGTTTTTCATTAATATTTTGTATTTATTATTCAGTTTACTTATTATATTTCGAAATGAAAAAAGTTATATTTTAAATATTATATTAACCGATACTTCATATATATAACATCATATATATATATATTAAGGGGCTTCGCCTCTGGTCACTGTGTTCACCAACTCCCAGGTTCAGTTCGCTCGCCACTTATCAATTATAAGCATGTACATGTAACCAAATGAAACAATAAAATTATCAAATAATTTATATTTATTAGTATGTCTATATTCACATTCTGGAAGATAAATTATTTTTTATAACGTAGTGTTTTATAATGTTTTTTGTGAATAATTTAGATTATATATATATATGTATATATATATATATATATATGTGTGTGTGTGTATGTGTGTGTACTTTATTTATTTAATAATTGAAAAACTGCTGGTTATCTTGTATATTCTATGAATAATGGTTGTACTAAATATATATTTTCATAATTACTCCGTTCTGTACCTTAATATATCATTATTAATTTAATTATTTTCTATTCATTTGAAAGTATTCTCATGATATTCTTTGATACGTATATATATATATATATATATATATATATATATATATATTCGATTTTCCTATATAATAACACAGCAGACACCTAACTGCAAATGGAAATGTTGTCTTTGTATTATACATTAATAGAATTTGGAATTACAGCAATTATAAAGCATACAAAATAGATATTCAGGCGAGTGTTATTGACTTGAAGTTAAATTATGAATTGATAATTACATGAATCAGAATTTATATTTAGATCAGCACACTTGTATGGATATATGATTTTGTAAGAAATGAATATGACCGTTCCTCTCTCACAAAAGCATTAGTCAAAAAGATTGTCGAATTTTAAGCGCAAATAATCTCCGGTACTACTGTATATATATACATATACATATATATATATATATATATATATATATATATATATATATATATATATATATATATATATATATATATGAGTGTGTGTGTATAAATAGTTTAGAATTTCATTGAAGTAAAGTGACAATCAAAATGAATATATTAAAAATAAATAATTACCCATCAAAAAAATCGAAACTCCCTCGAGTGCGTGTGAAATCAATCGAAGTGTGTGACAAATCAGTGTTCGGTACATTACTAGTCGCCCAACAGTCTCGGTTCGGCGAGGAACCGGCGCGTTTCCTTCAAACCGAACGTTTCGAACATCCAGAAATATTGAATTTCCGTATCAATCAACGGAAATTATCCGAAACGTCTGTGCGCGATCTAAATGTCACGTCAAATAAATATGAACTCGCGACCAGCGGAGAAAGGACGCGGACCGACAGAACGGAAGACAATTTTTCATCGAACGAGAGTGTCTTCACGAACGCATCGCCACCGTCGTCGAACTGTTGCGAAGAATTACATTTCCGGTACGAGAATCGTAAAGAGTTGAGCAGGGAGTTGATGGATCAATTACTTATGGACATTTATAGTAAACCGTGTTCACATTTTGGTACGAATCTTGAAAGTCCGTTTAATAGGAGCGTTGAAAGTGATTGCACGTCGAATATTTCGTCGAGGAGCATCAGAACATTCTTTGACGATGAAATGATTGATCGGAAAGGTTTGTGAAAATGAAATATTATTATGAGTAAATAAATCAGAAAAACATGATTTCAAATATTACATATATATATATATTAGGTAACCAAGAAAGTCCTGTAGTTTTTCAATTGAGAAAAAACACTTGTGTATTTTTATATAAAGTAACTTTATTCATTAATAATAATCCATTTTACATCTCTCTCTTCTCTTCCTTGTTTGAAAAGAGAATATCACTTATAAACTATACTCCTTCCTGGCAGATACTCTCAAACGGCAGACATCTCTTCCATGATGATTTTGCTTAGTAAGGAATTTAACAACAGCGTTTAGTCCAGTTTTCTTCATGATTTCGTAGTTATTCCGAGTTGAGTTGTTCTTTGGGCAGCAGTGTGATGAGTACTGATGACAGATAGTACAATGATACTTCTCTTTGAGACTAGTTATGAGTTCTCTGTTCGAACATCATTAATGAGAAGTGGCTCTGTCCCTCCTTTTCCACATTTCCGCTATTTTTTGAACATCCTCTTGTATATATATATATATATATATATATATATATATATATATATATATATATGTATATATAAATAATATAATATAGACTCAAGCATCTTATAACACGGTACTCTAAAAACACAGTTTAGATATAATACGGTGCAAAAATTGTGACATCCCTTCAATAACAAGATATTCTTATAACACTGTTCCCATATAGCAAGACTTAATAAACTTGGACAAACTTTTTATAGCACGAATGTTTCCATCACACTCTTTTGGTTAACATTAACAGGGAATTACCTTTCTATATGTATTAGGCAAAGTCCGATGATCAAGCAGTTCGATTTTGCTTACTCAAAGTCGGCCGGCTCAAAAAAGGATGAGGATGAGGGTAAGCTTGATGTGTAGGTGCGGGTGAAGAAATCTAGTATTAATTTTATAAATCAAAGTATGTATTAACTAGGCAGAATCGGACTTTGCCGACAACATATACACAATAATGCAGTCTGCGCGTCGCTGTTTTAAAGAGGTACCAAAATGCATAACAAAGTCATCGAATCAAAGCTGCCATCTTTTTTTTTGAAAAAAATATGGCAGTCGTCACTTAACCGACAAATGGAGCGAAGTTATGTTTAGTAATGGGGAATTATTTAATTATATTTTATAATGATATTTTGAAACATCATTTAAGATTTATAAAAAATAAAATTAAACATTGACTACAATTATCTAACAATGTTATTTCTTTACAGATGTTGTTGAATTACGTGTTTTGGTCGACAATATGAAACGAGAAGTGAACTATACTGGTAGTATTTTAGGGCGGCATTTACGTTACCGTGAACGTCTTATTAACCGCCATGAAAGACAGTGCACGGTGATAACTGCTTATCTTCATGCATTTGCTCGTGCGCAAGGTAAGTGTTTTGAAAGTTTTTTTTTCGATATATATATATATATATATTTATATATATGTGAATGTTTTACCATTCAAGGCGTTTTGCAAAGAACAAAACAAATGACAGTATGATGGTGCCAGGTCTGGCGAATATGGTCGATGTGGTAACAGATCCCATCCAAGTTGGAACAATTTTTGACTAGTTACCAAACTTGTATGTGGTCTGGCTTTACATGGTGAAACACAACACCTTTGCGATTCACTAATTCTGGACGTTTCTGTATGATTGAATCATTTAATTTATCCCAGTTGACGACAGTACACGTACGGATCAATGGTTTGGTCCCTTGAAACCAGTTCAATATACAAACTACCTTTGAAATTCCACCAGACTGACAGCATATCATTTCTTTGGTGAATATCTGTTTTGAATTGCTTTGAGCAGGTTCTACACGATCTCTTTCATTCGACGTTGTTGTAGATGATCACTTTTTCATCTCTTGTTGTTACACGTTTCAAAAATGGATCATTTTCTTCACGTTTCAAGAAGAATCGCAGATGTCAATGCACTTAATGAGATGAATTTCTTTAAGCTTATGTGGCACCCAAATATCGACCTTACTAACATGTCCAATTGGTTTTAAATGGTTTTCGATGCTCGATTTCGATACATTAAGATTTTCAGCAATCTTTCGAGTCGTTAAACGCTGATTGGATTCGACCAATGTCTTTATTTTGCCATCATCAACTTCAATTGACCTTACTGAGCGTAGTGCAACTTTCACATAAAAATCTCCAAACCGAATTTTATCAAACCAGTTCTGATACTGCCATAGTTTTAGGCATCTTCATCATACACATCATATAAATTTTTATGAGCTTGCACAGTGTTTTTTCCTTCTTGGAAGTAATACAGCAAAATATGACAAAAGTGTTCCTTTGATCTTCCATTTTGAAATCGACCGAAAATAAACAATTATTAACAAAATTGTACAATTTCTTTTTCTGAAATAAGCTTGAACCCTCATCTGTCAAGTAACATAATTGCTGTTTAAAATGAAGTTAGTTACAATTCAAGACATGTATTTCCATCTATAAGAAAAAACGCAATTTCTTTTTGGCCAATCCTATATATATTTATGTATATGTATATATATATATATATATGTATTTCATAAAAAAACCTTTGCATAAAATTCAAATTCTTTATTTAGAGATAAGAATCTTTCATTGTTAAGCATAATAAACGGTTCAAGAACAAAATTTATATGTAATAACATTTTAAATTGATGTAATCAATTGTATTTCACAAAATAATTATAATTATTTCTTGTATACAACGAACAAAGCTCTCTTATTCGAGCAATTTTAAGATACACGCTTCGTTCGTAATTTTTAGATAAGTCTTTTTTTTATAAAAAAAATGTTTAAAAACGAAAACGAGCAAGATCGTTGCTAAAAAAGTGTAATTAAGAAATATAATTAATTTTCGTGTTGTTATTTAAGTTTAATAATTTGATTCGTCTGAACGCAAGCATGTATTTATGATTCAAAGAATATAAAAAATATGTTTTGTTATTTTATAACCACTTTAAATATTTCACTACAAAACCAGACACTTGTGTTTTTATGATTCTTGTTTTTGACTGTATACTTATTTAATTATTCACTGAATGATTTAGTTTATAAAAAAAAAACTGGAAAAGAATACATCTTATAATTCTAAATTGTAACATAATTGTTTATTAAATTAGTTAAAATACAAAAATATTTCGACGAATAATGTCTGTTTTAAAGAAATAAAATATAGTTTTTTTATTATAATTATATCTCTAATGAAGTCTTAAAAAACATATAAAAAACAGGAAAATATATTTGCTTATAGGAAATACAGCTATTACGTATTTTATTCATTTAACATTTTGTACTCGTATATGCAATTTTTTTGATTTGTTTTTATATACATACTTGTATTGTTAATTGATAATTTTTTTTGGTAAATAACCATATAAATTAAAGGGATCATCTGATCAGATGCTAGACTTTTAATATATACTAACTTAATGGAAGTAATTTCTTTTCTCAGCTCTAGAAGATAAAATATAAAAAATGACTCCATTAGTCTTTCCGATTCTTTCTTTATATTAGATTGGTAGGAAAATAATTCCGTATTTTTGTTTTCTGAATTCTAATTTTAATTTTTTTCATCGTGTTCATGTTAATCATTTTAAAATGCATTTTTTGGTGTTAATAGAAACAGTTATCAATGTATATCTTTTAATAAAGACTAGCTACTTTAACAGTAATATATTTATATGCATGATTCCCAGGATTTAACCCTTTGCGGTCAAATGTCGCCTTACAAACAGCAAAAAATAATTTCGTTATCTGTACCGTACAAAAACTACATCAAATTATTATTATTATTCTCTAATAAAATCTAAATTTCCATTAAACAGAATATTTTTTACTTAACACTTTAACGACCAGACACGCCAGTTGGCGTCCTAAATAAAATTAGCGTTATCTACCGGGAATGCCAATTGGCGTCCTATATGAAACAATCATATGTCCTTAAATTTTCATTTCAGTATCTAAATTACTTCAAAATAAACAAGAATTTGAAGAAAACGATCACTGTTTTTTCCCATTTTATAAAAATGCCACCGGTAACAGGTCACAGGTTCATAGCAAAACCACCTGGTCGATAAATTGTTAACATCTTATATTTAACTGTTCAGTACATAATTTCACTTTAAACAAAAAGTATATTCGACCCATCGGAAAATACAGTGGATAAAGTTCTCGTCCGCAAAGCGTTAAAATATCCAATAAAAAATTATATTAGGTTGGTAGAAAAATAATTGCGGTTTATGACTTTTAAATTCATATACAGTACCGCAATTATTTTTCTACCGATCTATAATTTGTAGGTTTCGTTATAGATGTTTATCTCCCTTTCCTTATTCGTTCTGTTCTCTTTTCTACTCTGACATATCCTGAATGGTTTCTATTTGACAATTGATAATAATATAAATATAATAAATATTGTTAATATGATGATATATGTAGTTAAGTACAAAAAGTAATATGTACATGTCGAAAATTCTCTAAAATGTAATAGAGGGCTGATTTGTGACTATTATAGAAAGGTGGGTACTGCTTTATATGAGTAATGGAGAAGCTTTAATGAAAAAGATATAAATTCTATATGAAAGAGTTTGTGTGTCGCTTGAATATAATTTTATGAATAAGATGTTTAAATGTTAATGTTAGGAATTGTTTAATAGCGAATGGTCATGTATAATATATATATATATATATATATATATATATATATATATATATATATATATATGTATATCTTTGTTGGTTTTGCAGTGAAAACCTAAACGTTATATGCTCTTACTCTCTCTAGTGAATAAAATAAAAACGAATACAATTACATAACATAGTTGTCAGTTAATATAAATGTAGATTCGATAAACAGTTATTTTCGACCGATATATGATGAACTATTGTTTAAGAAAAAATACACGAAAATATTTCTTTGTGTGTATAGTTATGTAATTAATGTGTGTTGAAATGACAAAACAATTCTATTGTATTCCGAAATCGAACTTGAGATTCATCGCACTTGTTAATAAATGTAGTATAGAATATGACACGTGAATATTTAGATGTTTATTAAGTGTGAAATATTTTCAATCATGAAGTCTAGTGACAACAAGATAGAAAATGAGAAACAGGACTAAAACTGTCGCCATTCTTTCATATTTTCACAATATGTAAGTGATTTTTTTTTATTCATTTAACATTTTGTATATGCGATTTTTTGATTTTTTTTATATACATACTTGTAATCTTTGTTAACTGATAATTTGTTTTGGTAAATTATCATACAAGTTAAAGCGATTATCTGATTAGATACTAGAATTTTAATAAATACTAACTTAATGGAAGTCAATTCTTTTCTCAGTTATAGAAGATAAAATATAAAACATGACTTTATTACTCTTTCCGATTCTTTCTATATATTATGTTGGTAGGAAAATAATTGCGGTTTTTTTTTTCTGAGTTCTAACTTTAATTTTCATTGTGTTCATGTTAATATCATTTTAAAATACATTTTTCGGTCTGTACTGTGGTAACATCGACTTTGATTTTATTATTAATTTTGCTTTAAATTTACCTATTGATTTAAAGAGAGAAAAGGAGGAAATAAGGAAAAAAAATTTGTATGAGTTCAAAAAGGGTGGTCAATAAGCAGTAACTGCTCATAAACTAAACGATACTTTTGGTGTGGGTAATGTTAATGAATGCACGGTGCAGTTGTGGTTCCAAAAATTTCGTACTGGGGACGAGAGCCTTAAAAATGAAGCAGGTTATGGGTGTCCTTCTTCAGTTCATGACGACCAATTGAACGCGTTATTTTGAATCAGATTATTAATTTTGAATCAGAACCACGCACAATAATTTGCGAGCGTGCACAAAAATTAGGCGTTAGTCATCTAACAATTCTGAATCAGTTAAAATCACTTAAATTAAAAAAATGTATATGAATTCGAAACTCATAAATCGTAATTATTTTCCTACCAACCTAATAGAATTTTATACATACTAACTTAGTGGAAGTAAGTTCTCTTCTCAGTTCTAGAAGATAAAATATAAAACACGACTCCATTTTACTTTTTCCTATTCTTTCAATACTACAATATTTTGTAATAAAACATAAATATGAAAATAATGTCGATACAATTAAACGATACACAAAATTTATATAGCCTAATAACCAAATAGTAATATTTTGTAGTTAATTATTAGATTCTTGCTGTTCATGTTTTTTTTTTACATTATATTCATATTGAATTTTTAATGAAATATTTAAAATTTAACTAGATTATAAACCATCAGTACCGTCATTAATAACGATTCTAATAGAAAAATATATTCACTAAATTTACAAATTTTATAGTTAATATATGTAAAATATATTATAAGATAATATGAAAACCTATGGATAGAAAGAAAAACTTGTAATATACTGTGCGTACGTGTTTCAGTATAGAGTTGATACTTCAAATTATTAAATTCTGCCTACCTGTAAAAATAAATGAAAATACAGGTGTTTTGCATTTTTTATACCTATATATATATATATATATATATATAAATACATATATATATATATATATATATATATATATATATATATATATATATGAAATTGATATAACGATTGAATATTCAAAGGTACGTTGTGAAATTTTATTTTAATTTTTTCACACATTAATCAATACAAAGTAATTTTAAGATATAGGAAGAGTATATATTTATTTAAATCAAAGTAAAATTAATGAATTAAGATCACTCTCTCATTTCAATTAATATCTGACTTTCTAGTTTCTACATAACTGCGGTACTAAACATTGTTCACTTGCACTTCTAAACAATTTTCTAAAGCAATCTGTTTATCTCTTTGAAACCGAGCATGAATTTAGGAATCCATCGAGGTATTCCAAATAAACTATGGTCTCAGAGCGGTATTTTCTGGATGATATATTTAAAGGTAACTAATCTCTTTCTTATGAGATTAAATTTATAACACATTCTTTCATTAAAAAAAATTACTGTCGTCCAAAAATCAGAACAATCGCAATTTTTTTTATTTGAAAACTTATAAAAATTGTGAATTTGAGAATTGGGTTCAACAATATTTTTTTTTCAAAAATACATCATTTGAAGGAAGATTATAAAATTTTCGAGCCTCTACGTCCAGGTCAAAGATTTGACCGATGAGAAACCGTTTTGTGCACAATCTATTGTTTCAAAAAATTTTCACACTCAACAGAAATGTTATTTCTACAAATTTTCAATTGTAATCAATTTTTACGCTTCTAATTATATATTTCTAATTGAGAGATGTATGTTTCCTCGAATATTATCAACGATTTTCCACGATATATCAGATAGATTAGAAATTTCTAATAATTAATTTGAATTAACATATTTTTTCTTTCAACCTACAAATTTGCAATTTTTATTTTGTTTACGGTGAAAGAATGTCTAATTAATCGAAAAAATTTTGTTAATAAAGTTTAGAACCCATTTTGTCTCCCCGGATTTAAAAGTTAACAAATATGATTTCTTAAAACTTTCAATTTTTCCGACATGCAAGATTTATCAAAATCATTTCAATAATTTTCCAGTAATTTTATATCATAGATCATTTGAAATGATTTCAACTTATTTCTGATTACTCTGCCTATTTTTTTTTAAAAAAACTTAATATTTTCTACATTTTCTCATCGGAATTTTTTTTATCCTGTTTCCTATAAACGCTATTTAAAGTTACATAAATTTAATGAATTGAAAAATTGTTGGTTCATACGTTTACCTAAATTTATCTCTAAGACATTCTGTAAAATCCAACTGTTTTACTAATATTGATCTGGAGTTGAACAAAAAAATGTGCGATAAAAATCGTATGAGAATTAAATTTCTGCTTGAACTCCCACACTTGAAACAAGTGTAGGAGTTGAGACAGGAAACGCTCTTTCATAGAAACGAACAGAATATTTTTCATGAGTGGTATAAACAACATTATCTTTGTTTTGAATTACAGACTTTGTGCAAGTTGTTTATGTTTCAATGAATAAGTGAAATCGTAAGGTTTAAATAAATACAAGTATTTTAGGAATTATAGACTAGATATAAAGTTCTAATAAGTTGTTTAGTTGCCAAAATAGGTGATATATCTCTAGCCTCGAATTGGTTAAACGTGACAACCATATTAAATTGTTTCATGTACGTGCCGAAAATATATTTTCTATTGATAATGTATTAAATATATTTTCTTGTGAGTAAGCATATCTACACTTCCCATAAGTTGATTTTGTTAAAACAAGTGTGTTTATTCCATTGATCAGTGTGAATCCATGGAATGGGAACGGCAGACTTGTG
Organism: Acanthacorydalis orientalis; assembly: GCA_034766995.1. NCBI lineage: Eukaryota > Metazoa > Arthropoda > Insecta > Megaloptera > Corydalidae > Acanthacorydalis > Acanthacorydalis orientalis. The sequence goes on from CM068320.1 coordinate 32,618,251, forward strand.
TCTGCGTTTTTTCGTTAATGATGTTTTCATTGAAACATTTGATAAGGGTCATAATACTAGATACACACTCCAGACATTATATATATATATATATATATATGCCCTATTAAAAATTATATTGATTCGTAATAGTTTTATTAACATAAATTTAAATATTAACTTAATGTGAAACGGAAATTAAAATTTACAAATTTATCAAAACATTCTATCATGGGTTGAAACCGATATTAAGCGGATAAAAAACTAAAAAAATATGCAAAATTTAATTTGAGAGTATAGCTATGTTATAAAAATGCTATTATATCACTATAGAGTTTATAAAAAAAATTAAGAAAATTATATATATATACCCCTTAAGCGTTTTGTTTCATTTCGAGAATGTGCACTGGTGTGATTAATTATTTCTAGACGATTAAAGAACAGTAAATGCACTTGCTGTATGATTGAGTTAAATTATAACAAAATGATAAATTTTTTAGTTATTTCTTTGAAACATTTTTAATTTTATTGATAAGTAACTCACAAATCGTATTTCATTACTATTCGTTGCCACCCATTTTTTCAATCTTAAATGTTGTTTCAAATTCAGGCGACTTTCCAAATAATGCTCAGAATTTAAATTATTTTGCTTCACTATTATGTTTAGTAAGTTGTAATCTAAAAATTTTTCCACATAGTACGCAAGTTTGGTTTTTGATGAATGGATAATGGTAAAATTTGGGCCAGGATGAGCAGTAAATTTAAATGGTGCTCGCCCTCCATTTCTAATATTCTATATTGTACATTGGAATTTTTATTTTCTTTATCTGGTTTATTATCTTCTTCATCCTCATCACTACTTTCATCAGAAGACATTGAAATTGTTGATATTTTTTTTTGTGTTGGAAGTCTAAATTGAATTACCTTATATACATTCATATATATATATATATATATATATATATATATATATATATATATATATATATATATATAGTGGATTCAGTTTATGCTTCCACATGAAAGTATTAAAAAAATTGCAAAAATTAAACCACAACATGATTTTTTTTTAATATTTGCGATTTTTTTTAATACTTTCATCTGGAAGTCTAAATTGAACCACCCTATCTATATACACACAAACATACATACATATATATACATATATATTTATATATATATATATGTACATATATATGCATATATATATATATATATATATATATATATATATATATATATATATATATGTGATTCGGCTTATGCTTCCACATAAAAGTATTAAAAAATTGCAAAAATAAACAATAATATGATTTTTATTAATTTTTGAAATTTTCTTTAATACTTTCATGTGGAAGTTTAAATTGAGTAACTCTATATACATACATACATAAATATGTATATATATATATACATATTTGTACATACATATATATTATACATATATATATATATATATATATATATATATATATATATATATATATATATATATGTATATATATATGTGTGTGTGTGTATCGCGATGCAGAAACACAACTAATAGAATTTAAGTAAACATCGTCAAACAAACCGAATGTATTTTTAAAATAGAACGGTTTAGAAAACCCCACTGCTCCACATTAAACACCGAGCTGTCCGAATAGACTGGTTCGATACGTACGGAAAAAGCTTAATTTCCGATTCGTTACAGCAACGACAACACAGAAGACTTTCAGTGCTGTCAATGTGACGACTGCGAACGAAAGACAAGCCATTCAGTATATGGCCAGTTAGTGTCCATTGTGCTTCCTGTTACTTGACTGGGAACCAGTGACTAGCGGAGCGCCAACTGTATAACGTCGCACGACTTTTAATCAATACGTGTTATACATGCAGGCATAGAGCAGCGTGTTGAACGAATAATACACGTTCGTGCGTTATACGACGGAGAGCTTTAGAAGGTGAACAGCCGCAGCCACCACGGAACTTTGCGAACACGCTGCCACTGTGCTTTTTCATGCACAGTATCTGCATTCGGGCGCGGCTATTCTGATATGTTTTTAATTATTGCCGAGGGTGAGGCAATGGTTTTTCTACACGTACACGCAGTGATGTTCAAAATGTTCATACGAAACTGTTGGATCGGTGCAAAAGTTCGTATACGATTTCAAATTGAAACTCGGGCGATTATTTTCACAGAAAACACTTTTATTAATTAACTGTGTACTCATCATCGTTTTATCCAATCAATTTCCAATGCTCAGGCAGCTACTTAAGATTCCATGTTCGTAAAAGCTACGTGGTTCTTCGGCAAAGAAGGCGGTGAGATGATTTTTGACAGCCTTCACAGTGTCAAATTATTTAAACTGTTCTGCAACGACCGGAACAAATTATAATCCGAAGGTGCAATATCCGGAGAATACGGTGAATCCGATATGATTTCCCATTTTATCTACTCCAGTTTTTACAGTCAGTTTTCCTGTAACTGGTTTTGCGTTGCTGTGGTGATAGATGACCCCTTTGCGATTGGCCAAAATCGGACGTACTCTTTAATTGCTGTGTTCAGTTTGGTTAGTTGTTGACAGTACTTGAATATGTAGACATTTTTTCCAGTTAATAAGATATTATTTTTAAATTAAATTTCAGTTGCATGCATATAAACTCAATAAAAAAAAATTTCATTTCACATCAAATATTGGGTTTGATATTACACAAATTACATGTAAACTTATCTTTGAGTTAAGCTGCAAATTTAAGATTGACATGTTTTCAATTATTTTAAAAAACATAAAAGTCTGAAAGTACTCCGATTGAAAAATAATAAATGATATGATTTTTTTTTTTTTTTTGTATAACTTGTTTGTATTTTAAAAGTATGAATGTGTGGAAAAATTAGAATAAAGTTTTATATCTCTTCATAGGTTAACAAAACTTTTAAACCTTAATTAAACTTTCTAATTAATAATTGATCATAACACCTTCCTTCAATACTGACAAATCATTCCTGCTGCTTCGGCAGCATTTTTTTTTCAATTGGAACGCAAAATATAGGGGTGATATAAAACCTCCTAAATTTTGAAGGATAACAAAAAACAAGAGTTAACATCAACGCCGAACCAATGGATGAACAAAATTAGGGAGATTTTTTTACCCCATTCTGTATATGCAATATCTAATATGGTGCCTTTCAAACGCCAACATGTTCACTACTATTTTGTGAGGTTATATCAACATCTTGGTCAAGAAATATAGTGTTTTTAAATGTTAAGATTGGTACTTTAAAGTTTATTTTCGGACCTCTTCCACTATATATATATAGCATATATATATATATATATATATATATATATATATATATATATATATATATATATATAGCATTTTATGCATGTGCTATGCTTCACAACACCTTCCCTCAAACCTGAATAAATCATTTTAACTGAAATAGGGAAATTAGTAATACCTAATATGCTGCTTTTCAGACGTCATCATACTCACTATTTTGTGAGGTTAGGCCGACCGATTATCCAAGATATATAGTGTATTTAAATGTTTATCACTTCAAAATCCTAGAACGACAAGAAAATATTTTAATTTAAAACAAATGTATTATTGATTAAATTTCAAGGCACAAAATTAATTATACACTTAATATTTATATAATAAAATTATAGTTTTTTTCAATACAGCCTGAAAAAAAAATAAAATAATTTTTATTAATTCAAATCGAATGATTTATTTTCTAGAACTATCGAAATGTATTGAATATAACACACAATTCGATTTCTAAACCGTCAGTTGTTCAAATTTATTACAAAGAAATATACATCTATTGTGATTTTACACAACTTGCTGATTTATTTATTTATTTTATCAGTTGCTTCAATGCATTTCCGTCGTTATAAATCCTTCACTTTGAAGGAAAATTATTTACTTTTATTATAACAGACATGACTCTCGTTCAGAAATTGTTTTCTCTTAAATTTATGTGCACACGTTTGTGTTAAATCAATGTTACAGATTTTAAAAAGAATGATAACATATTTCAGTACGAATTAATAATAATAATTAATTGACATTTCAAATAATGAGTGAGCAAAAGTTCATATAACAAATGTTTGATAGTAACTAATGCGGGTACCTACTTATTTAACTTTTAAACATTTGTACAGAATCAGTAGGATAATGCATTTCGCAATTGTGTTCTTGTTTTTGAACAGTTAATCATATCCACAATTCAATTCAAATTATAAATTGGTCATCGGTAGTGGTTACTTATAGATTTTTTTTTATAGTGGTTTGTTTTCGAAGCATATCTGTGTTTTTATTATTTATTTATATTTAAATGGATATGATGATGGGTGTATTTTAATGGATATTGTTGAGGTTAACAATAGTATTTTTGATACGAATGTTTTTATTTATAGAAAAAAAAACTTAAAATGGATTTTCAAACTCAGATAAATATACAAATTAAGTCAGTGCCGTTTTTATAGAAAATGAATATTTACTGAAAAATGAAACACATTTCAATCCTCAAAATATTTCTCATTATTTTGTAAAACATTGCTCCATATGTCTGATAATTAACAAATCCCTTGTCTAAAAAAAGAGTGGATTTGATTCAATGAGGTCGTGATTACAGTTTCAGACCTCTTCTATTTATTTAGATTTTTTGCATGTTTTGTACTTCAAAACACCTTCCTATCAAAACAAATAATTCAGCTCGAATGTGAAAAGTATGCAATGTCTAATATGCTGCTTTTCGGACACCATAGTGTTCACTACTGTTTTATGAGGTTATGGAAACTGTTTGGTCAAGATATATAGCGTTTTTAAATGTTCAGTCTGGCACTTAAATAGCATACAACGACGAGAAAATCTTTTAATTTCGAACGTAATTATGAATGATTCAATTTAAAGGCACCGAATTATTTTTTCAAAACATATATATTTGAAAAAATGATAAATTTCTCTGTAAAACATAGTTTTAAGTTTAGATGAAAAAGAACATTTTTCTTTAAAAAATATAACATCTTGATATTTTTTTAATAACTTTCTAAAAATTGTTTCATAAATAACTTCCTTCAATGATCATGATTTAAAAAGAGGTAAAGTGGAAAAATACATTTGGTGTAAGAGAAACGTTGGACAAACGATTATTTTCGCTCTCTCTATACTATATATTACTATTATCCTTTTCCTGTTTTAGCAGGAGCTATTAGAATACTTTTAACAGATCAAAATTTAAATACATATTTCTTTGACACAGCCAGAGGAGAAGATCCTATTTTATATCAACATTTATTTTGATTTTTTGGTCAACTAGAAGTTTATATTCTAATTCATCCAGGATTTGGAATAATTTCCCATATTATCAGTCGAGAAAGAGGAAAAAAGAAAATTTTTGAATCTTTATGTATAATTTATGCAATATTAGCTATTTGTCCTCTTGGTTTTATTGTATGAGCTCATTATGTACTTACAGTAGGTATAGATGTTGATACCCGGGCTTACTTTATTTCAGCAACAATAATTATTGATTTTCCTACAGGAATTAAAATTTTTAGTTGATTAGCCACACTTCATGGGTCTCAATTAAATTATAGACCTGCTCTCTCTCTCTCTATATATATATACATATATATACACACACACACATATTAATTGATAAATGTATAAGACAGTAAAATAAAAATAAATCGGTACAAATAATTGAATGAATATTAAAACAAAAAAAACTTAATATTTAAATTGAGCTTTAGAGATATGAAGATATAAAAATAATATACAACGCCTGATATGATTCTTTTTGGACGCCAGCGTGTTCACTGTTATTTTGTGAGGTTATGTGAATTATTTGGCCAAAACATATAGCTTTTTTAAATGTTAAGATTGGCACTTGAAAATCCTAAAATGGCTAGAAAATATTTTAATTTAAAACAGAGTTATGATTGATTCTGTTTAAAGGCACAGAATTAATATATTTATTAGGCCTTAAAATACAGTTTAAATAACAATTGACTAAAACATTTTTTTCAAGACCAATAATCAAAATTGGATAAAATTTTAAAATGATGGTCGACTTTTCATTTAAAAATTAAACTATTTAAGATATATTGCTTTAAATATTATGTTTTAAAATTGTTTAGAATTTTCACATATTATCATTGTGATCATTAAATGATTTGTGTCTGATATAAATCACGGTTACCGGATTTGACGCTCTAAATAGATAGATTTACAATTACTATCACTGTTAGATACGTATCAACGATTGATTGCTTTATAAGCACCAGCATTAAGAGCTTTTGATAATATCTAGACGATCTTTAGGTTTAACGTTATTTATTAAACACACACTATTCGATATTTTATTATTTTAACAGTACTTTTAGTATAAATTAGTTTATTGAAAAAAAATGATAATTAAATAAAAACTTTTCCGGTGAACTGGTTTAATTTTGATTTGGTAAATATTGAAACTATATTCTGATTAATATCTATATCACTTTTATAATATTTGACAGAATTAATTTTGCCTTTCTGTTTAAAAAGAGTTTAATAAAAAATAGTAATTATATTTTATAATGTTTTTTATTAAATTATAAAAACGTTTAAAAACACAAGATTTTTTACTTACTTTTTTGTTCCTAATGGATCTTAGAAATGGGAGTGATGGCAGTGTTAATAGAAAAATAATATTTTTTGATTACTAATTAGATATTTTTAATATTGTGTAAATGTAATCAATAAAATAACTGAAGATTATTATAACAGACAATAATATGTTTTGAGTTAATATTTCATACTTGTATATTTTATAGCAATCGATATTTAATATGATTATAATTATTATTAATTTAAAAATTAACAAACAGATAATTAAGATAAATACAAAAGTTTTGAAAAATTGTTTATACAAATCATGTTTCGTTATAGAGCTTTAAAATAAAAATTGAATAAATCAATAAATAGTTTCATTGAGTACTAACGATGAAATATAAACATTTTAAGTACAGTGAAACAGACCTGAACGATTTGTTTATCAATTTTAAATAGACAAATTATTTACAAATTTCTGAATTAATTTTTAAGATTTAATATGACAAGAAAATTGTTTTTAATAAATACAAGTTTTTAGCCCAATTATTAATTAAATAAATATTTATAAAAAAAACTGATGAAAAAAATTCATTTCTCTATTAATAAAAATCAAAACAGTCATCGTCATCGTGTAACGATTATATTATTAATAATAATTATTATTATTCGTGTTCTGATTAGTAAATCAGATTACATGATCTGCTTTCTAATTGGTTAAAAAGATTACCCAATCTTCATTGACTGAATAATAGTAAGAGAAGGATATATATGTCTAAACTCAATATGTTTGCATTTTAGAGTGAGAACAAATATAGTTATTTATGATCATCGATGGGTATAAATTATCTAAGGATTTAATAAGCGAGCGCGGGAGTCAGTGTACTAAATAGCAGAGGGCGGAGCCTCCTGGTATAATAAATGATTTAAAACAAAGAAATTGTCAAGCAGAACTTTAATATATAATAGATTTATTTTCAGAAATTGTTTAATATTTTTATTCAGTAGTAAATCTAATACAATATTAACAAATCAGTTAATTATTCTCATTGTTATTTGATTATTTAAAAATACTCAATCTTTATTTTCTCTGCTTTTCACTGAAATTTCCCTCTTTTTTCACTTGAATTTTTCCTCTTTTTTTCACTTGAATTTTTCTACAATTTTTCTTTGATTTTTTTATGTGTTGTAGGATTATGATTTTTTGAATATTTCAAACTATTCTTCTCTATTAAACTACAAAAAAATGATTCTCAATGCATGAAAGCAATTTTAATTGGAATTACTTTCAAACAAACAGTTATTAATAGTGATTATTAATAGTATTTTCGTTCCTCACAAACAAAATATTTTTCCTGACGATTCAGTAATCAATTATAGAACATTTCGATCAATTTTTTTTGTATTGTATTTTGAGAGGGATTTTTTTTGTGGAAAAGCTGTCATTCCCTTAAATAAAACTATATCGAAAAAATATTAATATTTTGTGATTGTTCAATAGTTAATATTTAGCAGTAATGTTTTGAAATTAAAAAAATATCACAACACTGTTTTGATACTGACTAAATTCACTTACAAACGTTTTTTTCTACTCAAAAGTGTTCAGTAAATTTGTGACGATCATCTATTGATTGGTCAATAAGTAATATCTGATTTCTGTCAATTTTTTTTAATATAGATTTTTTTTTAAAATAATGTATTTACTATTATGATCAATAACTTTTAGTATCTCGTAGGCAGTTTCATAATACCATCCTCACCGAATTTGTTATCATTTTCAGTAAAAAATCTCATTTTACAGTCCTCTAAAGAATCATTTTTTTCTCATTAAGAGAATTTTGCAAAGAACGAAATAAGTGAAAATCTAATGGTGCTAAGTCCGGTGAATACGATGGATGAATAAAAACATCCCAATTCAGCTCTTTCAATTTTTGCAGAGTTTGTACAGATACGTGTGGCCTCGCATTATCTCAGCAGAAAACTATTATTTTCCTACTGAGAAATTCTGGTCGTTTTTCCTTTGTTCTTCTTCACACTATCCAATTGTGAACAGTATTTATCAGAATTGATGATTTGATTAAGCGGTAGGAACTCATAAAATAGTACTCCTTTCCAATCGCACCATATACACATAACATGAATTCAAAGGGTGTAAATCGGCTTTGAGATAAGTTAAGTTTTGATTCTCGTTTACTACAATGTCTTTTTTATGTCATATTATTATAGACAATTTGTTTTTCATCCCTAGAAATAGTCCGCTTCAAAAATGATTCGTTCTTATTACGTTTCATTAATGAATCTTAAATTGTGCGGAACCCAAACATCATGTCTGGAAGCCATACCAAGTTGATGCAAATGGTTCTCAACGCTGGATTTCGACATTTCCAACATTTCAGCAGTCTCTCGTGTGGTATAACATGGATTATTTTCAATTTGACAAGAGATTTGGTCATTATTAATCTCGATAGGTTTGCTAGAGCGTTTTGTCGATAAGACTAAAATCTCCTTCACGATGCTTTTTGAATTTTTTTGCACCATTCTTTCATTCACAGAATCATCATCATGGACATCAGAAATCTTTTGTCCCGTATTTTTACCTTCGTGGAAATAAAAAGGCATAATTGCACGAAAATGTATCTTCAATTCAAAAGGAATACTAAAAAAAATAAGCAAATATAATGATTTTTTTTAAATTACATTTAATGTCTCTCCATTTAGTACAGGCGTTTTATAGGTTATGAATTGTCTTTTGCTTCAAAAACAGTAGAAACGATCTCTCACGAAAAATCCGACATTGCTTATTGGCCAACCCCATGAATTATTGAGCATTTTTAACCAGAAAATTTTTCTGTGGTTTGTGTGTGACCAGAGAATTCATTTCTGAAAGTTTAAGATAGAAACGCGGATCAAGCGATTATCGATAAGGAACGACAATTCTTTCATTTCATTCCAACAGATAATCTTTTAAGCGAATACGGAGAATTTTTCGTGAACGAACCGCAACTGTAGTCAATGTACTGTCATGTTTTCTATATCGTGGACGGGAGTTCTGTGAGTCCTCTGCGCCGTTCCAGCGAGCATCGTAACACGGCTTGCGCATGCGGCAACCTAATAGTATATAGATGTGTAGTTAACATCTGATTGTCACAATATTGCAATAATGGAATGAATTTACACGTCTTTTATGTTGTGTGTCGTTTAACGGGTTGTGCAGACATGTGCGCTGTGAAAAATTCTATATTTTGTTTTAACGATCGTGTATTGTTTAATAACGCAGCAAACATAACCTTAATTTTCCTAACCAGCCTGTAAAAAAAACGTATAAACAAAAACAAAAGAACATTATATAAAAAAAACATGTATTAAACCGGTATTAAAATTTTACGAATCGAATGATTTTCAATCTAGTGTTTATGTTAGCATCTACTGTCCGTCTAATTATTGTGATCTACATTTACAAAATAGTAAAACTTAGATATTTGTTTCTATACAACAACATATTAAACCACTGTTCGATATTTTCGAGTTTCTTGAACGTTTCATTGTTCGATAAAGCTTAAAAACTTTCACAGTGACTGTTCTGTATTAAATAAATAAAACGTTGTGAATTTTTCCAATAGAGATTTAATTGATTCAACTGTACAGTTTCGCCTTATATTTTAATACTAATTTATTGTAGGATTATAATCAATAGGGTAAGGACTTCAGTGAGAATGATTGTTATAGTAAAAGCTCCAAGTACGTTTCACAAAACTTGTATTGTTCCAAATCTGATAGGAAATAATATAGTATTTTTGTGCGAATTTTAGTTAAAGCTGTTTAAAATATAGCAGTGTTAAAGATTTGAGTGTGTTATCATTTATGATTATTTTTTAAAAAAATATTAATAGAGTGATTAATCGTTTATTTTCATTGTATATATCAAGAATGGGGAACTTCTTCGATAAAAAGAGCCACATATAATGCTTTTCATACATTTTTTGAATGTTCAAGAGCCATAGAAAATATTATTTTAAAATTGTATTAATAAATAATAAAATATACAGCTATATAGTAGTCCTACTCACCAAATCAGAATATGTTTAATCTTAACTCAAGTCTTCTTCATTTTTGCAGTTAGTTCAAAATCTAACAATAGATTACTACTATAAATTATTAATATAAAAATTTAAGAAAAATGACAATCAACCCAAATATTGTCCTGGAAGCCATACAGAATAGCTTCGGGAGTCGCTATTTACCCACCGTCTGTATATACTTATATACATGCTTAACAATTAAAAATATTTTTTTTAATATCTTTCTAAAGATATAAAAAAAGGTATTTGCTTTATATATTTTTATTCGTACAGTTTTTATATTAAATACAGTTTTATTTCAAACAACACATAAAACAATTTTTATTTTATCAACATTCACATCAATTTTTATAATAGTTACTTTTTTTTTAAATAAAAACAACAACAAACATTTTCTATTCGTTGTTGAATTTTGCACGTTCACGGAAAGACGTTTGTATTTAAATGGAACAAAACTAATTTAAACTCTAGTTTAATCCTAAAGTTTACAGTCGCTTTGATGGATGTGTCTGATTTAGTTTTTCTTTTATTTTGATCTTTAGTATTTAGTTTATACTTTTAATTGAAATAAATCTGATGTCTTAAAATAGAACAATGACTTTTTGGTCTTACTTTTATTGTTTTTCTTTACCGTATATTTTAAATCTACCGTATGGTTTCATAAATATAACTTATTCCAGTATATGAAATAAAGTGAGCAGATTAATTCAGAAAATAACAGGTCCTTAGTATCATAAAACATTTATACATTTTTTTTCGTTTCTATCTGCAGAGAAAATAACATTATTGTTTGTTTTTAATACATAAATGGAGTTGAAAATATGGTTTAAGTAAATATTTTACATTATATATATATTTATATATATATATATAGGTGATTCAATTTGTGCTTTCACATGAAAGTATTAAAAAAATCACAAAAATAAAAAAAACGTTTTTGATTTAATATTTTAGTTCAATTTTATTTTACTATATAATTGAACTAAAATTTTAAATAAAAAATAATATAATTTTTTTTACTATTTGTTTTGATACTTTCATGTAGAAGCTTAATTGAATCACCCGATATATATATATATATATATATATATATATATTTAGGTGATTCAATTTGTGCTTTAACATGAAAGTATTAAAAAAAATAACAAAAATAAAAAAAATGTTTATTTAATATTTTAGTTCAATTTTATTTTACTATAGGACTGAACTAAAATTTTAAACAAAAAATAACAAAAAAGATTTTTTTGCTATTTGTTTTAATACTTTCATGTAAAAGTCTAATTAAATCACTTGATATATATATATATATATATATATATATATATATATATATATATATAAATCACAAATATAAAAAATACAAACACAAATAAAATAAAATAGAAATACAAATAAAACACAATATAAAAATCACAAAAATTAAAAAAACATTTTTTATTTAATATTTTACTTCAATTTTATTTTACTATAGAATTGAACCAAAATTTTAAATAAAAAATGTCATGATTTTTTTAATTTTTGCGATTTGTTTTAAGGCTTTCACGTAGAAACCTAATTGAATCACCCGATATATATATATATATATATATATATATATATATATATATATATATATATGTGTGTACGTGTATGTGTGTGTGTGTATGTAATATCATGTATCCGGATATATATGATAGAACTAATTCGAAAATTCATAACAAAATGACTTATTTATTTCCAGACCAATGTCACCTAAAATTAGAATACCAGTAATTCAACACACACGTTCGATAAACTTCAACATATAATAAGATATAAATAAAAAAAGATCGATAATAAAACAATTTTCCTACTGCATTATTCATTTCGACTAGGTGTATAATTTATTTATATAATTTTTTTTCGAGTGCGTGGCACGATAATTAAAATCTTATCAAACCAAACCTAGTTTCATACTAATTTACCATTAATGTTAATAAGCTATGAATTAAACAAAGTGTGTAATAATATGTTTTGAAAATAGACCAGTAGAACAGTTGACAACAAACTGAAATAGTGTCTTAACATGATAAACTTATGAGTAGGCTACTGAGTTCGTTGAAGAATTTTGCGTCTGGTGGATCTGGAAGTAAAAGTACAGGTAAAATGACATTGTGACATTTTTCGAGTTTTACAGTGTTTTTTTTTTTGCAGAATGTGTTTAAAAAACAAATACGTTGTCTCGTGTTCGTTGTATTTTTGGTGAAAAAAAATCATGTACAGTAACAAATTTCAGCTGTGACCTCATTTTAAAACAGCCCGGTCTGATGTAACCTCTTTAATCTTATTTATGTCACAGAATTGTGACACGATTTTTATCGACTTGCACAAAACGTGATATTGTTTTAAAATATCTATCGATTTTTTACTGTAACTAAAAATAAAAAAATGGTATAAAACTTTGAGATATATTTTCATATTCTGTATAAATTGAGGTTCATTTGAAATTATTGACACTAAACATGTGTTTTTAGTTTAGTTTTTTATTAAATATAATAATTAACTTAATTCATTGGAATTCAAATAATTTTTATTTCAGTTATAAGTTATATAAGTATTTTGAAAAGCAAATTTTATATCTTTGGAAGAATTACAATCAACATTTTTTAAATTGCGTATAATTATTCAAATATAGTTTTTCATCAGCTAATTTAATTGCAATTTATTACTTAGAAGATGTTATCAACTTTAATACCTTGTAACCTTTAATGCTTTTAATACCATAATAGATTTAAGATAAATCTAAACAGATTAAATAAACACATTTTTTTATTTTTAATAAAATTCAATAACTTAAACATTAAAATCAAGTACTTATAATATTCACTTTTTTAGATTACTGCACAAAATTTATTGTTAGTTTTAATCCCCAATTACTCGTCAATTCTATAAATTGATAGTTATATATTAAGTTGATATGAAAATGACTGGGCTTTTCGTTTTCTGAATTCTAACCTTAATTTTTTTTGATAAAAATCCGAGGAAAAGTCTAAAATATTTTAATTTTTTATAATTGAATAACTAGCGATGAAAAAATATAAATCACTTTTTAATAAATTTACTATTTGATTATTATTGATGAATAATTGGATTTAGATTGAATTGTAGATTTATTGTATTTGCATCTGAATACAATATGAATATTTTTTAAAAAATATTCTTTTCTGTTCAAGTTTGTCAATAATAAATTATTTTATTTAATATCTGATTTTCTTTTTATTGTATTTTCGTAGATAAGTGCTTTATAAATCAGAAAAGAAATTCTTATCTTGGTGTCTTTCAAAGAAATTATTTTATGTCACGTGATAAACTGCTAGTTTAGAATTCAAGACAATCTATTTAACAGTTTTAAATGTCAATTAGTCACACTTATTTTAATAATCATCATCAGCCTCTGTCAATCCACTGATAGATAAAGGCTTCTTCCATGATTTTTCATTTTTTACGATTGAATGCTTCTCGTTTCCACTGATTTCAAATAAAATTTTTAATTTTCTTATCCCACTTGTTCATTGGTCACTTTCTTGATCTTCTCGTTTTAATATATATATATATATATATATATATATATATATATATATATATAAAGAGAGAGAGAAAGAGAGTTTCAATTTACGCTTCCACATGAAAGTAGTTAAAGGGGGCGCAGGTGTGAATAAAAGTATTTTAGTTCAATTCATTATTAAAATACAATTGAACTGAGATACTAAATGAGGAACAAATTGATTTTTTATAGATTTTTTTTATTTTTGCGGTTTGTTTAATATTTTCGTTTGAAATCCTAAGTTGAGTCATCCTATATATATATATATATAATTTATAAAAACATTAATCAGTTTTGATAAAGTTTATGGTATAATTTATTATTAATAATTATTACATCATTGTTAAGTATAATTTAATTATCTCTTGTCTCAAATGCTCTTTATTTTTTGTTTAAAATTTTCACAATGTATTCTCCATTTTATGCACAAAGCTTTCTTTTTGGGTAATTAGTTTAAAATATATTTAGTTTATAGAATAATATAAAAGTACTTAAAAGTTTATAAAATTATTGTTCAGAAAAGAATATCTTTTCCAATTAATCATTTAAAAAAAATCGAATAAAAAGTTTTAATTAATGTATCACCTTTAAAATGCTTTAAATTTTTATGAATCGAACACGATTCATCTTAATTGGAAAATAATTCAATATATATTTCAATAATTACAAATTGAATTAAATGATTAATTTATTTTATTTTGGAAAAAAATCAAATTTAAACATTAAATTTACAATTACCTCAATACCAATATATATATATATATATATATATATATATATATATATTATAAATATATATATAAAATTTCAAATTAGAACGAATACTTAAAAAGAGACTTGAACATAAGATATTTTAATTAATAGATTATATCGTTTCTCGACGAATGATCAAATTAAAGCTTAAAAAGAAAAGTTTTTCGTTTACATTGAAAAGAAATTGTACAAAGCAATACAATTTGAGATTAATAAATTATTTATTTATTTTATTTAAGTATTTTTTAATATAAATAAATTTAGTTTCATTTTATCTGTATATTTTATACATAAAATAATTTTAATTATAGTAAATTAGTATTTAAAAAGAAATTTGATACATTAAAATATTTATTTTAAATAATATCAATTTTATGTACCTTTTGTATCAGAGTTTATTAAATGAACTTGAAAGGAATTAAAATTCTCGAATTAAAAGGAGGTAATTAAATTAAATAGTTTTTTTTATAACAATTACCGGTCTTATACACATTTTTCTTATTTTATACATCATTTTTATATATATATATACACACATATATATATATATATATTCACATAATAAATCTTATACTAAACTGAAAACAACCGATTCGATATCAAATTGTTCTTTAACTAAATTTACACATTCACGCAATCCATATTCCTAAAAAGCTATTAATGAAAAGTAAGAATAAGGAAATGATATTTGGCAAAGTTCCAAAGTCTGTTCCAATAGACCGAACAAACACGAATAAGTTATCAGCATTTTGGTATGGGTGTTGAATTTAAAATCACGACCTTTTCAGATACAATAAACTCACTTAAATTGAATTAAAATTGTACTACGAAAATATACCAATCTTTTACACAAACACACAGATATATATATATATATATATATATATATATATATATATATATATATATATATATATATATATATATCTATGTAAATATATATATAAAAATGTATATATATATATATATATATATGTGTGTGTGTGTGTGTACAAGTAAATTAATACTATTAATATATTTTTTCACTAAATTAAATATTTAAATAAATTTAAAATTTCTTTACAGTAAATTAATTAAATATAATAATTTAAAAATAAACATTTTTATGAAATAAAAAGAGAACTATTGAGATCAATTACTAATTGATCATATATATATATATATATATATATATATATATATAATGAGTAATAAATTATATTACCAATTTATTTTACAGGATAGCATATTAGTAAAATTTAATTTAATGACATGTTTTTATTACAGTTTATTTAAAAGATTAGAAAATTAAGAATAGAATTTTCTGTGCATATTTTAATAATATTTGTTATATATTTGAAAATAACCATATAGTCAGTTTCTGTTTTATTTTATCCATAATAACATGTATGTATATATATATATATATGTTTATGTGCAATGTTTAGATTGTGCAGTGGATTTTTACAAGTTTATTTATTTCATTTTATTGTGTAAATTGTATATTATTTTGTATTTTTTTGTATTCTAATTATTTTGGATGTTGGCATGCCCTTAAATTTCAAATAATCAACCAATAATTTCATGTATTGTATAATATATAGGAGGAAATGTAAATTCGTACTGAATATTTATATATTATGTGGACAAATTAACGGTTTCTGAACCTTTTTCAACATCGAGGTATATAAATTAGTAACGCAATCAGGCTTGATATCATTGTACCAAACATTTTCGATAACGTCCTTGAGATGTTGAATAGTTTTTTGGTTTGTCCTTCTGTATTTTCTTTCCCGTAAGTGTCCAGACATTCTCAATGGGGTTAAAATCTGGACTATTCCCAGGCCAAATTAACGATTCTGTCTCCAGCTCTGGCTTCAAAGTTGCAATCTGTCAAGTAATTTTCAAAGTTGAGACAATAGTGTTCTCACAACACCAAAAAAAAAAATAACTACCATTATAAATACACACAGATTTTTCTCTGTGACAAAGTGCTGAGCCGTCTTGAACAATTCGATCAATAAACTTTTAGGTTAGTCTCCATAGTCGGTATAACACGTTTCATTTCTTTATATTTTTATGCATTCACTGTACGCTCAACTTTAATTAATTGTCCAATTTTGTATAATGTTATGCATTCCCACACCATTATATAAGGAGAATGTCTCACAATGTGGACTATGAATTCATTACTATACTGTTCACTTTTTCGCCTGTGTATTATCTGCTTCCCATCTGGTCCAATTAAGTTAAATTTTGACTCATCACTAACTAAAACTCTTCAATAATCTTCTACAGTCCAGTCTCGTTTCTCTTTAATCCATGCTAACCGAGTTTGTTTCATTTTTGTAGTCAAAAGTGGCTTCTTTGCTGTTTTTTTTTTTGCAAATAAACCTATCTAATTAAGGCAATTTTGGACAGTTCTCAAACTGATTGTCCCACCTGCACATCGTATCAATTCAGCTCACAATTGTGTTTTTTAAACTCAGCTTCTTCAGATCCTGGTCTTCTCGGACTAGTACATCTCTTTAGTTCACTGCCACTCTTTCTGTACAGAGTCTGTTCCTTCCTTTAAGAATCTTCTTACTGGGCTTTCATTAAACCCAATGTTACTAGCTATTGCATATCTAGGCATAT
This sequence comes from Acanthacorydalis orientalis, assembly GCA_034766995.1. Classification (NCBI taxonomy): domain Eukaryota; kingdom Metazoa; phylum Arthropoda; class Insecta; order Megaloptera; family Corydalidae; genus Acanthacorydalis; species Acanthacorydalis orientalis. The sequence continues at coordinate 32,635,825 of CM068320.1, forward strand.
CTTGTTCAGATAAAATCCAAATATCTGCTTTGTTCTCTTTACCTAATTGTGAATTCTTAGACACAATGGACAAACTTTCTCACCAGCCTCAAAAAAAAATTGAAATAGCAAAAAAATTTCACAGAAAAGCCACAGCTGCATTTCGTGAAATAAATTTGCGACTAACAAAGAAATATTATACCTTCACAATTCTATCAATTATGAAGAAAACACATCCGGATTTTTATGTTGCACGGGGTGTTATATATTTAAATTAAAACCGTATTAATTAATTCGATAAAAATAAATCTTTTTAAAAAATTATTCAATACTAAAGTTGATATAATTTAAATAGTGAAAAAAACATTGATGTATAAATGAAAAATTTAACTCTGTATTATTTATAATCTTTCGTTTTAAAATAAACATTTTCTTGAATAGTTTTAATTGTTCAGGTTAAAATTTAAATACTGAAATAATAACAAATGTGTCCACTGATAATTAATTCGATAAAAATAAATCTTTTTAAAAAATCATTCTATACTAAAGTTAATACCATTTAAAGAGCGAAAAAAAAACATTGATGCATGTATAAAAAATTTAACCCAGTATTGTTTATAATTTTTCGTTTTAAAATAAACATTTTCTTGAATAGTTTTAATGGTTTAGTTTAAAATTTAAATGATGAAATAATAACAAATGTGTGCGCTGATAAAATATATATTTCCGGGCACATTTGAAATTGTAACTAATTTTTATTATAGCGAACGGTGAAATTTACATCTTTAGTTTGAAAAGAGCCTGCAGTAAAATTATATACGTATATATATATATATATATATATATATATATATATATATATATATATATATATATGACTAAAAATAATACAGTAATCTATAGTGTATCTCTCTCTCTCTCTATGTATATATATATATATATATATATATTTATAAATATAAATTTAAACGAGATTAAAACTTGTCACATCTCATCAAATTAATAGTCTGACCTTGTAAGAAGGAACGAATAAATTATTAAGTATATCATTAACATCTTTAAGCTTCGTTGAAATTATTCACAACGTCGGAATAAAATATCAAGCGGAGTGAGATATAATTGTGGAGATCGATATTCACTTTTACTTTTTGACCCTTTATGTAAATATGTATCGAAACAAATATGTACATCGCATATTATTTCTTTTTCAAGCATTAATTTTTACTCAGCTTTATGTATAATTATTCATGACGAATATTTTAATTTTATATAAATACACGGCGACTATTTTATACGTTTGCAATTGATTTTCAGAATGTTTTATTTATTACGAAATGTTTATTTTTGTTACAAACAGATGTTGTGTTTAAGAGTGGATCGTTTCAATTAATTGTTCCATATTTATTTATAGAATTCATTTTAATTCATTTTTTTTATTTTGATAGTATCGTAATCAATAATCACAAAAAATGAATTATTGTACGGCCGATATAAGAGAAACGTTTTTTTTTATATTTTTCTTATATTTTATTTTACAATTTACTTTCGTTTTGAATTACATGTCAGTTTCAACAATTCTAGATTTTAAACTCATTCTCTTTTATTATCATGTATAAAGCAACACAACTTTCCATATTGTCATTTTTGGTTCATACAGTCGATCAGATTTCTTATTGTCAGATGTCTAAGCATTTATATTTATCAAGTTTTTTAAATAAAACATATTTGTAATATTTATTTTTTTCTTACTGAACAAGTAAACAGCTTATATATATATATATGTATATATATATATGACAAATAGGCAATTGAATATTAAAAATATATAAATATTAAAACGCTACTATTTACAAAGTGAACATACTTAGTCCAGTAAAGACCGCAAGAAGTTTTATAAAAGATTTTAAGTTTAAAACCACATTAATTCACAACAAAAATTATATATATATATATATATATATATATATATATATATATATAAAATGGGAAATTGAGTATTAATAATAGATAAAAATTAAAACAATACAATTTACAAAATGAACGTATTAAATACAATAGAAACCACAAGGAGTTTTGTGATATATTTTTTATGTTTAGTAATACAAACCACAAGTGTAAAACCACACAGATTTACAGTAACAAAGATTATTATTCTTTCCCTCCCTCCATATCTGTGTGTCTCTCTCTCTATATACATATATATGTACATATATATATATATATATATATATATATATATATATATATATATATATATATATATATATATATATATATATATATACACACATACATATCTTTTGTTGATTGAATGTTGTCAAGCGTTCTATAAAAAGAAAATCTCTTATCAAAATAAAGTTGAATAAAGATATTTTTTATTAGAATTGAAATAAATATTTCAGTATATACAAAAACTTTCTAGTGTATATATATATATATATATATACATAAATACATGTATATAAACACATACACATAAGATTGTATAAATGTCTTTCCAGAATAAAAAAAATATTTCTTTGTTAAATAATATCTTCGAAAATTGTTCTGTTCTTATGGTTTTGTATCATCTGCGCCAGTGAATTTCACAGATCTTTCTAGCATGAACACTGATTATGTCTAATAAAAGCTGTCATTCCTTATTAGTTTCTGTCCTAAGCCTGTGTTGTACTATCATATTACATCAGATTAGATTTAATCAGTTTTCTTTACATTTTTGTGTTTTAGTAAATTGTGTACGGTGATTTAATAACAAATAATATTCTTACAAAATGTTCAATATTGAAAACAGAGATTATTCTTATTACTTGGAGTATGTATAAAGTCATATATAGCTTTCTATTTTTTTGAACCTTATTTTTCATGAACACATTGCTCTATGAATAAAAATCACAACGTGATCGTCATGTGAAACCGATTATTCGTGTTCTGATTGGTTGATGGAGATCACGTGTGCTCTGTTTTGATTAGTTGACATCAGGCACATGTATGTAGCTCTCTTCTGGTGTATAAGAAAAGAGATATATACGATTTCAGTGCAAAACTGATAAGAAATTTATTCAAAATATTGTATTCACTGAAGTTTTAAAGTAAAGAAAAATTGTTACATATTTTAACATTGTATTGTATTGTTAATTTTTATAAATTTTTCGAATGAAAATTGTACGATTTACATTTCATGCAGATTATTTGTGGGCATAATTTGTTAATTTCTGTTATTTGTGGGCGGGAGCGAGCAGTGACGAAGCTCCTTCGGGAATTAGCGAGCTGTGGATGAAACCTCATAGTTTTTTTAAAAAAAATCTTTCCTGTAATTGAAGACTAATTAATTAAATGAATTTAAATGTCATATATAATTATGGGTCTCTCTCTCTCTCAATATATATATATATATATATATATATATATATATATATATATATATATATTAGATATAAACATTTAATTTGGTGCCTGTTCTATAGAAACCGACTGAAATATATTTCAATTCTCAAAATATCATACATTATTTTGTATAACTTTTCTGTCCATCGAGTAACTAACGAATCCCTTGTCGAAAGAAAGATGTTTGATTTGACGAAATCGTGACCCACTTTTCGGATCTCTTCCAGTGTTCTAACAATTTTTGCATTTTTTATGCATCACAACACCTTCCTCCAAAGTTGAACAGACCATTCTCACGGCCTTGGCAGCATTTTCCCAATTGAAATTCGAAAAGTATACAATGCTTAATATGCTACTTTTCAGAATTAATAGGCTGTCGGTAGATAAAATGTTAAGTTCAAGATCTACTAGAAAATGATGAAAATTGAAACCAATTGCAGAAAAAAAACTTGTTACTGAATTAAAAAAAAGCATCTTTAGTTGACTTACAGAGCATAAATCAGGACAATTATTGAGATACATGTAAATAAAAATAAAGAAATTTGGAAGGGAAATATGTATATACTTATCATGTTCATTACTGTTTTGTGAGGTTATGTCAACTGCTCGGCCAAGAAATATAGTGTTTTTAAATGTTAAGGTTGACAGTTCAAAATCTTAAAACGATGAGAACATATTTTAATTGAAAATATAATTATGATAGATTCAATTAGAAGGGGATTTTTGGAATCACCATCGCACCGTACATTCCTTAACAGTACACACATCAAAAGCATCGTTTAGTTTACCATCAGTTTCTGCTGCTTTATCTGTCGTTTTGAACTCATACAAAAATGTTCTTATTTGCTTCTTTCCATCTTCAATTTAATACGCCAATTTGAAGTCAAATTAATAATAAAACCAAAAACGATGTTATCAAATAAGGACCGAAAAATATTTTTTGAAATAATATTAACATGAACACTATGAAATGGCACTTGAAAATTGATAATTGAATTGACACATTCATTGAAAAAAATTAAGGTTAGAATTCAGAAAACAAGAACCGTAATTTTTTTCCTACCAACATTAAATAAACGTTACAATTGAAATACTTAGAGAATAATAAAATTCGTATAAACTTTATAAATGAGAATATATTAAGAACCGAATTAATTTCATATACAATAATATACAACTATTTTATGATCAAATACTGTACAAGTGTGCAATAAATAAGACTTAGTTCCCTATTACTAGACTCTCATTTCTGTAACGTCGTACGAAGCGTTCTAAAATACCATTTAGCTGTTTTACAATAATCTACAATGTGTCAAAGCACAAGATAGTTGTCTTGTCGCTACCCTACGTGCATTGATATTATTATCGTAGAATAGCGAAAGTACATCGAATGCCCGAGGGAAGAAAACTTCTAATTATTTTATCTTCCTGTTTTGCACGCACGACACATTATTATTTAAAATTCATTCTCATATACGTACAAACGACGATGTACTTAATAAAGTAATAATTTCATGTGTTATCTCATATTCTGGAAGCGATCAATTTATGTCGTATAGAGAGATTAGCTTAATGTTAGTTCATTAAAATATGTTGTAGATTAGGTTTTCTACTTCGGGTATATTTTGAGTGATGTATTGTTGTTCGCCATATTCTATAAAATACATACAATTTTTGTATATTCATTTTTCTTGACATTCGTTATACTAATACATATATATCATACAATATATATATATATATATAGAGAGAGAGAGAGAGAAAGAGAGAGATGGAGAGAAAAAAGATAGAAAAGGAGAGAGATTGAGAAGGAATAAAAGTTTAAGAAATTATTTTAATAAGTGAATCTTGATTTATTTTTTACATTTGCAATAAAAAATGTAAATATTCTTAATTACTTCAAAAATTAATTTGAAAATATTTATAAATATTTCTTATTTCAATAATAGAATCTAATAATTCTAAATTTAACTACATAAAATTAAATAGAAAGAATTTTTATAAGTAAAGTTATCATTAAAACAATGTTATGAAGTAGATATTATTGAAAAATGTTTTTTTATAAATAACTTTAAGTTAAAATATTACAATTTTTTCTATTATACGTATTTAAAATATTAATTCCGAGCAAATTGAAAATATTTCAAATTGTCAGTTCGTTTGCATGGGATAACGAATTGAATGGGGTAACTGACACGATTTTCATATATAATGAAAAAAAATACTTGTATTGAATACTTGAAAAGGTTTTGAAAATATAAAAGCGAAATGTAAAGATTTATTTACTAAAAGTTCTAATAAATGACCGAAGGAGGAAAATCGATGTACAATCAAACAGGATTGTGAGATATTTGAAAGTATTTTTTGAAGAGGAAGAAATAAGAAAATAATGAAAAGTGAAAGTAGATACTGTTTTAATTTTACATTTTGTTTAATTTAATTTTAAAATAAATGTGCATACGATTATTATTTTAATATAATTAATTAATTTAATTTTTATATTGAATAATTTTTGGAAGTTTTGGTTACAAAAATACTTTTATTACCAAAAAAACAACAGGTTTAACTGCTGCAAAAATGGGACAAATACTAATTAGAAAAGTTTGAAAGTTGTAAAACACTTTAAACTGAAAACACACTACTCTAGTTATACTTAGTTTTCTGTATTTGACACAGTTTGAAATATTAGGTTGGTAGAAAAATAATTGCGGTTTATGACCTTAATTTGTATACATTTACAGCTTTTTTGATTTTTCGAATTGTTTTAAGTGGCCCAGAACTGTTGGATGACTGACGCTTGAGTTTTGTGTAAGCTCTCGAGTTGTGTGTGATTTTTATTCAACTAACACCTTCAGTTGTTCGTTATGAACTGAAGAAGGTCGATCACGAACTTTTTCATCTTCAAGGCTCTTGTCCACAGTACGAAATTTTTGGAATCACCATCGCACAGTACATTCCTTAACAGTACACACATCAAAAGCATCGTTTAGTTTACCATCAGTTTCTGCTGCTTTACCTCTCGTTTTGAACTCATACAAAAATGTTCTTATTTGCTTCTTTCCATCTTTAATTTAATACCACAATTTGAAATCAAATTAATAATAAAACCAAAAACGCTGTTACCAAATAAGGACCGAAAAATATATTTTAAAATAATATTATGAAATGACATTTGAATAAAATTGACAACAATTAAATTAACACACTCATTAAAAAAAATTAAGGTTAGAATTCAGAAAATAAAAACCGTAATTATTTTCCTACCAACTTAAAATAATGTTACAATTGAAATACTTAGAGAATAATAAAAGTCGTATACACTTTATAAATGAGTATATATTAGGAAATGATAAAATAAACATTGAAATAATTGAATAAAGATAAAATGTTTGATAATTGAATGTCAAACTAAATAATAATACTGATTTATATTAGATGGATTATGAGTTAAATGGATAAATCTATAAAAATTATTAATTAATTTATTAATAATTTTTAATATTCCTGTGCAGTATATTATGATTTCGTGCCTAAAAAAAGGGTGTTATCCTTAAATATTTTCGATTAAAAAGTATAAAAATACATTGATGACTGGAGAATATTTTTAGTCGATCATGCAACAGATATAAATATTTTAAAATAATTTCTCTCATAGTATTTATATACTTTTTACTAATTCTATCACATTAAAATATGGAAAATGTTAGAATCTTTAACCATTCATTAGATTATTTCTATTTTATGAATTGTTCATTTTAATTATCTGTATTTTAATTTTCCCAAAAACTTCCAAAAAAATTCTTTTTTTTTAAAAAATTACGTAGAAATCAAGACTTAACTGAAAATTTGTAGATATTATTTTAGGTTTTTAATAAATAAATAGTGTTAATTGTAAAATAAATAAATAACTACAGTGCCATAAAATATTTAAGAATTTTTTAATTTTGTTTCATCAAATTTCAAGTTTAAAAATTTTTAAAATGTTTTTAAGATATCTTGAATTTCTACAGTATATATATATATATATATATATATATATATATATATATATATATAAATAATGAAAAACAATAACACGAAAACAATTCGTAGAGTGGATATGTAAATGCAGCTTGTTAAATCTGGTTGATGCGAGATACAATGAAGGTTTACAGTACGAAGAGACATACACAAAAGATGACATCAACAACTGTTGAAATAAAATGGTTACATCCTCTTCTAACTTACATAATGAAGCAAGAACAATAAAAAATAATGGCGACTTAATGTTGAATTCTAATTACCATCTCTTTTACAACGCTAAGAGTTAAAATACTCGACTTGAATTCAACATTCATATTTCATAGAATGTATCTCTCAGGGAGTAATTTATGTTGAAATAAACGTACAAAAGTACACGCCGGTTTTCTGAAAAATGTAATTTATAATCTTAAACATACAAAACGTAGATACACATACAAGTCTGTATATACACATATAAGTATATATATATATATATATATATATATATATATATATATATATATATATATATGTATATATGTATATTTATATATCGTTTTGTGGTAGTTTTGATTCAATAAATAACATGAAAAATATATGAGTGCAATATAATTGTGCTCATATTAATGACTTATACTTACAATAATTCATAAAAATAATGATTTTTTTAAAAAAAAAATAAAAATGAGTACAATTTTTAGACACAAAAATATTTATAATATATATAATTCGTACTTTTTTTTACAGAATTAAATAATTTTTATTGTGAGTTAATTTTTAATGAAAAATGATACAATTATTTCTTATCAGTCCACGTTGTTCAAGTTTAGTCAGTGAATATTTGTAACTAAACAAAAAATCCATTTATTAAATGAAAAAAAATAATTCGGTGCCTTTAATCCTCTCTACTGCAATTTATTTATAAGCAATATTGCCTAGGTATACAATTTAAACATTCTTAACGAGTGCAGCTCATCATTCATCATGTATTTTGGCATAGAAAGCTCATGCCGAGCTGGACTCATCATTTTAGTAAAACCGGTTAATCTCATATAGAAAAAAGGACATAATTGTTATCAATTTCTTATCTGATTGTATACTTATATATATATATATATATATATATATATCGTTTTGTGGTAGTTTTGTTTCAATAAATAATATGAAAAATATATGATTGTAATATAATCGTGCTCATATTAATAACTTATACTTACAATAATTCATTAAAATAGTGTTTTTTTTTTATTTAATAAAAATGAGTACACTTTTTAGACACAGAAATATTTATAACGTGTGTAATTCGTATATTCTTTTCATAGAATTAAATAATTTTTATTGTGAGTTAATTTTTAATGATAAATGATACCATTATTTCTTAGCAGTCCACGTTGTTCAAGTTTAGTCAGTGAATATTTGTAACTAAACAAAAAATCCATTTATTAAAAGAAAAAAAAATAATTCGGTGCCTTTAATCCTCTCTACTGCAATTTATTTACAAGAAATATTGTCAGGCATACAATTTAAACATTCCTGGTGAGTGCAGCTAGTCATTTATCATGTATTTTGGCATAGAAAGCTCAAGACGAGCTGGACTCATCATTTTAGTAAAACCGGTTAATCTCATATAGAAAAAAGGACATAATTGTTATCAATTTCTTATCTGATTGTATACTTTTATATATATATATATATATATATATATCGTTTTGTGGTAGTTTTGATTCAATAAATAATATGAAAAATATATGATTGTAATATAATCGTGCTCATATTAATAACTTATACTTACAATAATTCATTAAAATAGTGTTTTTTTTTTATTTAATAAAAATGAGTACACTTTTTAGACACAGAAATATTTATAACGTGTAATTCGTATATTCTTTTCATAGAATTAAATAATTTTTATTGTGAGTTAATTTTTAATGATAAATGATACCATTATTTCTTAGAAGTTCACATTGTTACAGTTTAGTCAGTGAATATTTGTAACTAAAGAAAAAAATCCATTTATTAAATGAAAAAAATAATTCGGTGCCTTTAACCCTTTCTACTGCAATTTATTTACAAGAAATATTGTCAGGCATACAATTTAAACATTCCTGGTGAGTGCAGCTAGTCATTTATCATGTATTTTGGCATAGAAAGCTCAAGACGAGCTGGACTCACCATTTTAGTAAAATCGGTTAATCTCATAAAGAAAAAAGTACATATTTCTTATCAATTTATTATCTGATTGTATACTGTCATATATATATATATATATGAAGAAATAGATAGATGAGAAAACGATAGATATAATAGTTAAAATCGGAATTCATTCCTAAAAGGTGTTATTTTATTTTAGACTTTATTTTTTATCAATATTAAATTACTATTTTTTTTCTAAAACCTTTGAAAAGTATCATTTTTGAATTTATTTCTTATATAAAAATATAACGGTACAACAATATTTTGAGAAATAACATTTTTAGAGTTGTCGTTGTCATTTCAGTAGAAATGGTTAAATTGAATCAATCACAATTCTGTTCTAAATTAAAAATATTATCTCGTCGTTTTATGATTTTGATGTGCCAACCTTAACATTTAAAAGCACTACCTTGGCCGAACAGTTGGCATAATCTTATTCTCACCCTCACCTCACAAAACAGTAGTCAACACGATGGCGTCCGAGAAACAGCATATTAGATATTCCATACTTTTCGCATTCTAGTTGAAAAAAAATACTATCGAAGCCGTTAGAATGATTTGTTCAGCTTTGGAGAAGGCTGTTGTGACGGATTAAACCTGCAAAAACTGTGCAAGAGGTCCGAAAATGCTTTAACGACTTCATCTACTCAAAGATGACATCTTTTTTCGACAAGGGATCCCTCACTTACCAGATAGATGGAGCAAAGTTATATAAAATAATGGAGGATTATCTTTAGGATTGAAATATATTCCATTTTTCCATAAACATTGATTTTCTTTAAAAAAAGGACCGAATTAATTTGTACATCTAATACATGTATAAAACTAACAAAGAATAATAAATTAACAATATGTGTTAAAATAATAAACTAAGTGTTATACGCAATTATATTACTTCAGTTCAGAGTTAAAATTGCTTACAATTTTAATAAAAAAAAAAACAATTTTATTCATACACGAATATCATTAAAATTGAATAACAATTACAACATTTTTTTTTATCTTTCATTGATAATGAAGCTGTTTTACAACTTTAAAATAAAGTAAATAACAAAAGATCTTAAGCTGAATCTAGTCGAATGTTTTATAAATTCCAATTGGCATACACTTTTTAAAAAAGAAAATAAATAAATCGTAATTGTTTTAATGTTAGAAATAAATATTAATAAGATATCGTCAATTTCTAAAGAAATTGCTTTTGGAAGCATATTGAAACTCTGTTACTCGAACTTCTTGACAAAATCCGATTGAGTCTAATGTTATATTTCTTTGTGACATTCTTCTACTCGAAAGTTGAACAAATCATTTGTGCCACGTGAATTATAAGCATTTGTCCATGTAAAAGATGTTAAAAATCTGAAATCTACCACTGAGATATTGTGATGATATTTTTATTCATGATTTATGATTATATGTTTTTCTTTTAATAATAGTCGGCATATAAAACATATAAAAGATAGTGCAGAGAAAGATGTAGATGTATTAATAACTTCTTAATACATTTTTTAATAAAATATCTTACACAGTTCCTTTTTACATTCGAATGCTAGAAATTCTAATATCAAATATTGATGCAAGTTAACTATTAATTAGGGATAAATGTTTGTGGTAAAGGAATCAATCGCCATTTACCCAACCGAATAGCATTCGCTTGGACTCACAAATACAAATTACAACATCTAAATAGTACGACATTTGAGGTTAAATTAAATTTTCATGTCAGAGGAATTTACTTTTCAATCTCTGATGTTTACTTTAATATATATATATATATATATATGTAAATATATATATATATATATAAAATATATATCTATATATATATATATATATATATATAAAATATATATATAAATATACATATATAAATATACATATATATATATATATATATATATATATATATATATATATATATATATATATATATAAATATATTTGATATTAGAAAGATTATTTTATAAAAAGTGCTCTATTTTGTGAATATTCTATTTATCCAAACATAAACATTTATATTTATTATTTTCTTCTAATTTAAAAGCTGTTATTTTAAATCAGTTCGAAATTTTATGTTTATTTCATGTCATTTTTCAAAAGTATCATTCAACAGGAAACGTTTTTGGATCATATTTTTTAATTTTAACACATTTTTGTATTACATTTTGTTACTTTATTTATTTTTATTCTTTTATTTGAATTATTGTCACAATGGTGTACAGTTCCAAACTTGTTAAGTGTTTTTATATTCTACCAGTGAGACAACCGTTTTCTTAATGAAAGTTGATAGAACCACAAGAGACTAGGTTCGTACTGACGACATTCGTTAGTAGCACGACGTGCTTGTTCTACTCGAGGACAATTGTTAGATGAGGTGGATGGAGTCTAGAGACTTGTGTATCCGACTGTTAAGTAATCTGTCACCAGTTCTGACACACAGATAAGTCATATTTGGTTCAAAAGAAATTAAAGTGACCAATGAAAATTTTTTATCACATGCAATAATTTTGTAGTAGTTGAAAAGACTGATTTTATTACTACTTTTTATTAAATTAAAAACAATAAGAACCTTTTCTCACTTAATTACAAACGTTACAGAACTAATAGTTATCAATTTATTTAAAGTCAACTATTGTTTATTTATTTAAGATAAATATTGCCGACATTATTTCATTCAACATGTATAAAAATGACACCGAAAAATATATTCAATTCAATACACAATTTTAAAAAATATAAAGCTTTATTGTCACTCTGTGAAAACTGGTCCATAACGAAAATTAATTTGTTAAATTTCATCTTTAAATGTCATTTTGCAAGGCCTCGTTGAAAACCACAGCTTTAGAAGTGTGATCAATGGATATATGCGCTTTAAAATATTCAATTTTCGTTATGTAAGCAAACCTGTGAAAAAATAATATTGAATCTATTGGTAGTGTGACGATTTGTGTAAACAGAATCGTTGAAATAATTAAAGAGTATACGATATTTGAAGTTTTGTACTATATATATATATATATATATATACTCGTATATATATATATGTATATATACATGTATATATATATATATATATGTATATATATATACATATATATATATATATATATATATATATATATATATATACTTAACCCTCGATTTACAAGGTACTCGATTTGCACAGTTTCGATTTAACACAGTTGAAGAAATAAGGAAAAACTTCAATTTACACGGCACTATTTCAGTTTAACACGGTCACAAAATTGCAAAAAAAATGTTTTAAAGCACTCACGCTCTTTTATAAAAGCTCTCCATTTACACTACGGTGCGAAATAATAAGCACACGCACTATTGTTAAACATATACCTTATTTTCAATGTATGTTATGATCTCGAATTGCACGATTTCAATATAGACAGTACTTTTGGGGAATACTTATCATGTGTGTAAATTAATTCGGTGTCTTTTGTATAGAAAATAAATGTTTATGGGAAAAATAGAAAACATTTCAATTCTCACAATATATTCCATTATTTTCACCTGACGAGTAATTGTATAATGTACCATTGGCAATCCTTTAGCAAAAAATATGACTGCTTTGATTCGATGAAGTCCTAATATATTTTCTTCCACTTTTTAGGAGTTTTTTTTGCATCTGTTAAGCGTTACAAAACCTATCTCCAAAGATGACCAAATCATTCTCGCGGCTTCGGAAGCATTTTTTTTCAAACTGAAAATTATGCAATGTCTAATATACTGCTTTTTGAATGTCCTCATTTCACTATTGTTTTGTGAGGTTAGTCCAACTGCTTAGCCAAGATATATTGTGTTTATAAATGCTAAGGTTTCCAATTCAAATATCTAAAATGACGAAAAATATTTTGATTTTCAACAGAGTTATGAGTGATTCAATTTAAAGACACTATATATATATATATATATATATATATATATATATATATATTAATATATATATGTGCCTATTCTAAAAAATTAATTTGAAAAAATAATCGTATTATAATTGAATATATCATCATTAATATTTGATTTGTAGTAAAATTTAATAAGTAATATGCTAATTATTCAAATTCAAGACGAATACTGTTTTCACTGCTTTATATATCCTTCAGAACATGAAAATTGTATAATAGAATACAGCCATTACTGCTATTATTAATATTTTTTTCATGCCTATATCACGATTTATTTTAGTTATTTATTTTAAAATCATGTTTAATCTTTTATACTTATATAGGTGATTCAATTTAGGCTTCCACATTATGAGGGGATAGTATTAAGAGGGGGCGCGGGGGTTAAGAAAAATCATGTTATTTTTTATTTGGTATTTTAGTTCAACTCAATACTAAAATACAATTGAACTGAAATACTAAATGGGGGATAACATGTTTTTTTTTAATTTTTGAATTTTTTTTTAATACTTTATTGTGGAAGCATGAATTGAATCACCTATAAATACTTATACATATGTATATATATATAATGTATTTCAATATTTTGTACTTATGTATGCTTATTATAATATTTTATACTTGTACATTTAACTATTTTAATATTTTTTACTCAGAAAAAAATAATTTTAATCATTTTAATACAAGAAAAACACCGACATTTTCATATAAAGTACACAAACACATTTTGAAATTCCACTGCTTTGTAAATGACTCTAAATATTTCAGTTTCCAATTAAAAAAATTAAAAAAAAGTATTAAATTAAAAGAGGGTGTCGTGATTTTTTAACGGAATTCTTTTCGAGTAAAACAAATAAAAAAAATCGTTCTGTCAATATTTAAAACGCGAAACGAGTGTTAATAAAACTTTGAGTTTAACTTGCGTCGTTATTGGTTTTCCTTCAATATGATTTGAACGATCTTTACAGATATGTCAATCAGGATTCTTTTATTTGGCCAGAACAAACATACGAAGAGTTAGTTAGGTGTTCTTTTAATTTCATCCATTATATTTCAAATTAAAGATCTGTCGGTGCGATTTGGACATATATAAGGCTATACCTATTAACTAAAGTGAGTGTGTGTATATATATATATATATATACATCAATAAATCGATATATACTGGATTCTTCATTTCTGTGATCTTCTAATTTATGACCATAAGAGCTTTTTTTGTCTCATATAATAACAAATACCATATAGATATGTGTATATATATATATATATATATATATACATATATATGTATGTATGTATATTTGTAATGTTCGTGAAAATCTAAAGTAATATTTTTCATTCCGACACCTGAAGTTTGGTGTAAAGCATTGGTGAACCGATTTTTAGTGCTGTATTTATCTGTGGCCGTCGAATAAAGTATTCGAATATAAGCAGCATTTGCCGTAATCTTGAAGTCAAATATTTATTTAAGTGAGATCACAAAATATCACTATATTTTGAGTGCTTGCGAGCAAAGATATAAGAGTTCTATACTACCGGTTATGAAAAATGGTATTTTAGTACTTTAAAGAAATGTCAGTTGAAGTTTAAACGAAATGTTTTTGATAATTCATATTTTCATACACATTTATATAAATATGCATGACCACACACACACACACACACACACACATATATATATATATATATATATATATATATATATATATATATATATATATATTGTCTTTTTTTAAACCTAAAATAAAATTATTTAATTAAATTATTGAAACAATGAAAATAAATTTAAAGTTTTGTATAAATGGTTGTATAATAAATTTAAAGCTGTAAATAATCAATATGTAACGATCGTAGTAATAAAGAATTTTGAAAAAACTTACAGACCTAAACACCATAGAAAAATAAACGTGAAAATGTTATTCAGTTAATAATAAATAAGAAGTACAATTAAGAATATGTTTGTAATGCTTAGAAAAGATAACACAGAACAACCTAGAAGTGAACTGAATTATATTCTAATCTCATGGACAATAGCGAAAGCCTCGACCGCCAAGAGAATTCGTTAGAAAGCTATTTTAAAAGCCGTGTATATTTCTTTAGAGATTTACAACCTTGTGGTCATCAATTAAAACCTTTTGATTTGTATATAACTAACTGTAGTATTGTAAAATTACTCTTTTATTTGTATTAATTAATTTTAATTATAGATTGGAATACATATTAGATAATTTTAATACATTTAATATAAAATTTTAGTTGAAAAATCATTCTTTTATGAGAAGAATTTAATAATTATTTAAATTTATTTTAGTCATTTTGTGACTTTATCAATATTCTATTAATTTTTACATGTTTTAAACAGAAAATGTTAAAATTTTGTCTACTTATTTATTTAGAAAATTAATTATTTTGACAGTGTAATATTTAAAAAAAAAATATTTTACATCAAGTAGAGTTTAAACATTTTAAATCCATGTATCAAAATTACTATTTCGATTTATTAGAAAAATACAGATTTTAACTTCATATTTTTAACAAAATAATTACAAATATAATTATTTAACAATAAGATAAATTACATATATATATATATATATATATATATATATATATATGTGTGTATACATATATATATATATATATATATATATATATATCTAAATTTAATATTATGTTGTATAGGTACATTATTACATTTTTTTTAATAAATTACAACAAATTTTATTTTTTTGTAATAAAAATCAAATCTTTCTTTTTATTTCTCTCTCTTTCTCTCTCCCTGTTTCTCTCTCTATTTACCTCTCTCTCTTTCTCTCTCATATATATATATATATATATATATATATATATATGTATATGTAGATAGATAGATCCTGGTTAATGACATTTAGGAACATTTATTAAAGGTTAATGACTAAACTGGTTTATTTTCCTTTCTACACTCAGTAGGCGATTAATAGAGCGTATAGTATAACATATTCATTTTTATTATACATCAAGATTGTCGTGCTATATTGCCATTATCTTCGCGTTACATTCTCCAACTTTAGTTTCCTCCACTTTATCAGTTATAAAATAAAATTACACTGTTTTGCTACCAACAAACTGATTTCATTCTACACTCTAGCATATATATATATATATATATATATATATATATATATATATATATATATATATAATGCGAGAACATTTCTGATAAGACCATTCTGTCGTATAGAGATGGATACAAAACATAACAAAAAGGGCTTGGAAAGAGTATAAAAATAAACTGAACTGTCAAAACTTTTATAGTGACCTACATTCAAAGAATGCAGTAATATTTTTGTTTTATGCACAATGGGTTGCTATTTAACAGTTTACGTTCTTTATTTATATATATAAATATATATATATATACACACACACACACATATATATATATATATATATATATATATATATATATATATATATATATATATACGTATATACAAGGTTTTCCAATAAGGAGGCATTTTTTTAATTTGAAATAAAACAGTGTTTGTGCTCAATTTTCAAATTTATTTACTGTAAATAATAGTTTAATGGGATTCCATTTATGTATGTAAAATAATGTCGTTTGACAGCCGCATACTTTTTTACAACTAACCATTCTTTTGTTAAAATGTTCAATAATATCCTTACACAGCTGAAGCACTATCTTATCAGTCACTCTTCGGATTTCATCTCTTTGGCCGGAAATTGTTTCAGAATTATTGGCATATGCTCATCATTTACTGTGACCCGAAAAAAGTAGTCCAACGGTGTTAAATCGCAGAATCTCGGTGCCCAATTAATGTAACCATTTCTAGAAATAACGCGACCAGGAAATTTCATTCTCAATAAAGCTATCGTTTCACCAGTTGTATGACTTGTTGTACCGTCCTGCCTGAACTATATATCCTTCAAATCAATATCATCCAATTCTGCACACAAAAAAATAAATATTGTGTTTAGATATCTTTCTTCATTCACAGTAATCGCTTTACCAGCCAAATTCTCAAAAAAGTAAGGACCAATGACTTCACTAGACTTAAGTATGCACCAAACAGTCACTTTTTCTGTATGCAGTGGCTTCTCAGCGATTACGTTCGGATTTTTCTCATCACAGATTAGGCAGTTTTGCTTGTTAACATAGCCAGAGAGTTCGAGATGAGTCTCATCGCTAAAGATGACTTTCATAAAAACACTATTGTTGTTCTAGTATTGAATTAACAAATCTCTGAGGCAGTAACTGGTTTGCTGGATCTAATCCTTGTATTAATTGAACATTATAAGCCTTCAACAATAAATATTTATACAAAATACGTCATGTGATCCTCTGTAAAATACTTTATTGTTATGAACGTCATGCAATTGACATTCCTAGCTTTCGATACACTTTAACGAACCAAATCAATGTTTCCTTCAGAATGAGCACTACGAACACGTGTTAGTGTTCCTCTAACAGATCCAGTTTCTTCAAATTTACTCACTAATCGAAGAATGGTTGATTCGGAAGGACGATTATGTCGAAACTAAATATTGCATAATTTATGAAATGTATTTTTCATAGAACGACCATTTTAATAATATAATTATATTATTTTAATGCGTTGTTTTGTTGTATACGAAGCCATAATTAAAAATGTCAGTGTCAAAACTTAACAAATATCAAAAAAATATAGCTGCCTGTTTGATATAACACATTGTTATATAATCTCTTGAAAAATCCGTCCCCATTAAAAATCTCTTTATTAAAACTGTTTTTTAAAATAGCATTTTAACGAAAAAAAACTATTTTTCCTTATAGTCTTGTAAACGAAATATTTAGAATTATTTATAAAACAATATAATTTGAAATGTATGTGTGTACTTTGTATGAAAAATCTGTGTTTTTCTTGTATTAAAATGATTGAAATTATTTTTTTCTGAGTGAAAAATATTAAAATAATTAAGTATATAAGTATAAAATATAATAATAAGAATATATAAGTATAAAATATTAGAATACAATATATACATGCATAAGTATTTATATATTTTATATTTAAAACTATTACCAACGATAAAAAACATACTAGTTCATAGATAAATTAAATATTGTATTTTCATGGTTTTCATTCTTATATTATTCAGTTTTCAATCAGTGTTACTGTCAATACAATTATTGAATGTCAATAAGTTATTAAAATTGTTAATTGATTTTATAAAGTTTGAAAGATATATGACTAGAAGCTGGTGGAATGAAACAAAATAATCGGTTCGTTTGATACTAATTAGTTTTTACAACTGTCTTCTATATCAATCGTTATTATGTCAATCGTACTTAACATGATAAATATACTAAATTTAAGAAAATTTAGTTCATATTCTTGTTCAACAAGTATGCTTTTATAAATTCAAAAAATGAGAAGAAATTAATCGTTAAAAATTTGAGAAATATGCAAATAAACTATCCTAATAATTGATTTGATACCGTTTGGTTTTAAAATACTACTTAACAGAATAAAGTTTTTTACTCATTTTTTCTCTATTATAATTTATTATTTTGAACAAAAAAAATGTTTCGATCAAGAAAATTCAGCATGTCCTATAAAAGAAATCGATTGATTTGTGTGTCGATTATTTTCATCTCAATTATTTTTTTATTTTTATATTTTTTTTAATTAACAATCTAACGTTTTAATCTTTTATTTTATTTAATTAGAGCATGTCTTCACTCTTGTTAATTGGGTGTTGTGAGTTTGAATTTTAAGGTAGAGAACGATAAGTTAGCAGGATAATTAAATTTATTTTATAAATATGAAAGGACAGTATAAATTTTAATAATCTAAATATAGGTTGATTAAAGTTAGGCTTCCACATGAAAATATTAAAAAAATATGTTATTTTTTATTTTGTATTTAGTTCAATTCAGTACTAAAATACAATTGAACTATAGTATTAAATAAAAAATAATACTTTTTAATACTTTCATGTGGAAATCTAATTTAAATCACCTATATATGAAAAAAAAATGAAACTTTATTCTATAAAAAATCTATTTTTATAGTATGCTATCCTGTTTTTCAATAGTAATATTTTCTCATTCAAATCACATTTTCAGGCTGTTTCTATTTTATGAAAACGTCGTTTCTGTTAAGAAAATACATGCCAGTACTCTTATATATAGTTATTTCACTTTGGATAAAATTCATGCATGATATATTTTTAGGAGAAAAGATAGACCTTGACTAAAATTTGACACATGACAAAGTTAGATTTCAATTAAAAACGAGTTCTCAACTTGTTTGTATAGTTTCGTTTATAGCCCAATATGTTATGAAATTTTGTCACGTACTACCGAAAATACCGTTGTCTGTAACGAAATATCCCTTCATTATCCTGGTAATTGAATAGAACGCTTTAATGAAATAAATTAGAATTAATAAAAAACTATTAAGAAATTCATATTACTGCCTCTTTTATTCTAGAAGAAAATAAAAATTATAATCAATTAGTTTGTAAAAGACACTGGATTAATTTTATATTTTCTATTCGATTCTGTCATCGTTTTATAGAAAAATTGCAAGGAAATTAAATCATTAAAATTTTCTCTATAGAAATATACTAATTATTATTTGAATTATTTTTTATCTTACTTAATATTTATATTTTATAAAAGAGTTTTTATCCGTTTTTAATGTAAATCATTTAACTGTGTTGAGAACTGAAATACTACTTCAGTTATTCTTACAGCGATTACCTACTTAAAATATTAAGCTCGAAGACAAATCTTTATCTCAGGAATAAAACTTTTAATTTCTATAAAATTTGTGGTTTAATTAAATAAGTACTTTTGTTTCAAACAGTTGTTAAAAGATTTTCCAGGACAGCGGTTAATTTATCTTCGTTATAAGTCTGTTCATACTCAACAAACGTCACCAATGAATGAATTGATTGAATGGATTTAATAACAATTTTCATAAAATACAAAATATTTTTTAAAGAAATAAGTTCACAAATTGTTTCTTAAATTATTGATTTTACAATAACCTCGGTTCTTCAATTCATTCGATTTTTTGAAACGAATCGAATATTATTTTCAAATTAAAATTATTAATAATCCGTAACGAGATTTATTTTTATTTAATTAATTGTTTTTATTCGTTATTAATGATGTATGGTTATTTTATTTTAATAAATGTAATCCAATTCATTTGTTTTCGTATATGAGTTCTGAGAAAGTTTCTCAGAATTTGATTTATACTCATCAGGAGGGCTATTTGGCACGGTGCGATAAGTTATAGTGAACAAAATTTGTACAAACACGAAACAAACATTATTCGCTGACGTTTGACATTTAAATACACAAGATATACCTGTTTAAATTTATTCATAGACACGTGTATATAGATTCGAATAAATCTGTAATTCCTGCGAACATTAAATTTCAGTCAGACTTGACAAGAACAGAAGTGAATTTATTGGTACTAGAATGACATTCTATATCAAACCGTTTTGTGCAAATAGATTAATCGTTTCTCGATTGAATAAAACAAATACACATTAATTTATCACTACAAAACTTTGTCACTGAACACAATATCGAATTTAACTTATCTACCGATTGGATCTGATTAGTGAATCCAGTAAAAATGATAGCTTGGACTCTAGAAATATTAGTCTTTTCTAGAATTGATTCTGTAAGATAGGTTTAGTTTAAGTAACGTTCTTTTGCATTATAAGAACAAATAATTAAAGATAAACTTGCCTTTTTTTCAAACGAGTCATGATTTTCTGGTTGTAGATTTCTTTCAGATTGATTTCCGTTAGATCACTTGATATTTTTTGCTTCTACTGGTTTTTATTCTTGAGCAATACTCAGGTAATATTCATATATATTTATTTGTCATTATAGTATAATAAAATTTATTGTAGTTTAGAAGTTGAGACCGATTGTAGTGGAATTAAGGAAGGATCTGTACATCAAGGAGCCTTGAAGCTTTATTATTTTTTGGGCCTCCATGAATATATATATATATATATATATATATATATATATATATATATGTATGTATGCTTTTTCCCGCACTTAATTAGGGAATTAACGAAAAAGAGAGATGATACAAAAATCATGCATTGCAAATGATGGATTATTTTATTTTTTTTAGATATGTATAATAGTAACTCACAATGTTAAAATAATATTAAGTCACATTTTCAGAACAAAAATCACAAATATTTATTATAGAATCGTATATATTGTATATATATATATATATATATATATATATATATATAATATGTACAACAAATGAAAAAAAGAAATAAACTTACTATTATACAAATAGAACAAAAGTATGTATGTATTAGAAAATAAACAAAATTACAGAACTTTTTTATCGGATTTTTTATCGGCATACTCTCTTATAGTATCCTCATAAGACAACCCTCTTGTTATGTCTGCTTCAATAGATAAAATAGGAAGAAAATTTATTCTTTCCTCGCGAATGTAATTTAACAATCGTGATTTTCAATATTTGCTTTTGATATTTTCTATTTATTTGTACAGTGATTTTTTTTAATTCTCATTTACTATGACGTCTCTTAAAAACGGAGCACTGAAGCTTAAGCTTTACCAGTTTCCATATAGACCCTAAGTGAAATACATCAACGTTGATCAAACAAAATATTTAAAGAAGAATTTAAAATATCATGTAAAAATTAGTTTGGTTACAAACTAATTGTAATTTTCAATTTATGAATATATTTAAAACTGATTTGTGATAGTTTTCTACAAAATTGTGTAATTTATGATTAAATTCTAGAAGAGTCGAGAGCTTTAGAGCATATATCAGGTGTAAAAGTTGAACGAATAAAAATATTAATGTGAATTCAATAAAATTCAAGGTGATTATAAAAATTCATTTAAAGAATAAAATCCAGTTTTATTTTTTTTACAAAGTTCTTGAATTACTCCAGTCGTGGTTTTATTAATCTCTCTGTGTATATATTTGTTTTGTTTTCTAGTGTTTTTTCTTATTTTCTTTGGGAGGTGCCATGGATCCTTTTCCTTCTTCCCCCTGTGTACACCACTATATATATATATATATATATATATATATATATATATATATATATATATATATATATATATATATATAATTTACGATTTTTTACATACATTTTTGAATTGTTTATTTATTGAATTATTCCAATTTTAATATTAATATAAAAGTTATATTAGTGTAAAAAATTTATTATCTAAGGATAAATTTATCAGTCAATATTTTATTATTTAAAAACTGAAAGTACTTGTTTTTTTTAATAAAATATGACATATGGTAAACCGATAGTTTAGAATTCAAGTCAATTTATTTAACCGTTTTAAATGTCAATTAGTAACACTTGCTTTAATCATCAGCAGTAGCAGCCTCTGTCAGTCCACTGCTAGATAAAGGTGTCTTCCATGATTTTTCTTTTTGTATGATTGAATGTCTCTCTTTTCTACTGATTTTCAATCAAAATTTTAATTTCCTTATCCCATCTGTTCATTGGTCTCTTTCTCGGTCTTCTTGTTTATACATATATATACTTATATATATATATATATATATATATATATATATATATATATATAGTTCAATTTAGTCTTCCAAATGGAAGTATTAAAATGAGGCGCATTGGTTAAGAAAAATCATGTTTTTTATTTAGTATTTTAATTCAATTCAATACAATTGAACTAAAATACTTAATGGATGATGACAAGTTTTTTTTAATTTTTATGTTTTTTTAATACTTTAGTGTGTACATCTAAATTGAATCATCCTATATATATATATACATTTATAACAACTTTTTTACCAATGTAGTTAAGTAGCGTATTTAAACTTTTTTATTCTGTTCGTAAAATGTAATAGAAAAAGTTATAGAAGATTGCTAGAATATTCGAAAATTTTCAGAAGTTTAAAAAATGTTTTTTTTATTTTCTAGTACACTTTTCTGAATGTTCTTTAGAAGTGTATTGAAACTTTTATATTTTATTCTCAAGAAACGGATAAAAGTAATAAAATCATGTAAATGGAATATTAAAAAAATATTTGAAGTTTCAAGTATTTTATTTCGTTTTTAGCATCCTGTTCCGCCCATTATTACAAAAAATGAATGTGACTACTTCGTTTTCCAATTTCGTTTAACGTCGTGAGAAATTGTTGTTGGTGGCTTGGTTATTCGATAATCCTTCACCTTAGTTTAACATAATAGAACAGACTTTATGACTTCGGTGACCTTGCTAGGAATTAAAGTTAGCAGGTACGCTACAGAAGCCGTTTGTTTTCTTTGATATTGTTATCAGAATTATATTTTATAACTTACAACAGTATATATTTAAATAACTTCATTATATTTAATACTTTTAAATATAATATATGTTAATACTAAATTAAAGTAGATGAAAATGTAAATAAATAAGAGATAAATGTTTTTAGAAAAATTTGACACTTTTTTGATTTTATAATGGCTTAATTTAAAAATTTTTGTAATTCATTTACTTAATTTATATTTTATTTGTATTTCTTATAAAGTTGTCATTGAATTAATAATATATACATTTTTTCCATCACCGATATTTCTATTGATAAAAATTGGTGATTAATACAAATCGATATTTCATGAAATTAAGGATTTGAAACCAAATAATCAATGCAGATCAGTTATACATCAAACTGAAATATATATAATACTGAAATATATATATATATATATATATATATATATATAATTATAGAAATATATTACACCAAGTACATTTATAAGGTTTTATTTTTTATTTTCATGCCAGTAAATCTGTGCTCTTTTTGCAAGTAATACTAGGATATTAAATGTCTATTTCTAGTATTATATTACTTATAGTTGCCATATCATCTACGTTGTGAAATGATAGATGTATGTTAAGACTGGTATAGATATATTTAGATACAAAACTGTGTCAAACATTGTATTATTATTTAAGTGCATAGATTCTAGGATAATTTTAAAAATGGTATATTTTCTCTAACAATATAATTTCACAGTTTAATAATGCTTATTTATTAAAGAAATATTATAAAATTTATACATTTTATTAGAGAAATTTTCTGGTAGATTGTCAAGTAAGAGAGAAATACATGAAACCAGTGATTGTCAACCTTTCTTTGATCGTGGTTTCCATCCCACCTTGTTTCTTTCCTGTGTCCCCCCTGTAATACTGATAGAAAGGTAGCTATTTAAATGTTTGATTTGGAAATAGAATATTTTTTATTATAATTTTTATAATTTATACAAAATACAATAATTAAATAAAAATTTATATTTTAAATATTTTTCGATCAATGTGACTCTTGTGCTTGATAACCAGAAAAGTTTTTTATATCCGGTTCTATTGCTGTAAGGGATAACCGAAGATCACCTCTGGCCATTATGTTAAGGCGATTCCACGTTAAGCTGAGTAAATAATTCACACGACTGAAACCTGATTCCACCAAATACGAAGTAGGAAATGGCATGAAAAACAATTTTACTTTATCTCAAAACTGTGAAAACATTTTATATATTGTACTCTTAATCAAAAAAAGGCGTTTTTCTTAACTGAAAGTTATTTTGGCTGCTATGTTTCTCTGTAGTCCCTGTGAGTGCTTCTTAAATTCTATTAATGGTCAGTTTTCTGTTTACTTTTTTCTCTCCTCTTTTCTTTTCTCAGTCACTTCTCTGTTTTCTTCATTTCTTTCTAATCTCGTACCGTGGCTTCCCTTTTACCTGTGTCCCGCTCGGATATCCTGGAGGCCCTTGGGGCTATATGGCTACAGGTTGAGAATCCTAGCAATAAACTAACAGAGAGTTCATAAATAAAATTTGTAACTTTTTAATCTGTTAAATTTTTATTTTTTAATGATTTAGTTCCGGTCAACGTCTTACTATTTGAAATTACTATAATTAACATTTGAATAAAAAACATTTCTTTATCTGAAACAAGAATTCTTATTACTTTGTCAAATTACAGTTAACAAAATTATGATTTTTATTTTTTATGCAATGTATACATATTTATAAAAATTTGTAAATCAAATAATAGCTGCAGTTTAATTATCTTTAACACAGGAAAAAATAATATATTGATATTTAAATTAATTAGGCTGTGGTTTGTATTTTAAATTAAAGAAGACAACTTATTAATGAAATTCAATTAATGAATAGTCTGAGGAAACATATTTTAAGGTCGTTTCGAAAACATTACTTCAGTATTATATATATATATATATATATATATATATATTTATAATATTTTTTTATTTGAAGTATTTATGTTTACTATTTTTGTAAATATATTCACTTAAAACATTTCCTATTCAGTATAAGCAAGCAGAAAAACTTTAATAGAAACAAACTGGTGTAGGAAGAGAAAAGTAAATTTAATTATATCAAGTTTGTATTAAAATAAATGTAAATAAATAAAAATAAACGATAAACTAACATTTACTATGCAACCTTTTACGATTTCATGATCGTGTAAAAATATTTAAATTAGGTCTTATCATTGGCTTATTTCATGATCAATAAACGAGTTTCCATAAAAATCTTCAGTATACATACATATATATATATATATATATATATATATATACATATGTATGTATATATATACAGTATTGTGTGTAAATATTTGATGACAAATTAAATAAAAGATAATACATTTGTATTTAACTTTTATAAAAAGAAAATAACGAGTTCAAGATAAATTTCTGAACTGAAATATTCACTACATAATTTTACTATCAATATTAAATTCAAGTGTTTTAAAAATTTTGATTATAATATTCGTTTTCACAAATGATTTCTCTTTTCGTTTCACTACGCCAAATTTCATGATCAAAAATATTTAATAAATTATTATTGATTATTTTCGATTATACACATTTCGATGACAACGCCATCATCTTAAAAACATCAAACATTAAAAAAAAGGAATTCGTTTGTGAAAGCGAATTTAGACACAGTGTCCGAACTATTACTGTGATATAATATTAATTAATTATATTAATATTATTAGCATATAATTCGAAATTGTTTATTATTTATTTATTTGTAAATATTTTAACAATAGTAATACAAAACGATTACATTAAAAGCAATGTTTGCAGAAAATCACCAACGATATTTATTGTAAATATGTGTATTTTTTTATAATTTTAGAAATCAATAATCACACATATTTTCTATTCATTAAAGACCATTATTCAATAATTATTTTATAAAATATCAAGTTTATATATACACAGAGAGATATAAAAAAAAACACTGATCATGTACTCATATCCAATCAGAACAGATACCATACAATCAGACAATAAGAAAACGAATAAAATCTCCAAAAAGTGTGCACGGGACTTATTTTTAATTATAGTGAGGTTATACAAAAATTTTGAAGAAATAAATAATGACGTTTTAGAAAAAAAAGTAGATAAATTTTATTCTGTGTGACTATCGCTACTGTAATTCAAAACAATCAACCTTTTCCTTTCAATTGGCACAAACTTATCATCTGCATTGCTTGAGATATTTGTAAGTTCGACATCATTTTTATTGTTAATGTTGATTTTTTCGGATGATTCGTTCTCTATCTTTTCTTTTACTAAGTTTTTATAAATTTGCTGATATTCGCTGCAACATTTCATTAAATCTTGTCTAAATTTTAAGGCTCGTTGAATGTTTGGATCATTGTCTATAATGGAACTTTCCAATTTTTTGCCTAATTCAAGAGCTTTACAAAGATTTTCTGTGGTAAATGAATTTGTTTCTTCGTAGTCACTGTCACATTCATCATTAGGTTAGGTTTCAGATATTATATGAATTAAGTTAATATCAGTTAATTCATGATCTACTAATAATTCATTAAAGTCACAGTCATTTAAATTGCTAATGCCTTATTTTTCAAACTTTTGTGATAAATTAATAATACTAGATATCCCTTCTTCAGTTGTCGGAACAGTATTGCCTGGTGCAACTATTTGTAGCCATATTGCTTTCCAAGACGCATTTAAAGTTGACTGTTCTATATCACTTAAAGCAAAACAATATTATTAACACAATTAAAATATTATATTGTTTTAAAGCTTCTGAAATCGTAAGAGATTCATCATTTTCTAGTTTATTAAAAATATCATTTAAGGTCCGTTTAATGTAATTAATTTTGAAGGTAGCAATTATGCCTTGATCTAAAGGTTGGATCAAAGTTCAAGTAAGAATTTGAGTCAATTTGATATATAATAAATGCAATGAAAAATTATATAAAATGAAATCTATCTGACCGCGTAAAATGAGGTCGTGTAAATCAATACCGCGTTTAAAAAGTGCAGCGTAAATAGAGGTATAATTTTCCGCGTAAAAAAACTCACGTAAAAAAGTCCCGCTTAAATTGAGGGACGGGTGTATTTGTAAAATATGTGCCTCATAGTTACATTCATATATATATATATATATATATATATATATATATATATATATATAATGTTCAATACTTTTAAAATGCAAATAGAAACTGTTTTTGTTCGATTTTTTTATTGAAGATTAATGAATTATTGCACTGAATATAGTTTTTTTCTTAAATTATATTCTTTTATTTACATACACTAGGCCAAAAGGTACAATGACTGACATGATTAAAAATCCGTCAATTTGACAGATGTGGTAAAACTAGGTATATATTAAACGTCTCTAGTTCTAGTGTTAAGTCACTTGACACTCTCTCTACAATACTCAGCCTGTAAAATGTATGTGACGCCAAAATTAAACTGAATATTTTTAATCGATTTTCTTTAAACATGACTGGTTTTAAAAAATATCAACATTTAACGACGAAAATCTTACTGAACTGAATCTACCTTTAGTGTTTTTTTTTTTTTTTTTTTGAGAAAAAAGCACTGCTTTAATAAGTGTAGTGAGAGAATTTTATATACAGTAGACTCTAAATTACATATCGTGCGCTGATGGGATGTGGAACAAAGTATTATTTTCTCGTAAATAGAAATAAAAGCCTTTTATAATGTCTGTGATTGTCGAGTAGTCGTCGAAAAGCAGAGAGAAAAATCTGCAATGAATGACCACAAGTAAAACTATTGTATGATACTTGTTTCTTTTACGTTGTTTATATATATATATATATATATATGTTATAAAGAATTCTTCAGTAAAACTTTATTTAAAAGTCAATTCATAAAAGATACAGTCAGTCATAAAACATTGACTTAATGTTTTTCTTATCTGATTACAACAAATATTTGTTTTGTAAAATATTTAAGAGTTAAGAAATATTTAAAGTATATTATTTTATAATTAAAATTATTCTATAAGAGTATTTAATTTCAATGGTACATTAAATTCATTATAAATCGAAGTATATGTATGGAAAATAATTAAGAATCGAACGTTTCTGTCTAAATGTTTTCTCCTTTATATATTTCTTAATTGTGCTGTAAAATAAAAATTTGTATACTATCATCAGACCTTTCCCTCTGAATAATAAAACATTTCGAGTGTTCGTTTTTACGAAAAGCATAAACATTTCATATTTATGAATACTTCAAGTATTTACAGCCATATAATGGAACACAATAAAAAAAAGAATATAAGAGCAATCTCGGTCACGTATTGAGTTCGGTTCTAAGTACCACTTGCGGTACGCCGAGCTTTCAAACGCGGTACGGGTACATCATTAGTGAAATTTTCTATTGCAAACGATCAATTGTGTTTCATAATTAACGCATCGGAGAAGTGAATTCCGTTTTGTTTTAATATGCGGAGACGGACCGTGTCTGTTTCTCTGAACAACGCAATACACTGTCGTACGAGATTAATTTAATTACATTGTACTTTCGTTACAAAGTTCAAGTTTGTAGTCCTCTCACTTTATACAAACATATTTAACTTTGGCATATATATATATATATATATATATATATATATATATATATACATATATATATATATACATATATATATATATATATATATATATATATATATATAGTCTCTTTGGTCTAGATTGATTTATAGATGCTATACTCTGTTCAAAATACACTTTAATAGAAATCAAATCTCTATGGATCTATTATTACAATTCTACATTACACATGACTGACATTTCATATTTTGACCCAATTTTAATGTCAGCATTTATTTATACATATTTTTCATTAAAATATTAATTGAACTCTGACATTAATTAAAAAAAATAACAATAGATAAATAAATAAATGAATATTCAAATAATAAATGTAATTTTTTCTGTTTATTTTATAGCGAAGTTGTTTAAAAATATCATATAATTTTCTTTCAATTTATTTCAATTATTTTGTGTATGTAATTCAGCTTTATATATATATATATAGAGAGAGAGAGAGAGTCATTCTGTAAGTAATGTTATTTTTTAAAACAAGTTTTGAAACAGTGAAAAAAATAGACATTTTAATTTTGATCTAAAATATATTTTCAGTTATTATTTACAACTTCTTCCCAAGTTAATCTTAAATTTTCAAAAGGGTTTACTGCATTAGTATATATATATATATATATATATATATATATATATATATATATATATATATATATATATATATATATATATATATATATTGGCCCTCCTCCTCTCCGTGATTTTTATTCATGTTCTGATTGGATGATATCGGTCACGTGGTCTCTGTCCTGATTGAGCTCAGTGTTTTTTCTATCACGATGTACAATGAAGGAAGGTATACGAATTCAGTACAAAACTGATAGAAAATTTATACAAAATATTGTATTCACTGAAGCTTTAGAGGAAAAAAATGTTTACACGTTTCAACATTGTCTTTTGTTGTCAATTTATAAAAACTTTTCCAATAAAAGTTTTTGCAGATTATTTGTGTGTATAATTTATTAATTATTGTTATTTGTTAGGGGAAAGCGAACATAGCGAGCAGAGGGAAGAGCTCCAAGTATCAACAATCTTTGATTAACTTAGATTAATTTAATTGAACTATTATAATCCGTATAGATAACATTTGACTATAATTATTATAAATATTTATTTTCTATAAAAAAGGGACCGAATTAATTTGTACTTATATGTATATAACATATTTCATAACTTCAAACTTTAGAAATTATATTTCAGATGATAAGATTTTGTAGTGAATATATTTATTCAAAATATTTATTAAAAATAACAATAATTAAATATTATTTTTAAAATATTTGTACATAATTTTCATATATTTGAATCGTTTGTCATCTGCAGAAAACTATTACGGGTCAGTGAGCATAGCGAGTAGGAGGAAGTGTCCTCTGGTTATTAAAAAAATAAAACCGATTTCGAGTACTTATGTAGATGTGAATGTAACTTTGTAGAAATTCATGATATTTTTTTAGAATTTATCTAAAAAAATTGAATTAATATTAAATATATACATTGTGTACTATATATATATATATATATATAGAGAGAGAGAGAGAGAGAGAAGAGAGTAAGAGAGAATAAATGTATAAATAAACGAGAAAAAGTAAATTCCACAAATTCCTTCAAGATTGTGTGTACAGACTCAAATGTGTACAATGAATAATATAATGTATATATTTTTTATAAAGAATGTGTCTAATTTTTATATAGACAATAATAATAGAATGTGTATAGTTTTTATATAGACAGGTGATCATTCATGGTTCTTTATTGAGATACAAACATTTTTTAATTTCCTCTCATAGTACAAATGAATTTTTTATTTAACCCACTCAGAGTCTGCAAGCATACTTATGCACACTTATTTTATAGTTTCACAATATGTCAATCATTTGACACCAATTCATCAAAATTAATTATTTGACACAAATTCACCATCTTTATCCTTAAAGACAAATAATAATAATAAGTAATAGTTCTTTAATAAATCATTTTCATAACGATTTAGACTCATTGTTCCCAATCACATAATACCCACGTTGTAAAGTCAATAAAAAAAATAAAAAAGATATTTTTATCTTTGTTAAACCCCTATCGCATGCAATCAACAAGAAAATATCTTTTTTTCTAGACAGAATTCATTCAAGTTTGAATGGGTTAATTGTATATTAATTGAGTTTTATCACTTCGCTTAAAAATATTACATTTCAGTAATGTAGATCTTTTAATAAATTTATAACAAATGCTCTAGATGTGTTTCTTCTAAACTAGATGATTCCATAAATTTTAACACTATGAAATGTGCAATAAAAATGAATAAAAAAAGTTTGCTCTTCATTTTATATTCATAAATATGTGTTCAAATTTATGAAACACATATGTATGTATGTATTTATATATACATATATATATATATATATATATATATATATATATATATATATATATAAATATGAACTTTTCTATATATTTTTTAAAAATTATTATTTAATTGAATTCAGTAAACGTTAGTTATTATCTTTCTTGTGAAACAAATGATTAATAACATTTTTATCATTTTTTGAAATAACTTGTCTTCATTTCATTACTTTATTAAGTTTATCATTAATATATTCGTTCATTTTTTATACTCCAAGCTTTCATGAACAAATAATTTTCAACTAAAAATTTGTATGATAGCCCGTTTTCTTTCACAGCTTGCCATAAATCACGCTGATCTCATTCATTTGGTTTGTTTTCATATAAAAAAAAAACTTTCAAGGTAAAGTTCACGAATAACGTTTAAATTTTGATCAGTATATTACGTTCACGATTTCAAAATTAAATATCATATTTTATGAAATGGATATTGTCTGTTAACATTGAAAAGTATGTAACAAAAGTGTGTGGTTATTTTCGTAAAAAGTAGATTCTATTTCAACACGAACAAATATTTTTATAAAAAAAAAACATTTAATATGAATGAGCTTGATGAAAGGATTTGCCTTTTTAAGGTTTTATTGAGAAAAACGTCACGTTTAAAATTATCCGCTCGCCAGTCTTCTGGTAATAAATAAAAAGTTCACACCACGTGCATTTCATTTTGTGACTGACTGTATATCCGTATATATATATATATATATATGAAATGCTTTTCGTTCATTTTCAATAAAGAATGTGTTCGGTCTACTTGAAATCTATGTCACGCCGGAATTGACAGCCGATTCTTAACCTATTGATTTTTAAAACTCTCACAACCTTTTCAACTCTATTGTTATAGATCTCTTGCTATGGATTATCGTCTTTAAAATCTTAATATATATGTATATATATATATATATATATATATATATATATATATAGATATAGGGAGAGAGAGTAAGGAAGAGAAATTTTTTATGTTACTTTAAATTAAAAGAGAACATTGTTATATTCATTTATGCGATTTTTCAATTGATTCATTCTTCGAATAAATTTTCTAATTGCCTGATTTCTACATTTTTATAAATTAAATAATTTATAAAAAAAATTCTGTACATTTCGCAAATAAAATGAACCTTTATTGTGTGGAGTTTTTTAAATAAAGTAGAAAACTGTAAAAAGCATACAGTTAATCAATTCAAGACATTTATTTAAGTTGCATCGAGGGAATACAAATGAATAGAAGTCTTTTATCATAGAACTTTTTCGTTTTCATTAATTTTTATATTTATTTCAGTGATTTATTCAGATTGAGTGGTGAATTATTTTCAACTTACAAAAGCTGTTCAATTATTTATTGTAAACTTTGAAAAATATTTATAATTATTTTTCAAATGATTATAGTTTAAACAAAAGTATTTCTTATTAATCGAATTTTTTTTAATTATTATTAATTCGAAGTAAATAATATTCTAAAGATTTAATCTTGAATGAAATTTCTATACTTGTAATAAATCAAATAATGATTTAATTAGAATAAAACTCGCTTTTATTTCGTAAGTTGTTTATAAAATTAATATTTTTTTTATCCCTGCTGAGAATCATGGATTCAATTCTATTGTTTGTAATTATTTAGGTAAATTAAAAAGATAAGATAGCTATAAAATTAATATTTTGCTGATTTCTATTAAATAAAATTAATATTCTACTGATTTCTGTTAAATAAAATTAAATTCTGCTGATTTCTGTTGAATAAAATTAATATTCTGCTGATCTCTGTTGAATAAAATTAATATTTTGCTGATTTCTGTTAAATAAAATTAATATTCTGCTGATTTCTGTTGAATAAAATTAATATTTTGCCGATTTCTGTTAAATAAAATTAATATTCTACTGATTTCTGTTAAATAAAATTAAATTCTGCTGATTTCTGTCGAATAAAATTAATATTCTGCTGATTTCTGTTGAATAAAATTAATATTTTTCCGATTTCTGTTAAATAAAATTAATATTCTACTGATTTCTGTTAAATAAAATTAAATTCTGCTGATTTCTGTTGAATAAAATTAATACTTTGCTGATCTCTGTTAAATAAAATTAATATTCTACTGATTTCTGTTAAATAAAATTAATATTCTGCCGATTTCTGTCGAATAAAATTAATATTTTGCTGATTTCTGTTAAATAAACTTAATATTCTGATGATTTCCGTTAAATAAAATTAATATTTTGCTGATCTCTACTGAAAATCCTCGATTCAATTTATTTGTTTGTAATCATTTAGGCAAATTAAAAAGATATCATAAAAGAAAACAAAAATATAAAGAAATATTTGGGTTCAAAACAACGAAAATATCTGTATAAAAAGTAGATGAACAGTCGATAAATCATCCATTTTGTAATAAATATGAATCAGTGCCAAATCGCATACTCGTAATACATGCCGAAAAACATGGCAGAGAACAAACCAGTTCAGCGACCCTACTAATACAAATGTGTATATGTTTGGCGCCCCAAATGTCTGGCGCCTCGAATAGTTTTGCTCCAGCTAGTTTCCTTTCTCTCTACTCCATCTTCGCTAGAATAATAGTTTATTTTTAGTTGTTTTTGTATTCTGTTTTCTACTAGCGATAACATCAGTTTCAGTTTCTTCGTATCAGCATTTAAGTTTACAAGTTTTACAAAATTTATAATATCCATTTTAGTAATATTTTTAATATGGTTTTCACTATCGACTACTATTTCCATCCATAAAAAAGATTTATAGCATGTAATTATATTAAAATATATAGTAAAGTTTGAGATTTTATAGCTGAAAACTATTGAAAACTACCTCTTTGATTATAGACTGAACAGAATATCACTTTGATATACATTCTTGTTGAAGTAAAATCTTGTAAAAACTCTCTTTTTTGAAACATAATTCCCAAGAATATCAAAAAAAGACATGCATTTCATGTAACACTTGCTAACGTGACTTTTTTTTACAATATTCTTTTTAATTTGATTCGAACAGCACGGACGGTATTAAAGTTGCATCTTAACATACTTTGTGAAACCATCTCATTATATTACACCGTTGTTATTTTCTTAAGTACGAAATAAATTCGAACGATATGTTTTCATAATTGTAAACAATAAAAAAAACAAGATAATTGAAAAACAACATCCGGATATTCTTAATGATATACAGTATATAATTTGATCAAAACAATGAATAATCTCTCCTACGTTGTTATGAAAATATTTATTTTGTAACAGTTTAAACAGATAATTAAAAAAGACGAAGATGAATGTTACAGGAAATATAAAAGCTTTTTCAAATACCGTGTTATTGTTTTTTTTTTAGATGAACGATTATGAAAGATACTAGTTAGCGGTTTAAATAATTTCAATTTATATTTATTTTATAAAAATGAATACATTTTTATTCATATTTTCAAAAATGGTATGGATTTTAAACACTCTATAATTATTTTATCATTAAAAATAAACGTAAAACGATATCATATTTAGCTGTTTTCAAAATATGAGAATATTTTCAAACAATTTTATTTATTTATTTCGTTCGTAGTTATTTTATTTGATATGGCAATTTAATTATGCTCGTTGTTTTTTTTTAATTTTTCGATTGTATTTTCAGTACAAAATCATAATTATAATTAAAAACAGTATGTTGTACTTTCAGGATTATTTATTGAATTATTTTTATACATTGTCTATATTGATATTATATATGTATATATATATGTATATATATATATATATATATATATATATATATATATATATATATATATAGCCTATTACACAATTTATTTGATTGCTTCTTTACTTTTTGAAATGAAACTTCTTAGGACACGGTAGTGCGAACCTGCCTCATAAAAATTAAAGTGAAACGGATTTCGACAGCGCAATTGTTCGCTGTACGACACTGGTAAGGGTAGAATGGTAGGAGTAAGGACAACACTTTTCACTTTCTTGTCGTACTGTTGCTGAACCATGTTATTTAAATTATGAACAAATGGACACTGCTGAATAGAAACGATTTGCTGTTATTAATGTTTCTCATTTTAATTTTTGACCGTTGTAAATAAAACTATAACAATTTAATATAAAGTTCTATTTATATCAAGCTGAATACTTGTAAACAAATATACTGAGTTCTCTTAAATATTTTCACTCACAAGACCAGCTGTACTGCTCAGGCACTTAAAGTTATTCTACTCCTAAGGTCATTATCACTGCCCACATTTTGTCATTTACAGATAAAAGCTTTGACAACCGTTCGTCCATCAATTTCATCGGATGTTTATACTTTTCTATGTTTATCATACTCTTATCCTAATTCGTGGTATATCAACTTCTAATCTGCTGTACAACCTAATTGCTTGGAGTGCAAAAGGTCAAAATGATGATAATATTTATAAATTAGATATTAATGCGCTAGATAATAAATTGAGCAGTAAGATAAATATCATCAAGCATCACAATCTGTATAAAAAGTATTATTATGTAAATGAAATAATTATTAAATACGATTCAGTCCTGCAATTTATGAACTAATTAATAA
The DNA here is from genome assembly GCA_034766995.1 of Acanthacorydalis orientalis. Taxonomy (NCBI): domain Eukaryota; kingdom Metazoa; phylum Arthropoda; class Insecta; order Megaloptera; family Corydalidae; genus Acanthacorydalis; species Acanthacorydalis orientalis. Next base: position 32,672,216 of record CM068320.1, read on the forward strand.
TATAAAGTGCGAATTTATATATTTGTGGTATATGTAAAAATCATGTTTAAATATTGCTTTTAATTTAAACATTAATTAATTACAATAATTAAAAATAAAATAAAATTGGAATGTTTATATTACTGAAATTATATATATATATATATATATATATATATATATATATATATATATATATTAAATTGAAATAACAAACGAAAAGCATTTCGTTCGTACAAATTTTTATTCGAAATGATTGAACAGTTTAGTATTTCAGTAATGCGCAGTCGGTTAGAAAAAAGCATGTCAGTTTCAATCAACTATACTGTGAAAATGAGGGTATATAATCCCTCAGGTCTACAATTTTGTTATATGAGAACAAATTACATACAGAGTACAGCAATAAAAACGCACTTAATTAGGTCTGACAGTTTATATAATTTTTACTTTGTTGTAGATTTGATACAAATGTCTAGAGCGGACAGAGCAAATATTATTAATAATTTAGTGTCTGAAATGAGTACAAGTCTCATTTCTATCGTTATGAAATGTTAATATAATCTTATGTGAAAAGTAAAGAGTTGCTATTGTATTGTTATTACTGAGTGAATATTATTAGTATTTTTAAACATTTTTTTGAGATAGATTTGAAATGAAAATATTCTACATTTATATATATATATATATATAACATTATTTTAACCATATTAAAATATTTATTGAATAGAACAATTTAAATAATGATTATAATAGAAGAAAAAAAATCAAATTTCTGATTTAAGTATTGAATGCAAACTAAAATTTTTGAAAGAAATCATTTGTTTAAAAAAGAATTTCTTTTGAAGCGTTCTTCATCCCTCGACAGTGAAAATACTGAAAAATAAATCTTTTAATTTAAAATTAATTTTTTGTTACTTCTTATTTTTATAGACATGAGAATCTAATATAAAATTTATAGGTAAATTTCGATATTTAAAAAGTTTATAAACATTTTTTTGACAAACCAGTGTTCATTCTCTACACATTAATTCAGTAATTCATTATTTGATCATTTGATCGATTTTTAGGTAGCAAATTAATCAACTTCAGAAAAAAAACTATTCATTTTTGTGCTCTGCCATGATGTAATTGTTACAGAAATACTCTTAAGTCATCATCATAACGACCAATAAGCAATTATTGAATGTTTCGATTAGAATAATTTGTCTCTGAAGATTAGAACTATTTGTGAGAGTAAATTGAGTCACAGGACAAAAATGGTTCGAAATTGAAAGAATTCATATATTTAATTAAATTTAATTCACATGTATTCAAATGAAAATTTGAAATTCGGCTAGAGAGAGAAGTTTCGAATCGTCGAATTTCAAAGGGCTACTGTGCCGGCCCTGTGTATAATATGACCGAACTGACGTTACCATACGATTTAAACGAGCATACATTTTGATGTTATTGACCTTACAACTAGTACCAGATATGAAAATTATATAAAAAATTTATAATTCCTGTTTAAAAGAATTCTTATTTTTAATTCAAATACTCTAAATTAACATAACAGAATAAACGTTATCTGAAACAGAACAAAATGGATAGAGAAACGCATGTATGTAATATCTTTATAATGAAGTAATTAAAAATATTTGACGTGGAATTATTTAATAATACTTCATTCGTCATATTTATTATGTTTTTTTTTAATACAAATGTGAAACAAGTCAAACAAAATTCATTTTCATGCGCGATATTCAATTTACATAAACGTAGAAATGTTTTTAAATGTTACATAATTAAAAAGGACTTCATAAAATATTCATCATATTTTTATACATACATACATACATATATATATATATATATATATATATATATATATTTATATATATATATATACATAGAGAGAAAAAATTACAAACATATAAAAACAAGCAATAATCATAAATTATCAAATATGTTTTTTTTACATTTTTTATCAGTCAGTTCCTTTATTATTTGTTCCGATAGTTATTAGTCGCTTCCCTTCTAACAAATAACAGAAATTAACAAATTATACACACACAAATAATCCGCGTGAAATGTGTCTTAAAAATTTTATTGGACAAGTTTACATAATTTAACATAACAAAATACAATGTTAAAATGTGTAACACTTTTTTTGCTCTAAAGCTCCAGTGAATACAATATTTTAAATAAATTTCTTATCAGTTTTACACTGAAATTGTATATCATGTGACTGATATGGACCAATCAGAACAGAGGCCAGATGATTGATATCAATCAATCAGAGAACGAAAAAATATCACGGGAATGGCCTCACTGTTTCATTTTTCTAATATAAAATTATATATATATACATTCACACATGAACACACACAATACAATATTGGTACCATATAATTCAATCGACAAAAATAAACTACATCTTTTTATATACAATTTGTAATCATAAATGTTACATATTTGGTTCTACAACGATCTGTAATCAAACTGAAAATAAGGTAAAACATTCAAATAAACTGTGAAATATAAATTCACTTTACCATTTCGTTATTTAGACTCTTTTGGCTACTGATATTCACTGTAATTTGTTTTGCTTCTATTTACATACTGATAAAGTTGTATTCTCAACATCGTTTTGATGTTTATATATTATTTTCACTTTGTGTTCAATTTAGAACATTTGAGTGTTTCACAGTTATTGTAAAAACAATGTTTTTGTTCACTGATATAATACGAGTTTTACAAATTGTACTGAAGCATTGTACGGAAGATAATAATTTATTACTTACCAGAATTCGTTTGATAAATTAATTAATAACGTCGATTTTGTTTCAGATAGTATTATTATTAATATTGTTTTTGTATTTACTTTAATATTTATCTTATATATATATATATATATATATATATATATATATATATATATATATTTATCTTATATAAATATATATATATATGTACATAAATAAGTAAAAGTAGAAAACGTGTATTAATACTAATTAAATAATTACTAAATTAAATTGAAATTTAAAACAATATGTTCATTTATAAACGTCAATTATTTTGTAGTAAAATAAAATTTAATTATTTGCTAGTCCTGTTTTTAAGGGAATACAATTTATTTGAAAGCATATAAATTATTTTTATGTCTTTTATTCTAATGTAACTGAAATATATATTTTAATATTTAGTGCAATAACCTTGCTTCTTTATTCTTGCCTGATTTTTTACTTTGCGTTTGTCTGTATTATATATATATATATATATATATATATATATATATATATATATATATAGTTATATATAAATATATATATATATAGATAGATATAGATATATGTGTAGATATAGAAAAATAGATATAGATATAGATGTAGACAGATAGAGAGGTAGATTCAGATATAGATGTTGATAGATATGTAGATACAGATAACAATGTAAATAGATTAATAGATATAGATGTAAATAGATGGATAGACACAGATATAGATATACATAGACATATGTGTAAATATAGAAAGATGGATATAGATATAAATATAAATATAGATGTGGACAAATAGATAGATAGATAGATACAGATATAGATGCAGATAGCTAGGTAGATACAGACATAGAAGTAGATAAATATAGATATAGATAGTCATATGTGTATATATAGAAAGATAGATACAGATATAGATGTAAATAGATAGGTAGATACAAATATAGATATAGATAGATAGATAGATTGATACAAATGTAGATGTAGATAGGTAGATAGATAGATGAAGATATAGATAGATAGATAGATACAGATATAGATGTAGATAGATAGATAGATACAGATATAGATATAGATGTAGATAGATAGGTAGATACAAATATAGATGTAAATAGGTAGATAGATACATATATAGGTGTAGATAGACAGATCGATACAGATATATAAGTAGATGTAGATAGATACATATATAGATGTAGATAGATAGATGAAGATATAGATAGATAAATAGATACAGAAATAGATGAGGATAGATAAGTTGATACAAATATAGATGTAGACAGATAGATAGATACGTATATAGATGTAGATAGATACAAATGTAGATAGATAGATATAGATATAAATATAGATAGATACATGTGTAGATATAAACAGGTACATATAGATATAGATGTAGACAAATAGAAAGATAGATAACAGATATAGATAGATAGATAGTTACAGATATAGATGTAGATAGATAAATAGATACAGATATAAACAGATAGATAGATACCAATATAGATAAAGATAGATAAATAGATACAGATGTAGATGAGAATAAATTGATATATATGTATATATATATATATATATATATATATATATATATATATATATATATATATATACATATAGATTGATAGATTTAATAATATTTAATAATAAAAATATATATAAAATGTACTTGTGATGTTAATTTTTGTAAACTTTTCTAATAAAAATTTAGAGGATTACATTTTGATAGAATTTGTAAGTTTCTGTTATTTGTATGGGGGTGAGGAATAGCGGGAGTTAGCGAGCGGGAGCGAAGACCCCTGTGTGTTGGTGAGCGCAACTACAGCAGGCGGAGCCCGTAGTATATTTAAAAAATAATTTGTTATTTTTTATAAAAAAATGTGCATTTGTAAACACTTTACTTTAATTTCTAGAAAAGAAACTCTTAATAATATAAATCAAAAAAAAAATATATTTTTCACAAAACGTAAAAGACATTTCGTAAATTGTACCATAAAAAAATATAAGGTACAAAAATACGTTCAAACAATATCGATTAAACACATTCATTTGTGAAGATTAAAAGCTTTTCCACACAAAATGAGAGAAAGAAAATTACAGTAAATACATTCGTGTTAAACAGAATTCAATTTCATAACAAATATTGTGAAAAACAGCATTTAATCTATAAACAATATTTGTTTGCAAAAAATACGTTTGAATTATTTTTATTTTTTCGGAATGGAAGCGTTTCTGCTATTGCCTATGAATTGTAAAATTTTTGTACAATATAAATATTATATAGAGAACATATGAACTCACATAAACGTATAGTACTTTTTTAGAACTTTGTTTCAGTATATCATTTTTCCAACATATTTTTATAACTGTTTTATTTGCCAGTCGTTTTTAAACGTTCATATATATATATACATATATATATATATATATATATATATATATATATATATATATATATATATATATATATTTATGATTACTGAAGGAATAATATTTTTAAATATAAAATAATAAAAATATGAATTTATAAAATAATATAAAACATAATAGTATTAAACTCTAGTTTCAATTTATATTTATTTGCAAATAATGTACATGCATGAATGCAGTCGTAGTCTGCAATTTGCATATTAAAATGCATCTAATTTTATTCAAGATTATATACTGTTCTGTAAGGAACAGCTTGAAGAATTCCTCATGAGTGATTGCGTTATGTTTAGCTTATAATGTAAATATCATTTTTCAAGATTAGCTGAAAAAATAATATTATAGCTGAGTGCATTTTCATGTCATTTTAAGAACTTCGACATCTTTATATGTTTTTTGTAAGAGTGTCGTTCTTAAATTTGAATGTTTTATATTTAAATACCTAATGGTTTAAAACACACGTGTTATTTTTTATAAATTTAAAGCATCCCTTAATAGCGAAATTGTCTTTATTGTTATCACAATAAACTATAATTAATAACATTAATTAAACCAAGATTTATATTAAAAAAAGTCTTAATTACTGCATCAATAGTTTTATAAAAAAACATATAAACACTCAACTTAAATAAAAATGTATACTTTTTTATTGTTAATAATAATATATATTATTTTGTCATGAAAATTGTTAATGAATTTCAAAGAAAATACTTAATATAATGTAATAATCTTGCGGATTAAAATATTTTTTTAAAAAAGAATTTATTGTAAAATAGAAATGTTTTATTTTTATTTAGTAAAAACTCGTTTAAGTAATAAATACTGATTTTTCTTATCTGAAAATATTGTTTTAATTTTGATATATTTTTATTAAATATAAAGACACTATTTTCAATTTCTATTATTGAATTTTTCGTTGCAAATTAATAACCTTCTATTCAGGTCTAATAAACTTAATTCAATCATGTTCTAAATGACAAACAAACACTTTTTTTAATATTCAATTAAAAAAGATTTTCTTAACCTTTAAAATATCTCTTTTGGAACCCAACTGCATAAAATAAATCCATTTTATAAATTTAGTTCATTTCAGAGAAAGTAAGTTAAACTGTTCGCAATTAATATAAAACAATGAAACACAACTGTTGATTTTAAACCGATGTTTATATAAATAAAAGAGCACATTTTACTTAATACCGGTCCGTAGTTTGAAAATTAATATTTACATTGTTTCAATATTTTGTACGAATCAACTGTGTTCCAGAGTTATTGTTTTTTTAATTAATTAATTTCATTCTTGAAATATAATCCACGTTAATGGTTATAACAAAACAAAACTCATTTTTCAAACTTAATACTATTTTGAATCGCAATATGACCTTTAAAATGTGATACATATTATTACTAAGCTTCTCGTTATGAGTTCTCTGAAATAATATCAAAGTAAGATTAATTATAAACGATGATTGTTGGAAAAAAAGAACACAAACACTCCGCAAAGAACATTCACCTCTGAGAAGGTTTTGATATTTTCATAATTCAATTATTTCGACCATCACATATATATATACATATATATATATATATCATCAGATAAAATCAATATTATTTTCGATTTTTAGAAAAATCTATTAAAAATGAATAAAAATTTACTTCAACTTATTGAAATATGACACTCATTGAAAAATTAACACGATAATGCAAACGGAATGAAATTTATTAGAATGAAATAATATGATTATGAAACAAACAGTGTGACTATAAAACCGAAAAGATAAGTAGAACTGAAGTAAAAAATTCCTTTTTCGAGGAAAAGGTATTTAATAATGCAATGTATCGCTTGTTTTTATTACAGGACCTTATACTTTTACTTCATATTTTCAGTGTTTCTGAAATCGAGATTGAAATATTGTGGAAAGATTTTTTGTCAGATTATATATATATATATATGTACATATATATATATATGTACATATATATATATATATATATATATATATATATGAATATATATATATATATATGTATATATAGAAAGAGAGAGAAAGAGAGAGATGAAGAATCAATTTAGAACGAATTATAAATTTTGTGATACGAATATGTATTTTTATATTATTTGAAAAAATAAAATTGGCTTTTCTCTCTCCCTCTCACTCATTCTCTTTCTGACACAATCCCTCTCTCTCTATATATATATTCAGATATATAAATATCTGTATATATATTTATATATATATAGATAGAAAAAGAGAAGAGAACGACAGAGTCCATTTTGTACGAATTATAAATTTAATGATTAGGGTATCTACTATTATTATTAGAAAAATAAAATTTCTCTTTCCCTCTCTGTTCCACTTTCTTTCTCTCTCTGTATTAATAGAGAGAAGAATTTATATATATATATAGAGAGAGAGAGAGAAAGTTTTAATTAAGTACGAATTATAAATTTAGTGATACGAATATGAATTTTTATATTATTTGAAAAAATAATATTGGCTCTTTCGCTCCCTCTCTCACTCTGTGTCCCTCTCACACAATCCCTTTCTCTCTGTATATATATATTCAGATATATATATATATATATAGAAAGAGAGAAGAGAAAGACAGAATCAATTTAGCACGAATTATAAATTTAGTGCTTAGAGTATCTTTTGTAATATTATTAGAAAAATAAAATTTCTGGTTCGTTCTCTGTTTCACTTTTTTCTCTCTATATATGAATATAAAGAGGTATATATATATATAGAAAGAGAGAGAGAGAGAAAAAGTTCTAATTCAACACGAATTGTAAATTTAGTGATCAGAGTATCTATTGTAATATTAAAAAATATATTGTTGGCTCTTTCACACTCCCGTTCAATCTCTTTCTCTCTTTCTATATATAGAGAGGTATAAATATATATATAGAAAAAGATTTTAGCAAGGATTAAAAAAATAAAAAAAATTAAACGCATTAAAAAAATATAGCACGGATAAAAATTATTATAAAAAATATAAAAAAATTATCACGGATTAAAAAAATAAATTTGGCTCCTTCTCTCTCTGTCTATATATATATATATATATATATACAGAGAGAGAGAGAGTGATAAAGAGCCAATTTAGTACGAATTGTAAATTTAGTGATTAGAGTATCTATTGTGATATAATATAATTAGGGAAAAAATAGAAATGAATCTCCATTTATAAGTAGAAAAAATAAAAATAAATTACAATCAGATATATGAGAAATGAATGGCAGAAAAAATATATTGTATCAAAACAGTATTAAAATATTCATTAAAATCTAATAAGAAATAAATTATTACATGTATAGATTGATATTGAAATATAATAACAGATTTTGTCTTGAAATAAATATATAAAAATTATAAATATTTATATAATAATGCTTCTTCTCTCTTACACCTACAAATTGTAACTTAATATCCACATATATCTCTGTTTCCCTCTCTCTATATATATAAATACATACATATTTATATATATATATATATAATGAAATATTTAAAATAATTTAAATATTAAAATAAATAATTCATAAAATTAAATTAAAATTAGAACTAGATATTTTTTTCTAAGATGCCTTTTCTTATAAGAAAATTAAAATTTTTAAATATCACATAATAAAAAAAGGATTGATTAATTAAAAAAAACTAGTTGAATTTTATTTTAGAGTTGAACTCTTTTCTAAAAATAACTCCAAGGAATGAACGAATGAATACTATTAAATAAACAAAAAGAAATAATCAAATATTCAGAACATAGTTCCAATATTAAAATGAATAATTTATAAAAATGAATTAAAATTAGAACTAGACTTTCTTTTATAAGATTTCTTCTTTTAAAACAATATTAAAAATGTTAAATAGCACATAGTAAGTCAACGAATTTATAAAAAAACAACAAGAAATGGGTATTAATATAGAATGAATATTGCTTGTTGCTTTATACTTCGATTTATTATAATCAGTTGTTCTATATTTTAGTCATTTTGTAAAGTTGTGAAGATAAAATCTTATTAAACGAGTAACGAGATAAACGCCTTAAGAATGAAAAATTCTTTACTATAAAATCGAATTTAAACGTTTGACATATTGATTAGTAGTACAAAGTGCAGTTGCAGCACTTATGGAACGACTTCCTTGATAATTTTGAACACGACCTCATGTTATTTCTCACTAAGAAAATAACTGTCTAGAATGCTTCAGTTTATACAGTGAACTTCATTATAAATGAGAATTATGCATAATATAAAAAGATCAGTGCTATTATAAAAACTTAAAAAATGAAAAAGTCAAAGCTCGAGTCAGTCTAGCGGATTATTCTTTTTAAAATACATTAAATAGGAATTAAATTCTTTTAACAATTAAAATATCAGAGAAATGATATGAAAAATATTTGAAACTTAATTGCATGTTACAAAAAAAATACAAGCTTCGTTTATTAAGAATACAAAAATATGTTATAATGATTTCGATTCTGTGTCATGCAAATTTTAAAACCGTGCAAAATTCCTCCATCGGCTGTTAGTTTTCATTTGAATACATTGATCTCATTTCCGCAGAACGGTTCGGCTTAATTAAAATTTCATGAAACATCTATTTAATAATCACACTGTCTCTCACTATTTAAACTATTTCGAACAAACTTCATTAGTAATATTTCTTGTAAATGAGAGTCGTACTTTACATATATATTTTTAATTAAAAGGAAATATATTCAGTCTAAAATATCACATTGAATACATTCTTTTTCAACAATTATTCTCTTAAATAATTTTGTATGCTTTAAGAAACCATATACATTTTTTTTAATTTAAGATTAAATATTAAACAAAGTATACGGTTTCTTTATTTAAATAAGATATATATATATATATATATATATATATATATATATATATATATGTATACATATATATATATATATATATATATATATATATATATATATATATATATATGTATACATATCTTTGTTTTTGTACATAATTATAGTTTTCTTTTTAAACATTAGTAATTATGAAATTAAATATTTATAAATAACTGAAAAAATCAGGGGAACGAGCAGTGTGAGAAACTCCGTGGTTTATTTTAAAAATAATAAAAAAAATTCCGATTCAATTTTTCAAAAATGTAATTTTGTCTAAACTGTCTAAACAATATTTAAAACTATTTCAAAAATGTATCATGCATGCATATGAAACTTTTATTTCATGAAATAATTTATGACATTAAATAAAAACATTTTTTGAAAATAACGCTTCGTTGAAATTGTACAGAGCACCTTAGCATTGTTATTGAAATAATTCAGTTCAATTATGTTAGGTTGGTAGGAAAACAATTGCGGTTTATGCCTTTCAAATTCATATACATTTTTTTCAGCGAATAATTAATTTTATTAATCGAAATAAAGATCATTATAAACAATATTTTTTTACTAATTAATTACAAGTTTATTATTTCCGGTGGTGTACAATTTCAGAGTTCTGTGTAAGAAGTTATCGAAATGTTTAAATAAGTAAAAATTTGTTGTCTGGTGAGTATGGTGGATGAAGGAGTGTTTCATAGCTCAATTTATTCCACTTTTGGAGGATCAATCGTGTGACGTGTGATCGTGCATTGTCGTGCAGCAAGATTGGACCTTTTCGATTGACCAGTGCGGGGACCAGACATTTCAGTTTTTGATGCGTTTTGTCCATTTCTTGTCAATATCTCTCAGCTGTAACTGTTCCGCTAGGATTCAAAAAATTGTAGTGCATTAAACCGAGTGCAAACCACCATAATTTTCTTTTGGTGTAATTTTGATTTCACAAAATGCTTTGGAGCTTCATTTTTTTATCCAACCACTGTACAGATCACTTTGTTATCGAAAAAGAAGTGTAGAACATACTAAATAACAGCGATTTTTTTGGTTTTCGTTCAGTCCGTGCGGCATCCATTTGTTAAACTCTTTTAATTTTCCTAGCAATTTTAATTCCTCCAGAATTATTGGATGAGTAACATCTAACTTTTGTGCTAGCTCTCGAATTGTACGTTATTCTGATTAAATAACTCCCTTAGTTGGTTGTTATGAACTGAAGAAAGACTTCCGCGACCTTCTTCATCTTCAAAGATCTCGTTTCCAGCACGATTTTCTTGGAAACAGTATTGCACAGTTTCTTAACAGTATCTACACGAAAAGCATCGTTTAGTTTACGAACAGTTTCTGCCACTTTTCCACCCGTCTTGAACTCGTGCAAAAAATTCCTCTTATTTGCTCCTTTCCCATATTTAATTCAATAGCTCGATTTGAAGTAAAATTAGTAATAAAACCAAAGTCGTTTTTTATCAAAATACAGACCAAAAAATGCACGATATGAATATAAACACGATGAAATGACATTGAAAAAAATTAAAGTTAGAGAATTCAGAAAACAAAAACCACAATTATTTTCCTACCAATCTAATTGATGAAAATAAAATGTTAAGAACAAAATAGAAAATAATGTACGGTTCAACTAGATATATATTCACGCTTAGGTGTGTATATTTTTCTATTAGAAAATATAAAATTCGATTTTTCCAAAGACACGCTATTATTATGTAAATTATCTACATTTATACTTTTAATTCAATGAACGTTGTCTCAGCAAATATCATTAAACATATATTTAATGTCATAATAATATTACTGATGTTTGTGTTAGAAATTTCAGTTCCACCACTTATATTATTAATTGTGTTCGACAACAATAGATCAAACTTTGTTATGTACACGTTACGGTTATCAAACATGAATAAATAATGTTTGGATATCTGATAACATGAAACTGAAACTCGATATTCGGTAATTTATATCGTATTTCGGAACGGTACTCAAACAATACGAATCGATTGTGAAAAGATCAATACATACAAATTCACGTAATCCTATTTAAAATTGTTTACATCTTTCCGAATTGTCCTGAAAGAATAATAAGGAAATACAAACATCACAGCACTCATGTTTCGAATGTATTCTCAGCACTTTTCTCAGGAAATACTTTAAATCGATAAGTGACAGAGTAAGCATGCTTTTAATAAATGTTGTAGAGAAAGTTACAACCTTGAACTTACGTTTCAATGAAATTCCTTTATCAACCTACATTTAATAACTCATAAATGAAGGAAATAAATTTTTGATCTTATATATTATTTTCGAAGCTTTTTTTATTTTCTCGGTGTTGATTTATATGGAATCTAATAAAGTTTTTTTATTCGTAAGCTAAATCGTCGATTCTCATACATACATATATATATAATATATATATATATATATATATATATATATATATATATATATATATATATGTACTATGTAAGAGATATTAATAAAATTTCTAAATTTAATTTTATGTAGTTATAAAGATAAGAATTTTCTTTTACAGTTTTGAAAGGTAAAGATTTAATCATGACGACCGATTTATAATCATTAAATGGGGTTGTTTATAAAATATAATAAAATTTATATATTTATTTAATGCTTTTTTTGAAAAAGAGTTGCAACTTTAATTATTTTTTATAATTATGATAAGTGAAATAAATTAAGATAAATATTTAAAAAGATTTTTTTTAATAATATTTTTTTTATATGATATATTGGTGTAAAAAATAATTCTGTGCCTTTAAATTGAATCAGTTATAACACTGTTTTAAATTAAAATATTTTATCATCGAATCTTAGTATTTAAAAACACTTACTATTATTGTACAGTATTTAAAAACACTAATTATTTTAGCCAATCTGTTGGCATAACCTCACAAAATAGTAGTGAGCTCGATGGTGTCCGAAAAGCAGCATATTAGGTATTGCATACTTTTCGAATTCTAGAAAAACGTTATGTTCAGCTCTGGGGAAAGGTGTTGTGTCCCATAAAACATGCAAAAAAAAGATGCTAAAACAGTAGAAGAGATCCGAACATGAATTACGAGTCCATCGACTCAGAGCTGTTATTTTTTTGACAAGATATTCATCAGTTACCCGACAGATAGAGCAAAGTTGATGGAATAATGGGGAATATTTTGATGATTGAAATGTATTCGATTTTTCCATAAAAATTCATTTTCTATAAAAAAAGGCACCGAATTACTTTGTACACCTAATAAATATATTTTAATATCTTTTTACAAATTTTTTTTACTAGTAAATTTTATTTCTGAGTTTATTTTTCTGATTTGGCCAAAAAAAATACTATATGTTATAAAGAATATATAACAACGTAGATATATGACAAAACATATGTTCTGTAGAACTCTTTTTATGAAAAAAATGGGTTTTTAAATATTTGATTAAATAATAATTTGAAATACATAAAGCGTCACTGTGACTAAATATACATTTTTACAAATTACTTTCAGACATTACAAACAACAAAAAAGTTTCTGATCAAAAATATTCAGTTATTGATTAGTTAATCAGTTTTTATTGTCGCTTATATACATTTCTATAACGATTCCGTTATCTTTAGAACGAAAAGTTTTCAAGAAAAATTTTACAGATTTTATAATATTGTAGTTCAAGGTCTGAAGTAATGTGAAATATCTGTTCGAATTATTCGAATCATTGTGTGTTTTAATTATAAAATATTAACTACATACACACACACACACAATATCAATATATATATATATATATATATATATATAAATACAGCTTTATATTCACACACACACACACACATATATATATATATATATATATATATATATATATATATACATGATCAGATAAAATCAGTATTATATTTGATTTTTAGAAAAATCTATCAAAAAGAAATAAAAATTAATCGTTTCAGGTGTCACGTAATAATTATAAAAATAAAATGATGTTTAAAATAATGTCACATATTTATTATTTTAGTTTTCTTAAAAAATAAATTTTATAAATTTTTCAAGCAGTTTAAAAAATATTATTTATTTAGTATAACAAATAAATTAATGTATATATATATACATAATATTTTAAAAAATTAATGGATGTATGTTTTCAAAAAACTTAATGGTATAACTTTGTAAACCGAGTGGAAATAGTCATAAAAAAATCAATTCAAATACTCAGCAGAGCATAGAAATCCAGACGACTTTGTGAATACTAAATGAGTATGATAACGACTACAACAGTACACAAAATACCATTCTTATACGACAATAGCTTCTTCTTCGACAATATATAGTCGTGTTTGAATACAGGAACTCACATTTTATATTCTTTAAAAATGTCTTGATATGAAAAAGTCTACTTGAAATATCAGGTTGATTCTGTATCGTTCCTTTTTATAAATTTTTCTACAGTTACCTGTCATGCCTCTATTTTAGAATGTATTATAATAAATTCATTTTGTATTTAAACGTTAATGTGTAACGAAACACATACATACATAACATATGAACATTTTTAAATAATACGAAATCTGTTTTCTGCTTACTTATTTTTGACATCATTCGATTTTTTATGAAATCAATAACTTCTGTGCCAATTTATTGAATACTTTTTAGTGAATAAACCAAAATAAAATAGTTAAAGTTATAAAAAATCACTCTAAAAAGAAATAAGCAGAATATTTAAATTTACCCTTCCTTGTCTTTCCTAAAGAATACATAGGGTGAGGTACATTTTTTGAATAAGAGTTCTTTTACACATTCATTTATTCATAATAAAACATAAAAAGCATGAATACTTGTTATGAAAAATTAATAATAATTTAACAATAGTGAAATTTAGTAATAAATATAAATTAATTTTTTATAAATGTACCAAAACCTCCAAATAATCTCCACATATCGACAAAAATTTTCTATTTGTCATAAAAACAATCCACAGTTGATATTTGTTATGAAATTGAATTCTGTTTAACACAAATGTATTTACTGTAATTTTCTTTCTCTCATTTTGTGCGGAAAAGCTTTTAATCTTCACAAATGAATGTGTTTAATCGAAATTGTTTGAACATATTTGTACCTTATATTTTTTTATGGTACAATTTACGAAATGTCTGTTACGTTTTGTGAAAATTATTTTTTTTTTTGATTTATGTTATTAAGAATTTCTTTTCTAAAAATTAAAATAAAGTATTTACAAATGCACATTTTTTTATAAAAAATTACAAATTATTTTTTAAATATACTTCGGGCTCCGCCTGCTGCTAATTGCGCTCACCAACACCCAAGGGTCTTCGCCTTCGCTTGCTAACTCTCGCTATCCCTTACTCAGTTACAAATAACAGAAACTTATAAATTCTATCAAAATATAAATCTCTAAATTTTTATTAGAAAAGTTTACAAAAGTTAACATCAGAAAGTACAATTTATATATATTTTTATTATTAAATATTATTAAATCTATCAATATATATATATATATATATATATATATATATATATATATATATATATATATATATGTATGTATATTCATTTAAATGGTGATACTATCATTTTTAGAAATTGAAAGCACAGAAAAAATACAGAAATGGTTTTTTTTTGTAAATATAGTAGTATCTTTGTCAAAATGTCCTTATACTAAAACCAAAATTAATAATAACTAATTTTTAAACGATTTAATAAACAAATAATTATTGTTTATAAAGAGATGAATAATTTATGAAAGAGAATTTAGATCAAATCTGAAATTTTTTGTTATGAGTAAAAAGGACATTGAATTTTTACTTAATAACATTTTAAAATTGTTTAAACAAATTGAAAAATTAGTAAGTATATGAATATTCAAAAATATACATTGTAATTTACGACGAATCAGAAACTTTTATTAAAAATTGTCATATAAATAGTTTATTACTTAAAATTAAATTTTAAAATAATAAAATTAGATGAAAATCTTTTAAATCTAATGAACTAAAAACAAAATTTTCCATTAAATAATAAATGAGTACAATTTAAGATTAAACAGAGTTAAAATATGTATCAGAAACAAATAGCATCCTACAAAGAACGGATGTAGAAAGTTTAACAATTGATAATAATAATTGTATATTTTTATATCTGCGATCCTGTTAATACGTTGTCTTAACATTCTTGGTCTTTTGGATCAATTAAATGTCTGTTCTCCACTATTAATTTTGACACAAGTGCCATCCACAGAGATGAAGAAGAATCGATTTAACAACCGTGTAATATTTTAAATATTCTATAAAATATTAGCTATACAAGTTAATTCGGTGCCTTTAAATTGAATCAATCATAACTCTGTCTTAAATTAAAATCTTTTCTGGTCGTTTTCAGATTTTGAATTACCAATCATAACATTTTAAAACACTATATTTCTTAACCAAGATATAGGGTATAACTTCACAAAACAGTTGTGAACATGATGGGGTTCTCAATACCATATGAGGTATTGCATATGCAGGATGTGGGGAAAAAACCTCCTGAATTTCACTCGTCCACTGGTTCGACGTTAGTGTTAATCCTTGTTTTTTGTTGACCTTTAAAATCTTGGAGGTTCTTTTGTCGCATCCTGTATTTCATGTTCCAATTGAAAAAAATTTCTATCGAAGCAACCGGAATGATTTTCAGCTTTTAAGGAAGGTGTTGTGATACATAAAATAGTCAAAAAATGCTGAAACAGTATTGAAAATGTATTACAACTTCATCGACTGAAAGCTGCTCTCTTTCTTCGATAAGGGATTCGCCAATTAGCTGACAGATGGAACACTGGTATACAAAATAATAGGAGATTTTTTGAAGATTGAAATACATTTCACTTTTCTGTAAATAAACATTCATTTTCTTTTAAAAAAGCACCGAATTAATTTGTACACCTAATACATAATTTATATTTTAAATATTTTTAATAAAATATTTAAAATGTGTTGAACGCATATTATGTATTTTATATGACATTTATAGAGAGAAATTTAAATTAAAATGTCACAACCATAAATCATGTCTAATCATTTATTTATGCACGCAGGTGAAAAAAAATCGTTACTCGTATATTTTGGGTATTCTTGTCATGATTATAAATTTCACAATCTATAATTCTGAACATTTTAGAATTTAATTAATGTAAAATTGCAAATATGTTCGTAATATATAATAGTTGACCGTTTGCCAACTGTTTGTAATCGTATATTATTTATGTCCTTGTTCTATACATAAAGTAAATATTTTTAGCTTTTAACACATTGCCGGCCGTTGTTTTGCTATAATTTTCTATAGGACCGGCATTTTGTCTGCATATGCTGTTATTTGATTGTTATGAGAAAAGTGACAAAACGTCCAAATTAGCTCAAATCTTTTACGGCACATAATTTTTACAGAAATCGACGTTTCCATTAATGACTCTGTTGGCCAATAAGTACGTGATGTACCTTTTCTTACCTGACCTATTAAAATTATAATACCAAGAAACCGCTTCATTTCGGGACTAGTAACATCAACCTACTTCAAAGTATTTTTCACAATTTTATATCTATGTTCTTGTTGATGGTAGTATCTATTTGTTTCACGGCACAAATATAAAAAAATATGTCATCAAACAAGCTAACAATGTCAGCAAAGTTTTCCAATTTTTTCAGGAATCCACCCGTTCCTAGAATACCTTCAAATTCTTTTAGTTGTGGTGGTGTATCAAGTTCATTCCACATACAATTACTCTCAATTTCACTTACACAGGCAATGTTTTGGTTTGGATCAGAATCACTGTGTGTATCAGATATTAGGATGTAACGTATGAAGAATTAAAACGATATATTTTTAATAACACAAATATATTTAATCAAAATAAGCTCCATCAGCTTTAATGGCCGTGTGCCAACGAGAAATTAGATTGTTTATCCGATTTTTATAAAAATCGACATTTTTATTGCTTATAAAGTCTTCGAATTCTTGAATCACTTCAGTTTGGTTTCGGAATTTTTTATTTATTAAATAACATTCTAAGTGGCGAAAAAGATGATGGTTTGTCGGTGAAAGATCTGATGAATAAGAGGGATGCGGTAAAATTTCATAATTTAATGAATTTAATTTGGAAATTGTGATTCGAGATGTGTGTGGTCGAGCATTGTCTTGCAATAGTACTGGCCCATATCTATTGATTAGCATTGGTTGTTTTTTTTCAATTTTTCATTCATATTGTCGATTTCTCGACAATATGAATCAGCCGTAATTGCTTCGCCCGATTTTAAAAAAGAATAATGGATTATTCCTTTATTTGTCTACCATACAGTAACCATAAGTTTTTTTTTTGGCGTAATGACGGCTTGGGTGCGTTTACTGGAGATTCATTTGCATTTAAATATCATCCAGATCTTTTTCTGTTATCATACAGAATCCACTTTCTATCACAAGTAATGATTCAATTTAAAAATAACGTTTTATCATTTCGAATCATCAATGAAGAACACATCTCTAAGCGCTTCAATTTCTGACCATCTCTCAATTCGAACGGCACCCACTTATCCAGCTTTTTCACTGCCCCTATTACAGCGAGGTGACGAGAAACAGTCATAATACTAACACTTAAATCACATGCGAGAGCTCGAACTGTTGTATGTGGATTCGCTTTCATCCTGGCTCTCAAATATTCTTCGTTCACAATGGTTTTGGGCCTTCCTCGAGGCTCATTGTCGAGTTTCATGTTACCGGAATGAAATTTTTTGAACTATAATTGAATTTTTCTCTGACTAGCTGACCCTTCTCCGAAAATCCCAATGATATTTCCACCTGCTACCTCTGCATTGTGTCCCAACTTGAACTCATATGAAAAAAGTACAAATATTTTGTGGACACCACCCTGTTAAAGGGTATAAAAAAATAAAAATTACATCAATAACTCTGTATTTTTAAAAAAATTGAAGGGTACAGTACATCAGTCAATTCCAAATAGCTGAACTTGTACAATATTGCACAGAACCTTTCTCAATCGCAATCGACCTCTGACTGACTGAAATTCGGCAACTTGATATTTTACAACCTAATAGAGTACGAGTACACGTTTTTCTGATAGAAAAAATGTCGCTGTCTGATCTTTCTTCTATCTCACTACTCGAACTCTTACTGTCACAACTACTCGGTACATCTGAAAAATATTCACAAAATTCCTTTACAAAAATGCCTTACTTGTCTATTATGAAGGTATGAAATTTTAAAACAGAATTAATTTTTACTATAATATTTAAACATTTTCATGTATTTACCGGCCCATCAGAACTCAAAAATCAATCCGAAAATATTACTAGTAACAGGATTGATAATGTGCGAAAGTAAAAAAAAATACAGTTATCTGGGAAAACAATCAAGAAATCATGCACATCACCTAAAACGAGAAATCTCGTTCCCTGTAGCCAATGTGTTAAAACTTGATAGATGTTTCATATATATGTAAGTATTAAAAGACAGTAAAATTAATGATTTGCATGTATGAAACAATCCTAAAAAAGAAAATTCGGCAAGCACGTGTCATTGTCACGCTAAAGTTCGTGACGTTTGCACGTGCTCTGCCCGTCTTCATATTTTCCGCATTTCCATCAATGATTTATTTTCAACAATGATACCGTAATGCGGAATTTTCAGTTTTTACATATTCGATTCCCTTTTTTTATCTTTCGTATTTATAACGCGCATGCAATAACTACACAGGTCTGTTTTACAATCGATGTGTAAATATTGTCATTCACTTTTAAGTATACCAACCTTTATATTTACATACGTCGGCAATGTGAAATCATAACATTTTTTTTATGCCGCACACATTTATAAAAAGGTCGTTTTTTTATCCGTACGTGGAAATCATTTTATTTCTCTTTAATGAACACGTGCTAATATCCACACGACGAATAGATTTTTTAATGACGTTGTCCGCTTTGAAATACGATATTTTATTAATATTGTTTTATTATAGGAGAAAAAGCTGAAGGTATAAAGCTAGAATTAATCATAAATATCATTCTGTATGTAAACTAATTACTAATTTGCAAAAATCCTTTTTTATCCAACAGATTCATTAAATAAAAATATCTTTTTAATTAAAATTCTCATTAAAATTTTCTTAAAATAGTACTGGATTATTTGCTTGCGTTGGTGAAATTTGTAATACATAAAATTATCAAGATTATAAACAATTAGAATGGAAATGTTTTTCATCATAAAATATTAACAGTAATTATATTGGATCAGAGTAAAAGTTCGTATACGGTTTGAAATTGAAACTTGAGCGATTATTTTTCACAGAAAACGCTCCTATTAATCAAATATCTGTTCACTATCGTTTTTGCAATCATTTTCCAACGTTTAGGTAGCTGCTGGATTCTTCGTTTGTAAAAGCTGCGCGGTTTTTCTGCGAGAAATCCGGTGAGATGATTTTTAACAGCTTCCACGGTGTCAAATTTTTTAACCGTTTAAGCTGTTCTGCAACGACTGGAACAAATGATAATCCGAAGGTGCAATATCCGGAGAATACGGTGGATCCAGTACGATTTCCCATTCCAACTGCTTCAGTTTTTGCAGTTAGTTTTCCTGTATGTGGTTTTGCATAGTCTTGGTGGAAGATTGCCTCCTTTCGATTGTCCAAATTCGGACGGATTTCTTTAATTACAGCATTCAGTTTAGTAAATTGTTGACAGTACTTCTTCTTAGTAATCGTTTCGTCCCATAGGAACAGCTTAAAATCTTTGCAATCTCACCAAACACATAGCAACGTCTTCATCGGATGCAAGCCAGCTTTGGCGACTGGTTCTTCCCCTTCATTCGCTAGTTTCCACGTTGATCTACATCGAATATTGTTGTACAGGATCTATATCTTATCGCCAGTCACCAATCGATCCAAAAAAATCTCTCTGTCGAGGCGTCCAAACAAAAAAACTGCCGGAGGGATGCGATCAAACTCGTTTTTTTCAGACAACAAGTGCGGCATCCACGTATCGAGCTTCAACGTGAATCCGAGCTTTTTTAAATACCGAAATGCAGTTGATCTGTCAACTTTGAGTGTCTCCGCAACCTCTTCTGATGAAATTCGTGAATTATTGTCATTTAGAGCCGGGTATAGCCGTCCAGAGTGGTATCGATCTTCAAGTTTAAAATTACCAAGTCGAAATTTAACAAACCATTTCTTCACAGCTAGAAGCGATGGTGTATGGTCCAAATAAACCTCTTGAATATTTTTTGTTTCCCTCATCAATGATTACTTCTTTCCTTACAACATAACTTGACGAATGTGTATTTTTTAAAAATTTTTCTTAGACACAAATCGAATCAAAATAAATGCGTCTAATGCTCAAATAACAGCTGTGACTGTCACTTTTCAAACGATATATAACATTAATACATTTCAATCACAAGCATCGGCATGCGGCACTCTTAACACCACCTATTAAATCCTGTACGAACTTTTGCACTGATCCAATATTTAATTTCATAAAGATTCTAGAAACAGACTATTTAACTTGGAAAAGCTTACTTAATGAAAACCGACATGTCTTGAGAAGGGTTCGATCGTCCTCCACTTAGAGTTAATAGCGCTTACATGCTAGCCTCTTATCTCATAGCTCTTAAAAGTTTACAAACCGCTTGTACGTTTCTCGAATGAAAGTAAATAATTATATTCAATGATGTATTTATACAGATATATCTATTTATAAATGTATCTCTGCGTGTACTTAAAAGATAAACAAGTAACTCGATGTCAAAAACGTATCTGAGTGAAAAATATTTTCGAATTTCAAACGAATATCGTAAAGAGAAAAATATTTGGCTGAAAGCAAGACAGATTTACTGTTTCCTTATATAATTTGATATTTATTTTGGTGAACAAGAAAGAATTGAAGATTCGACAAAAAAAACTAATTATACGAATGAAAACGTCTTCTAGAGTGAACAAAAGTACAGCTTTTAAAAGTGATGTATATATATATATATATATATATATATATATATATATATATATATATATATATATATATATAAACTGAATGTATTTCTTTAATAATTGAGTAAGTTTTATAACATTTGTGAATGAAAGTTGATATTTAATCGACTTTCTGTTATTTCTTTTAATATTATTTTATAAAATTACTTATTCGATTCATTTTTAAATAAATCTGTGTTCTTTTATCTCGAACTGTTCGTTGTAAATTTAATCTATTTATTTTATCTTGTATATAAATATTATTTGTTTTGAATAACTTTATCCTTTTCTTCATTATTCTTTATTACTCTTTCTGTGTGTATACAAACTTTATATTTTATAAAATAATTATTGAATAATGGTCTGTAAAGAATAGAAAGTATAGACAGAATAGAAAGTGACTATTCAGTTATAAAGTTATTAAAAAAACACACTCACACATATTAACGATAAGTATCATCATCAGAAGATCATTTTTTGTAAAAGTTTGTTTTTAAGGTAATCGTTTCTATTACTCTTGTTAAAATATTTACAGGTAAATAAATAATTTTAAATTTTATGATAATAGTATTGATATAAATAATTTCAAATTATCTGATAATAGTATTGATATAAATAACTAATACTATACCACAATAAAAGTTCTGGGAGATTGTAGCCAAATCACATTCACAAATTAATTCTTTTTTCCTAAGATTTGGTGTTCTGAGAATGATTGGTTTGTAATTAAAATGTGTATAATCGAAAATAATTACTAATAATTAATTAAATATTTTTGATAGTTAAATTTGGTATGAGATCTATAAGCTGAAAAGATAAATCATTTGTGAAAACGAATATTATAATTAAACTATTTAATATACTTGAATTAAATATTAACAGTAAGGATATGCCTCAAAAAAGCTTTACTGTATTAATAGGTACTTACTATAATATATATATATATATATATATAAATATATATATATATATATATATATATATACATCTTTACATAAATAAAAATTGGTCCTCCTCCTGCTCCGTGATTTTTATTCGTGTTTTGATTGGATGATATCGGTCATGTGGTTTCTTCTGATTGGTTGATATCAGTACATGATCAGTGTTCTGTTACAACAAAATAGTTTACAATATCAGTATAAAACTGATGAGAAATTTATTCAAAATATTCTATTCACTGAAGATTTAGAGTAAAAAATTTGTTACAGATTTTGAAATTGTGTTAAGTCGTATTAGCCATACTGGTAAACATTGTTATGTGGTGTTTTTTGCAAATTTTCCCACATCTTTTTCGAATCAGGTTCATTTTTATACGCAAGACAGGGAATAATAAGAAGACATAATCCGGTTTTGAGGATATCCATCTCCGAGGAACATTATAATAACAATACATTATTATTATAGATTCGGTTTTAGAACATCTTGCTGTTACCAAATGTTTTGGTACCTAATGTTACCAAAATATAGACCGAAAATACACTTTAAAATGATATTAACATGAACACGATGAAATGACACTTTCATTGAAAAAATAAGGCTAGTATTCCGTAAACAATAACCTCAATTATTTTCCTACCACCTAATATATATTTTTTAAAAATTTTTATACAAAAATTAGTACCATCATTACATTCTAATATTCATTTTAGATCCATGAGTTTATCCGTACACTTATAAATGTTAAAAAAGTATTTACATTGTAATTTACACTGAATGCACTGAAACTAAGTTTTCCCAGAGAGCCACTTCTTATAGTAATACTGTTGTGTCTGTATTTCACTGTTGCAAGTATTTTTCAAGTCTATTTATATTACTACTCATGAGTTTCTTTAGATTTTTTTGTTTTACTTACTCGAATACAGGAAAATGTTTATTTAAAAGTTAAAGGATATTTTATTTTAAGATTTATTTTCCTTTAAATGATTTAATTTAACTTTTTTACACCCTGAATTAACTTTTGATTTCTCGATAATAAAGAAATTATTAAAATCTAGAAATATACACTAAAACGAAGCATTTTCGATTAAAAATTTGTAATTATTTTGCAGGTCTCTAAAATATATTTATAAATTGAAAATTCTTAATACTTACGTTTTTACAGTGTTAATATGTCTAAATGTATAGTCAGAAATGTAATTATTAGTCGATTATCTCTTGGTCATAAATATCATTATTAGCCTGTAATCTCTTTTAAATGAATATAAAATATATTCAGAGCATAAAGTAATTTTGTGTATCATAAATTCATAATTTGCTTTATTAGAAATCTCCAATAAATAATTGTACGTTATGTACTATTATTATATATTCGGTTTTAGAACATCTCTCGAAGTTGTCCGACGCCAAATTTCCACTGCCTCCTATCGTTCCATTCGTTCTCTCTCAGGTCTCTTGCGCTCATTGACCTCTTAACTCTCTCTATAGAGCTCTTCTTGGGTCTTCCTTTTCTCCTCTTTTCTCTTGATACCCAACTCATCACTTTCCTTGACAATCTCTCCCCTTTCATTCAGTGCACGTGTCCATACCATATCAATCGCTTCTTCTCGATATCCTCCATCACTGTTCCTAATCACAAGACATACATTTCTAAAAATTTTCGAAAACAAAACTCAGTTCGATTAAAATCTGGGGAATTTATTGTTTGTGTTACATTTTTCAACAATAAATATACTTGAATGTGGAATGATTGTTCAGTTTTGATATTTTAAATTACATTTACTAAATAATACTAATATTTATCATTTCTGATTCGTTTTCTTTATTTTTTCCATCATTTCTGATATTATTATTAAGTACTTACTTGAATAATTAACTTTGTTTATTTTCTATCATTTCTATAAAAATATTACTATTTTTCAAAGATTATATTCAGAATTCAAATTTTTTATAATAAGTAATTTATTTGAAAATAATTCAAGTGTTGACTTGTATAAAAATCAATTCTTATTTCGTACTGATAACAAAATAGGTATTATATTTATATATATATATATATATATATATATATATATATATATATATATATGTATATATATAAAGAGGTATCGAAATACATCATTAATAATTTCCAACATTAAAAAATACATTTTCAAATCTTATTAAAAAGTGATGTCAATCTAATCACACAAATTTATCATCTTTATTGTTGACGAAATGATATCGAAGTGCTTTTAGGTCGACGACCTGACACGATAGTTTAAAATTACAATGTTGGCAGTATGATGGGTTTCTGTATTGGCATATTCATTGCAACTCAATCATCCGCAACGGGGTAAGCGAACACGCCACAATGGGTTTAATTTACGTGGAAATACATACAGAACGATTCTATATTTGGCACGGAGAAACTCTCTCTGATATATTGTTGAGTAACAGTCAGTTTTATGGATCGAATTATACACTGAAATTTGTTTCTATCGAAATTAACAACAGTATATGTGTGATATGTTAATTAATAAGAGTAATATTTTGTATAAAACATTTTCAGTTTATCATGATGCTATTTATTTGTAAGTTAATTAATTAAAAACAAAATTATCTCGTTTAAATATGGTTAATGTCATTGTACTTTATATAATTTGAATAAAAAGGTTTATGTCATTTAAAAAAAAATAGTACAGAGTAGTACTTCTTTTATCTTCTTCTTTTATCTGAGTGATTGATTCTTATTTATATTTTTTGAACTTTGTTTAAATTTTAAATATAAATATGAGGTTTAGATGAAAAGAAACTAGATTAAACAATTAGTTTTTACAATATCTTCTTTAAAATCAACCGGATTACAAAGTTGTTCGGAGTGGCCTTTTTTGATTCTAAAAAGTGTTCATATATTTGTATCTGATAAATATTATTTGCGTTATGTTTTTTTTGTGTAAGAATTATTTTACATCCCTTACAAAAAATGAATGGAAAATAAAATTAAAGTGTTTTTTGAACATCCTTATAATAAATAGATTTTTTAGTATAATCTTAAAACTAAAAAAAATCATTCAATAGACTGTCTCTTTTTGGGCAAAGAAGATAAGAATGTCACACTTCAAATTAAAAATAATGTTACTCGATAAGAGACTTTCAGACAAGATTTGGAATGTTTGAAGCTACAGTTGATGCCCGTAAAATGAATTCTTCATCATAAAAACATTTATTTTCATTTAGTGTTGTCAGTGAAGAAATTTTTGTTTTATTTGGTTGGTCGGAAAATAATTTCTGTTTTTGTTTTCTGAATTCTAACTTTATTTTTTCAATGAAAGTGTCATTTCATCATGTTCATGTTAATATCATTTTAAAGTATATTTTTCGGTATGTATTTTGGTAACATCTACTTTAGTTTTATTATTAATTTTGTTTCGAACTGAGCAATTGAATTAAATATGTAAAAGAAAAAAATAAGAGCAATTTTTTTGTATGAGTTCAAAACTGGTGGTAAAGCAGTAGACACTGTTCTTAAATTAAACGATGCTTTTGGTATGGGTACTGTTAAAGAATATACGATGCAGTGGTGTCTCCAAAATTTTTTTCCTGGGGACGAGAGACTTGAAGATGAAGGAGGTTCAGGCGTCCTTCTTCAGTTCATAAACAACAATTCGAGAGCTTGCACAAAAGTTAAACGTTAGTCATTCAACGGTACTGAACCACTTAAAACAGCTAGGAAAATCAAAAATGAGAAAAATGTATATGAATTTGAAGATCATATATTGACATTATTGTTCTGCCAACATAATAAAATACATCAAAAATGTTTAAATGCAAAATGAGTCTCTCAAAATCTCTCTATAAAAGTGAAATTAGTTGATATAAGAATTGTATTTTCTGACAAAATTGATTACTATTAAATTTTTAATTAACGATACTATAAAAGATACTGACACATCCCAGCTAGTTCTCGATCATTGTTTTTTTTTCTATTTTTAGAACTGAAAAAGTTCCCAAAAAGAATTTATTTTGATAATGTGAAAATAAACGTTTGTCAGAGCACCTAAAAGCAATTTATTAGTGACTGTAGAAGTGATTTAAAACCAACAGACAATAAATAAAAGATTACAAGACATGGATCTTTTAATTTTCAAATAATAACAGTTTTATTCATATATTGTCGTTTCTCAGTAGACCTCGAAACGACTTACCATCAGTTAATTAAAAAAATAATATTATTTCCTGTTCCTCCTTTTCTTATAACTGATTTTTTTATTTATTTTTTTGAAATCATATAAATAATATAAATATATATTTATATATATATATATATTTATATATATATATATATATATATATATATTTCTTATAATATTATTTATCTGAAAAATATTCTAGTTTAAAGACGAACATAATTTCTTCCCTACTAACGTTCCTTTTATAAAACACACACAACAGCGAATGAATAAATCTTTATGTGCTTACCGTATTTCTAATATATTTGGAAAAAAGATTAAATATTCATATTTTGAAATTTTTATAAGGAAATGTCTTAAATAAATTTTAACATATTGAAAGTGAAATATCTCTAAGAATATTCAAAGGAAATGAACACCAGAAAGCATCCATCAAAAACAATTGTTCTTGAGGCGAATATATATGAGTATATATATATATATATATATATATATATATATATAGACACATATATATTCTTTATGGATTTATTGAAGAGAGAAAGTAATTTTATTTTCAAAATATATTCATCTTTTCATGTTGTAAAATAATGAAATACTAATATTCTTTCAGATATTTTCCTAGAATGAGATTTGCAGTTTCCGAAATTTTTATTTTATTTTATTAAGGACTTATTTTGTATTATAAAAAAAAAAAACGAATTGAATTAAAATTGAAAAAAGTATTATAATTTAATTAAAGTACATTTTTTTAATAAAGTAAAAAATTTAAAATATTTTCACTACAGTGGCGTAGTAAAATATTTGGTTTAAAGAAATGATGAGAAAAGTTTACATCCTAACATATATAACGTTTAATGTACGCTGTAATGTATCTGTAACATTAATGTCTGTGAAACTGACGAGCCATAAAACCTTAATAAAGCTGTTGATAAACGGTAGCATTATCCTGGGGGAAACGTTCGTTTACAAAGGAATATACACATTAAACGGATCGAAGCACTTTGTCAAAGAAAACATGTAAATTAAAACTTTTTCTGCTTTCTTTCTATCGGACAAAAAAGTTAAAGAAAGTTAGTACTTAATGACTACAAAATATTTGACATGGATTACTTTTTATCACCTGCTTCATAATTCAATTAAATATTATGAATTGTTTATGAAAATAGTGTTCCCTTGTTTAAAAAAATTCAGATTCCCAAGAGTGTGAATCTATTCCGGTTATCAAATCAAGTGAATAACTTCTCAGCTATTTGTAGTTTCTATGATACTTGTAAGTTCTTCATTTATATTCAACGGTCTTTAATAAATTATATTATTCGTGCTTGCACAGATAGTTAAGAAAGTTCCTTATTAATATCTGTTTCTAATTTAATGAAAGTTTCAGTATCTTTCATAATATTATTAATTAAAAATTTAATAGTTATCAATTTTGTCAAAAAATACAATTCTGATATTAACTAATTTCACTTTTAGAGAGATTTTGAGAGATTGATTTTGCATTTAAACATTTTCTGATTAAACATTTTTGATTAGAACAAATTTTATTCCAATCAAAAGTGTTTAATAAATGATTATTGAACTTTTTTGAATTTTATTTATACATGAATTTTAGTGGCAATACTATTATTTTCAAAAAAAAATTCTTTGTACTGACATCAATACAATTTTCAGAATAAAATTCAATTATTTTTATATATTTATATGTGAAATTCGGAGAAATTTTCTTTGTTTCCTTGTAACATATTTTTTATTTCAAATATTGGAAATAATTTTATTAACTATACACACATACATTTACGAGTAAAAAATATAACTGAAAAATAATTATATTTTTATAGAAATAATTAGATTTCAATACAGAAATTCATGTATTATAAAAAAAGGATTTATAAAATAAAAATCTAATAGAATAAAACCGGAATAAATAGTCGACTTTAAAATTCAAATAGTAATCTAAGATATTAAGTTGGTTGGAAAATAATTGCGGTTTTTGTTTTCTGAATTTCAACTTTTTTTTTCAATGAAAGTGTCATTTCATCGAGTGCATGTTAATATCATTTTAAAATACATTTTTCGATCTGTATTTTGATAAAATTGACTTTAAATTTATTATTAATTTTGTTTCAATTCGGGCTATTGAATGAATGATGGAAAATAATAAGAGTAAATTTTTAGTATGAGTTCAAAACAGGTGGTGAAGCAAAAGAAACTGTTTGTAAACTAAACGATGCTTTTGGTGTGGGTACTGTTAAGGAACGTATGGTGCAGTGATGATTCCAAAAATTTCGTACTGGGGAAGTGAGTCTTGAAGATGAAAAAGGACACTGACATCCTTATTCAGTTCATAACGAGCAACTGAAGGCGTTAGTTGAATCAGAACCACACACAATTCGAGAGCTTGTACAAAAATTATGTGTTAGTCAACATCTCTGGATCACTTAAAACAGCTAGGAAAATCAAAAAAGAGAAAAATGTAAATGAATTTCAAGATCATAAACCCCAATTATTTTTTTACCAACCCAATATAAAGGTATTTTTGGATCACTTGTAATCAAAACATTTTTTGTTTCTTGATCGTATGAAATAGTACATTTTCAGAATATAGGTATTATTTAAATATCTTATTATGTTGTATGTTAGTAGATAGAAGAAAAAATATTTAAGATATTTATATTTTATATAAAAATAGCTTGATATAGGGAACTTTTATATAATCATATACATATATATATATATAAACACATTTCTTGGAAGAAAGAGAAATATATGCGATGTATATACTTAAAAAAATATAATTTGTATTTTTTTCATAGCTTTATATTCTATGTATTATTTAAAATGTTGTTTTCCAGATCGTTACTATTGCGTGGTTTCATATTATAAATCACAGACGGTGTATGTCTTTAATGAAAAAAAATTGATTATAGTTAGAAGTTAATAATTGTAAATTATTTATTAGTTTTGATACTTTTTGTCATTTTTAACAATCTTTAATATTTTTCGGTATAAATCTTATATTTTTTCATACAATTCGTCAAGATTAAAATAAATTTTAAAAGAAACACTCAATTTTCAGCAAATATTTACTTTTCATCAGAGTGTAAGTTCTGTTTTATTTTACTTATATTTTGATTTGAATTTTTTGCATCAACTATGAATATGAAAATTGATTTTTTATGACATATATATATATATATACACAGATACATACATACCCACATACATATATATATATATATATATATACACATACATTCATACACACATACATACAAACATAACTGTGTGCCATGCGTGCGTAGAAAAGTGCAGTCTTTCAACGAAATTGAAATATGATCACGTTTTATCGATTTTATCGTACGAGACAAATTTTGCTTTTCTCAATAATGACTTGAATTTTATAAGACGAATTTCCTACTGCTATAAACGTTGAGAGATTGGTTTCCTTAAATTTCATTTTCTTTCGTTCGCTTCGGTTAACTGTTCACTTATATCAACTGTATGAATATATACCACTTTAGTTGAAGTTAATGTAAAGAATGGAAAGAAAAGTTTTCACCGCGAAAGTTATAATACAAGTTTCTTTTTAATACATTTACATATATATATATATATATATATATATCAAAACATGTTTACAAATAAATATTTTTCTTTGTATGAAAGTAAATGTTTTGAAGATTATCTAATGAAAACATCACATAAAGGAAGTATACAGAAAAAATATCATTTCAGTATGAGAGTGATCAATTATTAATAATATAAAGTTACCCTGAATAAATAAATATTTAATCAACAACACATAAATACATATTTTATTGATAAACCATGCAGATTAATTGAGGTATTTGTCCCTTAATTGACCGACAAAGTACAGTTTTCCGCACGTGTTCACATGATAAATAATATTAATTTTAATAAATCCATTGAAATGAAATTTATTTTCAGAGGTTAAAACATTTAAAATTTAAACGTCATGATTTATTTGAATTTATTTAAGCTTTTAAACTCTTTCAAATATTTTGTATTGATGTTTTAAAGGTGATTGTTTTTAATTACTTGATTCTTAATGATCTTTTTTGGGTAATGCTTTAATTAGTTATTGATTAATTTATATAACAATTATTATAAACACAACATACACACACACATATATATATATATATATATATATATATATATATTAATTCGATTCATTGAATCAATCATAATTCTTTTAATTAAAATATTTTTTCATTGAAGTGCCAAACTTAACTCTTAAAAATAATATATATCTTGGTTGAGTAGTTGCATAACCTCACAAAACAGTAATGAACATGAAAGCGTCCGAAAAGTAGTATATAAAGCATTGCATACTTTTCGAATTCCTGTTGAAAAAAATGCTGCCGAAACCGTGGGAATGGTTTGTTCAACTTTGGAGGAAGGGTGAGGGCGAGGGTGGTTTTGTGGCGCATTAAATATGTAAGAAATGGTAAAACGGTGAAGTAGATCCGAAAATGCATTATGAATTCACCGGCCCAAGGCTGCCATCTTTTTTTCGGCAAGATATTCGTAGTTACCCAACAAATTGAGAAAATTTGTATAAAATAATGGGAAATATTTTGAGGAATGAAATGTATTTCATTTTCTTGTTCACATTCATTTTCTATAACTAGGGGACTCCGCTCGCTGCTCTCGACAATCAGGGAAACTTCACCTCCCGTTCGTTAACGCTCGCTCCTCGCTTAACCCTTTCGTTACTAGCGAGATACATATGTCCCACCGATTTTCAAAAATTTATATCGGGGAAATAGTTTATATAGTGAACCCAGTATAAAATACTGGTGGGACAAAACATCCCAGGACTATATATTTTATCTATGAGGTCGGAAATTCTTGGACAATAATTTGGAGCAATTTTAATTACCGCTTAATGAAATTAATTACCCTTTACCGAAATTAATCAAAACAAAAAATTTGTATTGAAAGGCTAAACATATCACATAAATTAACAAAATATACAAACAAATAATCTGTTTAAATTATAAGTACTAAAATTTTTGTAGCAAAGATTATAAAAATTAAAAAAGATTAAAAGTTTTAAAAGATTATAATAATAAAATGTTAAAATATGATTATTTATATTTCATTTTTCAGTTTTAATTATTTTATTTTATCAGGGGGCTCTGCCTTTACTCGCTGTGCTTGTCGATCCACAGGGGGTTTCGACGATGTTCTCTCTCCTCTAACAAATAACAGAAATTAATAAATTATACACACAAATAATCTGCGTAAAATATAAGTCTTAACATTTTTATTCAAAAAGTTTATAGAAATTAACAACACAATACAGTGTTAAAATGTGTAACAATTTTTTTTACTGTAAAGCTTCAGTGAGTACAATATTTTGAATACATATTATCAGTTTTACATTGAAATCTTATACACTCTTTCTTTGTATACTGTGAGAGAGCTATATACATGTGACTGATGTCAACCAATCAGAAGAGAGACCACACGATATCCATCCACCAATCATTGATGATTAGGAATCGAAATGGTTACTTGATATGACTTGATGGCTATATGATACTTGTAGAGAGTAGCGGGGGAGCGGCGTTGCAAAGAGGTGGTCCACACGAAAGAAATTTGTTTTATGTAAATTTTATGAAGATATTATTTTTTTTATATAAAGATATTTTCAGCCTATTTTAATACTTTTACATTTACTCATTTCATCAAAACTAAATTTGTTATTCTAAAGCAATTCAAAATTTAACTGATACAATATTTTGAATAAATATTATCAGTTTTACATTGAAATCGTATACATCTCTTTCGTTGTACAGTATGAGAGAGCTATACAGCATAGTCTGTTGCTTCACGTACAACAAATTAATGTAAGCTCGAATGTTTACTAAATATATTGTAACACATAATAAGTGTCAATTTGTATCTTGTAAGCAAACATTTTGTTAATTAGCTATTCGTTTACAATACATTTATTAATGTTTGTTCAAGCTTGTTTTAAAGCATGAAACGAAGATTTAGTTTTCAAGTAATTCTAGAACGCTTTTATTAAAAGCGATTGTGTTTTAAAATAGTTTTAATGGAAATTTACATAGTTTGAAACACGTTTATATATTATCAATGAAACTGAACTCCAAATAACGAAAATGAAAAATCTAATGATTAATCTTTAGATTTTTTTGCTTTAATTTAACACTAGATTTACAGAACACGTTAATTTTATGGGTTTCTGATTCCATGCTTAAAAATTCCGAACATGTAAATATTATTTTTTAGTTATTATATATTGGTTTTTAATGATATAATGTAGTGAACATATATCTCCACTCATTTTATCCGAAAGACCTATATTTTCTTATTTCTATATGTTGTATACCTATTTTTATGAAAATCCGTCAAATTGACGGGTTGCTTAATTTACAATCAATCGTTTCAATTGTTGCGGAATAACAAAAATGAAATTAAAATGAGTAAGGAAAAACAAAAACGAAACAAATAACGGCTGTTTAGCAGCGAGTACATAAACAAACAGCTTTGAACTATTTGTTTACAAAAAGAGCAAACCTTATCATATCACGAATGATCATTTCAACTGTGCAGTTTGCAGAGATAGGATGTGATATTTGGAAATTTAGTGAAGCTGAACTTGTTATTTATGATACAATTAGAGCAAAGTTAGTGATTATTTCAAAAGTGAGTTTTGCTTTTAAAATGATGTTCAATCTTATTACCTACTGAAACAAGTAAAAAAGTAAACAATAATTAAACTATCGAATAAAATATCATGAAAAAGATTTTATTTAAATGGTTGAATATATTTTATTCAAACATCGATCTTGTCGATTATAAAAAGGGGAGAATGAATAAAAAAATGTATTAATTTGTAAGGAAAATAATAACAAATTTAATTAAAAGATTGATTACCTGTAAAAGATTAAAGAAAATCTTCATCATGTTTTGAAATTTATTTTATATTTATTTTCGTGTTATGAAAGTATACTTTAAAAATAAACCCACGCAGTACTATTCAAAAAGATGTAAACATCTCAATTTGAATAACTAATTTCAAACTTGCAATGTTTGACATTTTAGTCCTTTATGTGATATTCCCACGCTTGCGATATATGTACAGTAATTTTGAAAATGAATAAATATTAACCACAACATTTCACAGAATCTTTCTAGTACAACGAGGTGTATACATGCAATTATTTTTACCGAATTGGAAATTAAAATAACACTTCAATAGATACCATCAATGCTGACTTATAGTATGAATTTAAATTGGAAATAAAATCATTAAACTTTGTAGAAATAAATTAAATTAAGGAATCTTTTGAATTAAATGTAATTATTTATTTCACATAGAACATGTAATTATTAATGTGAAAATAAAATTATTAAATTACTATTTATCCGAACTGTAATTCTGTATTGTAGGTTAATGTTTAATTAATTATAATTGACTGAGTTTTCATAACGAATATTTACCTCAATCAATTTTTCTAACATATACATTTATGTCTATAGATACATACATACATATACATATATATATATATATATATATATATATATATATATATATATCCACACAGACACACACATGTACATATAAATATATATATATATATATATAATATGTATATATATATAAAGAAAGAGTAAGAGAAGCAGAGAAGGAGCCCATCATATGAGGTTAAAATAATTCAATATGACATTGAGGATAAGACTAAAATTTGATGTGAAAATTGTTCGATAGTATGAGGAGGAAACGATAAAAATATAAAACATGTAAATCCTAGCTTGAAGAATATACTTTTTTAATATATATATATATATATATATATATATATATATATATATATATATATATATATATATATATATATATATATATATATATGTTTCAAAAAGTGTCAGCTTTCATGAATAATAAAACAGGAATGAAGATGTGTTGTTTGACATTTTATATGCGTGAAACATAACCATCAGTGTTCTCAGTTTTAAATACACATATGTATGCTAGTCATATTATGCTGTACAGTGTGAAAATCTGTAGAGGAAACGTCACAAATTTAAAGACCGTTCGTTATAATTATATCCGTTTTGTGTAAACATTTTTATTTTTAGAAACTGTTCGAAAATGAAGTTCTTATGTATTACTGTTCTTAGTATATATATATATATATATATATATATATATATATATTTATATATATATATATATATATATACATATATATGTATATATATATATATATATATATTTATATATATATATATATATATCTATATTTATATGTATATATATTTATATATATATATACATATATAGGGTAATTCAACTTCCACACAAAAGTATTAAAAAACGCAAAAATTAACAAAAAAAAATGTTATCCTCCATTTAGCATTTTAGTTCAATTATATTTTAGTATTGATATGATCTGTTATAATGTCTGGAATAATTATAAGTGGACTCTTGAATGAGAGTATTCAGCTTTTAAAATAATTAATATATATATATATATATATATATATATATATATATATATATATAATATATATATATATATATATATATATATATATATATATATATATATATATATATATATATATATATATATATATATATATATATATATATATATAATATATATATAATATATATATATATATATATATATATATGTATATATGCATATATAGGGTGATTCAACTTCCACACAAAAGTATTTAAAAAAACGCAAAAGTTAACAAAAAAAAACATGTTATCCTCCATTTAGTATTTTAGTTCAATTATATTTTAATATTGAATTGAACTAAATACTAAATAAAAAATAACATATCTTTTCTTAACCCATGCGCTCTTTTTTAATTCTTCCATGTGGAATCGTAAATTGAATCAGCATTTATACATACATATATATATATATATATATATATATATATATATATATATAAAGGATTTTAAAAACTGAATACTCTCATTCAAAGGAGTCCACTTACAATTTATACCAGACATTATAACAGAATCTATTACGCCCTATTATCACATCTATTATTTGATAAAATATTTTTCTTCCAAGTTGAAATCTGAACATTTTGCACAGAAACTCGTATTTTTCAAGTAATAAGAGGAATTTCAATTGAAAATTCTCAGAATATAGTCTGCTTTCAAACATGATAACCACAACTGTGAATGCACTCCTGTCAAATTACAATAAGTTTCTTGCTACCATCGGATCTGAAACGTATACAATTTATTATTAGGTTGGTAGAAAAATAATTGTAGTTTATGACCTTTAAATTCATTAGACAACCCGCAATTATTTTCCTACCGCTTAATATTTGTTGATACTTGTTATAAAAATTAAAAAAGAACAGTTTTCAATTTGGAAAAACGTTATAATTGGTACTTTTGATGTCGTAATCGACCAATGATTAAAAGAGATATTTTTTAATCAGAACCCACCCTCAACATTGTAATATCCCCTCGCTCTATTTCACATGTTTGTAATTATCAATGATTGATTATGACTGCTATTTAGAATTGAAAATTTGAAATTTATCAAACGTTTGTGGGTTCATACAACTCTATCAATCTATCTATCTATCTATCTATATATATATATATATATATATATATATATATATATATATATATATATATATATAGATAGATAGATAGATAGATAGATAGATATTGATATATATATATATATATACATTTACATACTATAAAATGTATATAGAAATATTTCCATAGGAATACATTTTTATACACTTATAAACATTTTCTCATTTGATTTAATGCTACTTATTTATCGTTATTTCCACAAACAATACCTACGACGATTGTAGTAGAAAATTTATAAGCTCATTTTTACTCAATACGTACGTGATGTGTACCAAACAAAATCACAAAAATAACGAATAAAGGATCCCATAAGGAATTATTTCCGTCATTTCTCAGTTTATTGATTACATGTTCCAGTTGAGTTATTTTCATGCACGTACATTTTACAACATATATATATATATATATATATATATATATATATATATATATATATGTGTGTGTGTGTGTGTGTGAGTGTATATATATATATATATATATACATGTATGTACAGTTCAAACAACTAACAGAGTTTACAAAAAGGTTCGCCTCTTGGATTTCATAACCAAAGCAATTCGTTGTATGTGTGCTCATAATAACCAATTAATTAAAGTTCGTTCCTTGGGTTACAGGTGAAGATACAAGCATGCGTTTCTCCATGAGTCCATCGCCGGGAGATTCCGGATACAGTCAGTGGTTAGACGCAATGAAAATGGTTGCTCGGCTCCCAGGTGGAATACCTCCCGAGTTTCGGAAACGAGTGAGTACTATTTACAGATCTTATTATTTTTTCATCGCATGCGCTTTGAATTGATGTTTGTACTGCTAGCACTTTTTACTTATATATATATATATATATATGTATATATATATGTATATATATATATATATATATATATATATATATAACACCTAAAAAAATAATAATCATTTATTAAATTCAGTAGCGCGTTATAGCTTCACAATTTGAATTAGGGGGTCCCATGTACAGTTGATTTCAGACATTTGGTTCGGATTCAGATTCGTTTGCCCCCCCTGATGGTGGGGATCCCAGTCAATCGCCCGTTTTATCCATAGGATAACGCGCCACTGATTAAACTGTTTGAATATATTTTTTTTAATTTACAAATTTTCAAATCATTTCATTAGGTATACACATTAATTCTGAGCCTTTCTTTATAGAAAATGAATATTTCAGAATGTTATTTTGTGTATTGTTGTAGTTATTATCATACTCATTCAGTATTCTCAAAATTGTCTGAATTTCTATGCTCTGCTGAATATTTGAATTAATGTTTTATGTTGTTTTTTCGGTTTGTTGATAAAACTATGGCATTATGTTTTTTTTTAATTCAACATCCATTATTTTTTTAAAATATTCTTATATATATATATACATTAATATAGTTGCTATACTAAATTAGTATAATTTTTTAGAATAGTTTATAAATATTTATAAACGTTTTTTCAGACAAATACTAGAATACAATAATGAGAAATTATTGTAAAAAAACGTTTTATTTTTATAATTATTAGGTGCACAAATTAATTCGATGTCTTTTTTAATAGAAAATGAGTGTTTACAGAAAAATGGAATACATTTAAATCCTCAAAATTTTCTCCATTATTTTATATAACTTTGCTCCATTTGTTGAATTCGTTGTGACAAAAAAGATGGCTGCTCTAAGTGGATGAAGTCGAAATGTATTTTCGGATCTCTTCCACTGTTTTATTATTTTTTTGCTTATTTTATGCATCACAACACCTTCTCCCAAAGATGAACAAATCATTCCTGTAGCTTTGATAGCATTTTCTTCAACTGAAATATGAAAAGTATGCTATGGCCAATATACTGCTTTTCAGACACAACGTGTTCAGTACTGTTTTGTGAAGTTATACCAACTGTTTGCCAAATATATAGAATATTTTTAAATATTAAAATTGGCACTTCGAACTCTTAAAACAACGAGAAAATATTATAATTTAAAACAGATTTAAAATTTATTAAATGTAATAAAAACACAATTAATTTATATACCTAATAATATGATATTTTTAATTTTATATTGATAGTTACATTTTGACATATTAATTAAACTACACTTTTATACATTTTATATATATAGATAGAGAGAGAGGGAGAGGAATGACAAACAGACAGAGATAGATGCGGTTGAGAAAGAGATTTGAGATAATTTTCAAAGCTTTTAATCTTCTCTTTTAATTACTACATACAAATTACTAATTAAAAATAGATTACTCTTCATCTTTCGCTTTTAAATCTTGATGTAATTTGCAATTTGTTTATGATTTACAAATATGTTTTAGATACATTGAAAAAGTGTTAGTGCACATCTTAAAATTGAATTTTTACTTTAAACTATGTACTAGCTTCAATTATCTGTAAGTTGTAATTTCAGAATGTGTCTCAATAATAAATAATTAGAAATAATTAAGTATACCTATATACAAAAAAAAGTATAAAAGTTTAAATATGAAATATTAATGAAACTAAATTTGTTATGATTATATTCGATACATTTTTTTTCATTTTTCCTTTATAAAAAAAAGACTGCGTTTAGACTGCGTTTGATATAAAAAATACAAAATTGTAGGAAAAGATTTTAGTACAGAATACAGTACATTTTTATAGTGAAATTGGCTAAACACATTGTATTTTTTTATTAAAATATTCAATAATAGTGTTATAGTTTTATACATTTAAATATCTTACTATAATCTTCCAATCAAATCGGAATTTACGAAAAAGTAAACTTACAGGTAATCACCTAATTGTTTCAGATAAAATAGAATGATTCAAGAAAATACTTTTTATACAAATTTATATTTTTTTGTATTAAAGTACGGAGTGTACAAAATATACACTACTCTATGATATATAAAATATAAACGAAACAGATATACAGTCAAATCTAAGACGACAGTTGTCACACCAAGACACACGGTACAGAGATATTCTTTCCGTACTGTAAATCTAATAAAGTGCAACTATTCAATGGTTCAGACTACTGAACTAATTTGTATAATGGACTAGCAATGCTAATATATGATAGTCGACATCTACAAACTCACAACGTTGAAATCGTATTTAAACATGAAATATAGCATGAATAGTACGACTATGTTGCTCTGAAATTAATGATAATGGCCTTTAACGATAATATTTTCATGTATAATTGTATTCTGTACATCAAAGATATTACTCAATAGATTAATAATTAAAACTTGGTATTTATTCGGGATAAAAACTTTAAAAAAAGTTTATACTTGAAGATTTGAAAAAATGATATCTGATTATGGAAAATAAACTTAATGAGTAGTCAAAACAAAACTGTAAAAATACCAATTTTAAATTCGTACAATTACTGTTTAAACAATAATTCAAAAATTAATTGTAATTTTGTATAAAAACTAAATAAATTATTTTTATTATCAGCAATAAAAGAATCAATACTTTAATAAAATATAATTATTTATTAATTGATTTCTTATAGAATTGCATTCAATTCAATCCTTTATGTACGAATGTACAAATATAAATATCAGAGAATCAATAAGATTATTTATATGGTAATTAGTATGTTTAAGACTTTATAGTAAACTCAAAGTATGCAGAATCTCCCTTCCATTTCTCACTATCTGTTTATATACATACATACATATATATATATATATATATATATATATATATATATATATATATATATATATATATATATATATATATATATATATATATATATATATATATATATATATATCCGGGCAAAAAGCAGCAGTGTAAAGTATAAATCCTCACGAGTTCCATTATCCAACGTATGCATCTGTTCGGTGTCATTAATTTTGTTACAGTACCCAAACGATTCAGTATTGTTATTTGTTTAAAGCTCCGACTGAGAGCAAAAATTCCCAACGTTTCAGTTTTCTACTTTTTAATGTGTGTCCTGCTGTTAACACTTAATTGACTGAAGGTTTATTTATTACAAAAAAATAATGATAAGTTATTTTAAGCATTGTTCTAATTTAACTGACTTAAAGTTACAATTTTCCTCTAACAGATATTCCACATTATTTTTTTTATAATCTCTTTTAAAACTTTAATAAATTAGTAAAATGTATACATATATATATATATATATATATATATATATATATATATATATATATATATATATATGATTATTACAGTTATTAAAACTTATAAATATTGTTTCAAAATAATGAACAAACTAAAAGACAATTATAAATTCATATATTTGAAACCTGAAACACTTTAAGAACACGAAAATATCTTCTTTCTAATATAACAATCACTTTTAATTTTTCAATTCTTCAGCAATTACAACAAAATATAAATAGAAAGAAGTTTGGTTCACTGTAAGATATGATCAGTCACTTTTACAAATTAGTTTTTAACTCTCTAGAGTATTAATAACCTTAACTATCGATGTACCATTAAATTCTAAACATCTATCTATCTTTAACTCTCATTTAAACACAAAAACTTCTCTTGATCAAAAATAATGATTGAAATATTGATCAGTTTTGATTGTTGCTTATGAACATTTCTAGGTCGATATCAACATGCTCAGTGCACTCAAGTACAGAAAAATCTCAATTGTTCTGTACTCCCTATATTATCTTAGATTTTTGTATCATTTTATACCAGGAGGCTCTGCCCCCTGCTCGCTTCGTTCACCGATTCTTACGCTCTTGAAACTTAGATTTTACATGTATATATATATATATATATATATATATATATATATATCGTACT
Source organism: Acanthacorydalis orientalis (assembly GCA_034766995.1). NCBI lineage: Eukaryota > Metazoa > Arthropoda > Insecta > Megaloptera > Corydalidae > Acanthacorydalis > Acanthacorydalis orientalis. The sequence goes on from CM068320.1 coordinate 32,713,805, forward strand.
ATTTATTCAGCCAATAAAGATCATGCGTCTTTTTAGCCAATCAGAAAGTAGATCACAAAATCTTATTAACCAATCATAATATTTTTGTATTTTAACGTAATAATAAATCTTTAGGGGATGACTAGGTCGGATTTGATTTTTATTAATAGAAAGATAAGGAATTTTTATTTATTTTTATTCCTGAACCACTTTTTAATATTTATTTTATTGTCTTATAGAGACAAACTTGATCAGTATAATTACTGTTCTTGTCTCATTTGCTTTTAGGTACATTTTATTGTTTATTTTGATATTTTTATTTATTTACACATTATTTTTTATTGCTTTTAAGATGTTTTCAAGTGTATTTTTTTTTAATTTACATACCTTTTATATATTTAATTCCGTTCTTTACACTGTAATCTTTTACATTGGAGGTTAATTTAAATTTATGTAAAGAATTAAATATTTTTTCGATAATTTTAATTAAAATTAATAACATTATCAAATGATTGTATAACAAATAGAGGTTTTTGGTTTGATTTGTTTATTCAAAGTGTTATTTTTTATTTCAATTTTATGTTCTATAAATATAGGTGATTTAATTAAGGCTGCCACATGAAAAAAAATCGGAAAAATTAAAAAATAACATGTTTTTTTAATATTATCATGTGGATGCCTAAATTGAATCATCCTATATTTATACTTCTGTGTAAAAACAGTTTCAGTTCGTGTATTGAACATTATCTTAATTTTCTGTTAATTTTAAATGTAAAAATCAAATAAATTAGAATTAAAAGTTTTTTCCTTACATTGTTCATATCCATTAAACAAAATTGATCAATAATTTATTATTAGAACATTTTATAGTTTGTGAATGACTAAGAGAAAAATTCATTCGTGAAAGTAAATTTATCCACATCATCAAAAACGATATCGTGGTACTATCAGTCAATTAGATTGATAGATTTCTGAACAATGTTTTCAAAGCTATGTATCAATAAACCTTCTGATTGTCAAAACGTCAAACGGTACGATCAATCAGTAAGGAGGTCAACACAAGGAGAATACGTTGAAAGCGGACATTCTTGTGAACATCCAATTTTAACATGATACTCAAGATCGTTGTTATAACGACGGTTTCTTTTTTTTTTAAAAAAAGGAACTTAGTACAAAGATACCGTGAATGTTCTACGTCTTTGTTATTAAATTTAACGAGAGAACATGTTTTTAAAGGATTAACTCATTAAATTATTTTTATACAGTAATGATAAATGCTTCTTAACTCTTTGTTTAATAATATCTCTCTCCTTATATATATATATATATATATATATATATATATATGTATGTATGTATAAAAGTAGACAGAGAAAAGAAGAAATGATCAAATATGGAACATATTAATGTAGTAAAAATATCAATTCTATGACAGTAACAAACAAATATTCAAATGCAAGAAGTAACAAACAAGTTTAGTCCACAAAAAAATAAAAATTAAATTTTAAATTTATTTGAATATTAAAATATATTTCATATTATTAGATTGGTAAAAAAATAATTGCGGTTTTTGTTTTCTGAATTCTGACTTAATTTTTTTCAGTGAAGGTGTCATTTTATTGTGTCCATGTTAATATCATTTTAAGTGCATTTTCCGATCTTTTTTTGGTAATACCCAATTTGGTTTTATTATTAATTTTGCTTCAAATCGGGCTATTGAATTAAAAATGAAAAAAAAGCAAATACGAGCAATTTTCATATGAGTTTAAAATGAGTGGTAAAGCAAAAGAAACTGCTCATAAACTAAACGATGCTTTTGGTAAAGGTACTGTTGAGGTACATACTGTGTAATGGTTGTTCCAAAAATTTCATGCTGGGAACAAGAGGTTTGAAGATGAAGAAGGTCACGGGTATCCTTCTTCTGTTCATAACGACCAACTGAAAGCATTAGTTGAATCAGAACCAACCAAAACAATTTGAGAATTGTACAAAATTAACCGTTAGTCATCCCATAATTCTAGACCACTTAACACAGTTAAGAATGTCGAAAAAGAGAAAATGTATATGAATTTGAAGGACAAAAACTGCAATTATTTTTCTACCAACCTAATGATATACTTGAAACGAACTATTTAATTTTTTAAAATTTTTTTTGACCACAATATAACTATATTTAAAAGAAAATAGTCATAAAACTATTGAATTAAATAAAACAAATAAAATATTCACATTTAGAATATTCTTTTTAATTCATACAATTTTGAAGATTTATATTTTTAGTAATTAATTGTATAATTTAAGATTTAAAGTTATAATTATCTATTTGTATGCATGTAATCTTGTGGGTCTTAGATCCGATGTATCAGTTGAATAGTAATCTCCACCAACTAGCATTTGAGTCATCTTCAGATTGTTCTCTGACATACTTAGCATATCAACAATAAATTTTTAAAAGTACATTAATTGAGATTTATTTAGTTCAAATTTTAAAATCCACATCGTTAATTGTAAAAAATAAATATTAAATTTTATAAACTTTAAAATACAGTTGTGATATTTTAGTAAAAAAAAAAATAGTAAGTTCTTTTCATAAATTTTAATATCAAATACATTAAACCAAAAATGATATATATATATATATAGTTTATAGAATGTTGTAAGTATGTATCTCCAACTATAATTTATTTAGTATCTTATTTCACAAACATTTTTAAATTAAGGCTTGTTTTTATTAACAAGAATAACAAAAATCTGTATACTTTCCATTCAAGGAATTAGATTTATATTAATTCTATAACATTTTCTAAAAAAATGATTCAATATTATTTCTAAATCTGTGATGTATTTTTTAAAATAGAATCTCTTTAAAAACGCAAGTATTTTTTCCTTGGAAAAATTTATATATATATATATATATATATATATATATAATTTTGTATAAATTATATTTAATAGAAATTAACACATGTAGAAAATATCGACTAGATAACAACTTGAGATTTCTTTGACTTAACAGACAAGACTAATTTTCATTATTTTTTTCACATATTTTAATCCACACATAAGTGATTTATTTTTCATCACAGCTAATATAAAACAATTAATATTAATGTTGTATGCGTTTAATTTTTTTGAAAAATATATTTCTAAAACGATGAAATAAATACACTGATTATAATTGTCAGAGAAATCATAAAAAAAATTCTTCTGAAATCGTTTAATCTTGAACCACTACTTACACACTTCTGCTATTATTTTAAATACTTTTTCATTTAATAATTAAATAAAATTAAATAACTAATTTTCAATTAAAAAAAAATATTTTATCAATTAAATGTTATAAAAATTAAATGATTTTCAAATAAAAGTCAATGACCGACAAAACCAAAGTTAGAAATTATGTTCATGACCGAAATTTATTCTTTCATCTCGAAAACAATTTTTCGGAATACCAAATGAGTTTTTACTTCGACAATATTTTAAAATAACCCCAATTAAAATATGTGTTGACAGAGTTTTACAGTTCTGTAATTAAAAAAGTGACAAGTGTTCATTATAAAACATGTCGTTGAAATCAAAAACAAACAATTGTTCTACAGAAGGTGTATAAAATAAAAAATAGAATCGTAAATAATTAAATCCTTGAAAAGGATGTTACCTTTTATTAAAATAAAAATATTTACTTCAGTTTAATAATTATATTATTTATAAAACAGATATTTATCACAATAAACAGATTTATTAGTTGTTAAGTGAATTGCAAATTCAATATTTTTGATTTCATTCTTAATAAGCTTTATAGACATGATTATAAACTTTATTTTTTTTATTACCAATTTATTCCTGCAAAAATATTTTGATGTCTTGCTTTCAATTTCAGTACAATGTTAACTGTAGAACTAACCATACTTTTTTTCATTCTATAATCATATATTATTTTTATATAATTTCTTGTAATTTCATTTTTTTTTTTAAAAAAAACGATACTATTTTTATAAAGTCGCAGCGATTAAATTTTTATGACAACAAATAGAACGAATTAAACGGTTTATTATTCAATCAAAATACTTACTGTTCAAAAAAAGCGGAGTACATACATTTCGTTTAACCACTGTGGACGTCTGATAAAGATATCATTTATGATCATATATGAACAATATAAATAAAAAGTAATTAATCATCTATATAAAATCAACTATCAGCACATATTTATAGTTGGTGTAGATAAAAAAAATATTTACAGCGACGGAAATTAAGAATTTCATCAATCTAAAGATATTTTTTTTTAAAAAAAAAGTTATGAATTTATATTTTCGGGCACTGATACGTTTTGAGAACAAACATTAACAAAAAGTTTATTGACGTTATTTCTTTTTTATATATATTTACTGGAGTTTTTCATAAAAACAATCAGTTTTATTATAATAAACATAAATTTAATAGTCAAAAAAATAGAATATTTTTAAGAATATAATTCACAAATAATTGTATATATATATGTATATATATATATATATATATATATATATATATATATGTATATATATATATATTGACAAAAAAAACCCTAATACGAATAACCACTAGAATGGAAAATTGAATGAATTTCAATTTGAGTGTCTACCAAGATTTAATTTGTTCAACTTATCAGTTTGTAAAATCCAATAATAACTCCTTAATTTGTTAATAGCTTTTTGTTTTCTGTCTTTTTTCATTTTAATGTTAAAACTTTATACATACATATGCATATATATATATATATATATATATATATACATACACGATGGCATAAAAAGAACGAAGGGGTTTCAAACATTAATATTTTTGTTTTGTTTTGTAAAATTGAAATATTTTTTATTACGAAAATATTAAATTAAGTGTAAAGATGAGGATTCTTTTCTGAAAGCTCATGAAAAATGAAATCATATAAGTGCTACCCATTTTCGGTCTCACTAAATCGAGCTCTCAGCAAACTCTTCAGATAGATCTTGAACTGAAACTTTTAACTAAGGATTAATTTAATATTCCAGTTTAAGATTTATCTCGGTATGGCAACGTTAAACCAGGTGTGAAGAAATGACCTACAGGACAAAAATGTATCTAACTTTAACAGTCAAAAAAAATCTCATTTTATTTTGACTGCTTATAATTTTTAAAATAAATTTATTAGATATATTATCAAAAAAATAACAGTAAAATTTAATAAAAATGATAAAAAATTATTACCTGTATTTCCAATTAATTTGTATTGTTTTCATTTTTTATTCCATATAAAAGAATTAAACTGACGTGTTAAATTTTATCAAAATGATTATTAAGTTGATGAATATTAAAAATTTAATATTTATTAAAATTTTTATCATTTAATAAAAGACAGTATTATTTTACAATATATACATATATATATATATATATATATATATATATATATATATATATATATATATATATATATATATGTATAGATGTTTAGAATTATATTTCAATATTTTTTCTGTCACGCACTGTATAAACTTGGTTCAATAAAACCTTGGCTTAGGGAGAAATGTCAAGAAAATTAACTTCTAGGTATAACCAGTTTTTTTTCATTAAAGACATACACCGTCCGTGATTTATAATATGAAACCACGCAATAGTAACGATCTGAAAAAACGACATTTGAAATAATACAGAGAATGTAAAGCTATGAAAAAATACAAATTAAATTTTTTTAAGTATAAACAACGCATATATTTCTCTTTCTTTCAAAAAATGTGTTTATATATAAATATATATATATATATATATATATATATATATATATATATATGATTATATATATATATATATATATGATTATATAAAATATAAATATCTTAAATATTTTTTATTCTATCTACTAACATATAACATAATAAGAGATTTAAATAATACCTATATTCTGAAAATGTACTATTTCATACGATCAAGAAACAAAAAATGTTTTGATTACAAGTGATCCATAAATACCTTTATATTGGGTTGGTAAAAAAATAATTGGGGTTTATGATCTTCAAATTCATTTATATTTTCTCTTTTTTCTGACATATTCTTTAATTTTAAAAGTTTGTTTCATAGTATATTATAATTAATTTTCTTTTTCAGTTATGGATAACGCTAGCTGAAAGACATTTACAAAACAAAGGAGTAAACTGGGCTCAAGCGGAACGTTCATGTTTTAATGAATGGTCCAACCCCGACGATAACGAACTTGGCGTACAAATCGTTAAGGTAAGACAAAATGAAATTATAACCATTTTTCCACGACATCTCGAACATGAAACTGAACTTGTTTCAAAATTCTCTTATGAATGAATTCGATTATAAGACAAGAGTCAACGTTCCGTCAAAGTTTATTTTCTAATTTATTTGATATAAAAATATCACGAAAGTATATTTTTAAAAGCCGATTTCAATAAAAAATTTATATCAAATACATGTATCCGTACATGAAAGAAGAACGCATAAAAAGGGAAAAAGTGAAATCGAATAAACCTGTCATGTTTCTAAAAATAAAACTTCACATGAACTATTTTTCCGACGAAAAAAAATTTCACATTTGTCTGTTGTTCGAACCGAAAACTTTGTCTCTTTACACGAGAGCTTTTTGTCTGACAGAAGCCATGCTCGAAATATCACATCAAAGGAATGAAATGGAAACAAGCCATATAACAGTACATATATATATATATATATATATATATATATATATATATATATATATATTTCATTCAATGATCCATTTCTTGTCAATGATGAACATGTCCCTATAAGATTTGTTTATAAGCTGATTTAAATATATTACTTTTTGTTTGAATTTGGTCCATTGTTTAAACAGATGACTGCCATTGCAACTTCAAAAATATTTGCTGTTTATTTTTCAAATATCATTTCGTTCGTTACCAGCGACAAAAATATAGCATCTATTGTTCTCTGTCAATGAATGACATGATTTATAATTCTTTTAAGTAGACGTCAGTGTGATCTATAAACTTGTGAACTTGCATTTATTTCCATGTCGAAATAAAGCTTTATTGATAGCCCTACTATCCTTTTCACCTTTCAACACATTACTTTCAAGGTATTGAAGTTTATAGCAATATATAGATATATGTACATATAATATATATATAGGTCTTCGTATAGCATTGTCTCGTATAGCATGCTCTCATTCTTTCTCTCTCTCTCTCTTTCTATATATATATATATATATATATATATATATATATATATATATATATATATATATATATATATATATGAACCTTCTTTAAATTCTTACTTCATTGCCTCAAAGTGGTAGGAAGGTGCGAACGGGATTGTAAAGAGATTCTGTACTATTCATTGAATATCGATAGGTTTAATCATACAGAAAAAACTTAGAAACTATACCCGGCCAAAATGAAGAAGTACTCGCCAATACTCAAGTAGGAACAGCGCGGCGAGTCATGATCCCAAACCTTCCATGATGAGTACAAAGATATTTGATCAATGTTTACTACCAGTGCTTACCTACGGCAGCGAAACATGGGTGCTTATCGCCAAAATGAATCAACAACACAGTGAAGAATAAAAAGAGGCATGCTAGGGATAACAAGAAGAGATAGAGAATAAATAGAGTGGATAAGAAAACAAACAGGAGACACACAGATGTAATGAAAGAGTAAAGAGTCTGAAATGGTAATTGGCAGGGCATTTTGCAAGAAGAGAAGACAACGGATGAACTACAGAAATTATTAACTGGGAACCAAGGAATATAAAAGACTAAGAAAGAGACCAATGAACAGGTGGGGTAAGGAAATTAAAAATTTTATTGGAAATCAGTGGAAAAGAGAAGCATTCAATCGCATAGAATGGAAAATCATTGAAGATGCCTTTATCTAGCAGTGGATTGACAGAATTTGCTGCTAATGATGATTATATATATATATATATATATATATATATATATTATAAATAAATAAATAATAATTATTGCATGAAATGTCTGTTTGCAAGTTTTTGAACACTAAATTCTCTGACAATGACTCGAATGAAATTAGCTGCGATAATTTTAAAAATTATCAGTTGAATCAATTAATCAATATTACTTACACACTTAAGTAAATTAGTAATAATTAATCATACATTTTAAATCCAGAAATATAACCAGTTATGTCAAGTAAATGAGATTCTCTTTGTTTAATATTATGGATTTTTTATTTGACTTATAATTAACGTTACTTATTAAGTTTCTGTTGAATTGCATATGATATTATCATTTTTTTATGAACAAGTCACTTTTATGTAAATTTTAATAACAGATATTTGTGTTTAATAAAAATACCTGCAATCTGCCTTAACATGCAACAAATTCATTGAAAAAAAATCGAAATTGTAGACTAAATTAGTGTATGGAGAGCAAAGGAATTAAATCAAATATATTTTTAAATATTTAATCGCAGAGAATGATATAAAAGTCTGAAGTAGATATTACAAATCATTTTTATCTAAAAAATCTAATATCTGCAAAAGTATGTCTTTATTATACACTTGACTAGATATTTAAGTTCCTATCTATAAAATGGAAATCGAACAGACAAATTCTACAGATTTATCAGAAAACTAAAATATATTAGTTGTACAAATTAAGTCAGTGCCTTTTTATAGAAAATGAATGTTTACGGAAAAATGAAACAAGTTCTAATCCTTGAATTGTCACCCATTTTGTATAACTTTTCTCCATCTGTCGGGTGACTGACGAATCTCTTGAGGAAAAAAGATGGCAACTTTGATTCGATGAAGTCTACAATGCATTTTCGAATATCTTCTATTGTTTAACCGACTTTTTCACGGTTAGACATCATAACACCTTACTTCAAAGCTAAAGTAATCATTCCCTTGTTTTTTTTTCAACTGGAATATGAAAAGTATGCAATAACTAATATGTTGATTTTCTAACGCCATCGTATTCACTTCTATTTTGTGAGGTTATTCCAACAGCTTGACCAAGTTGTATAGTGTTTTTAAATGTTAAGGTTAACACTTCAAAATCTGAAGATCAGAAAGTATTTCAATTTAAAACAGAATTACAGTTGATTCATTTTAAAGGCAATGAATTAATTTTTACAGCTAATAAATTCTCAATACAAAAAATATTATCGACTTTAAATTTACAAACATTATTCAATCTATGTCTTTTTTATACAAGAATATGTCTGTTTCTCACACATGGTACAAATCTAGTCTAAAATGTATTGATTTCACCCAGATTCTCTCCATTATAAGTTTCATAACAGGAACTCACTGTTTTATTCTTATCTACTCTAGTTCTGATTCTACGATTATTATCTCTGCGGTTTAATTTTCAACTAGATCTGCATTTGATTAATTGTCTTCGTACATATTCAAGAACTGGGTATATATTTCTTATCTAGTTTGGAAAATCTTACATCGTTTGCCATTACTACTATAAAGGAACACGTTTCGAATAGATAATTATTAATTGAAAATATTTATTGGACGAATTAATATAAATGCTGAATACTTTACTTGAAAGATCAATTTAAACACTTTTATTGATAATATATTTAGGTAAAAGAATAATCAAATAAATAATACATGCATACACACACACACACACATATATATATATATATATATATATATATATAAGGGACATAAAAAGGCATAAAGGGACATAAAAGGGCATAAAGGGACATAAAGGATGTATATATGTATATAAATCTTTATTAAATATAAAAGTATAATAAAAAGAATTATGTGAATTGTTAATGTCAGTTAATAAAAAACAAGTTTTAATTACAAAAATGTTCAATAAAATCTCACTGTTCCATTTTAATTTTCACTATTTGTCTTAATTTGATTCTATTTTTAGAATACTAAGAAATAATATCTTACATGTACGATATATTAAACATATATTGTTTCAACAATAATCTTACAACTTAACTTGTTAGATTGTATTTCATAATAATCAGTATGTAACTCCATATTATACAGATATAGTCATACATTTTATCTACCCACTCATTTACAGATTTATTTATATCCACCTACACTTATAACACACACTCAAATATATATATATATATATTTTTATATATATATATATTTATATTTATATATATATATATATATATATATATATATATTTATATATATATATATATATATATATATATATATAATTTTATTACAATATTAAAGAAACAAAGTCCTTTTTATGTCCCTTATACAGGTATAGAATCAAAACCGAATAACAGATTTAACACAACAAAACTATAGAACGAGTAAAGTTGAAATAAACAACATTAATTTAATGCGATGAATGATGTTGTTTTGCTGAAACTAAATCAGAGCTTTTGGGTTTAATAACACATTCGAGTTCGCTCTGAATTTATATTAAGTATTTGATTTATTTAAATAAATATTTTTTTATCTTTAGTTTATCTAACAGTAAAAGTTAATATATTATCTAGGACAAAATTTGTGAATCTCCAAAATGACATCTGACACTCACACATGGTCTATAGATTTTCAATATTATTAATACTTTTGTTATGTATATATATATATATATATATATTGTATTTAATCACAAAATATAAAAAAAACATCATATATTTCGATATTGTTAATTTTTTTGTTTCATTTCCCTCTATAGACTTTTATTACAATATTATTAGTCACTGGTATCTTAATCAGGTACTGAATATGGTGTATACTAGATGATTGATTATTAAACTTAATTTATAATTGAAAAAAGAGACCTTTTTGAATGATTTTATTTCGTTATATCATAAAAAAAAATATATATACATATATATATATACACTTATATATATATATATATATATATATATATATATATATATATATATATTGTATTTAATCACAAAATATAAAGAAAAACATCATATATTTCGATACTGTTAATTTTTTTATTTCATTTCTCTTTATAGATTTTTATTACAATATTATTAGTTACTGGTATCTTAATCAGGTACTGAATGTAATGTATACTGTATGATTGATTATTAAACATAATTTATAACTGAAAAAAGATACCTTTTCGAATGACTTTATTTCGTTATATCATCTAATAGTCATTTCTTTCTGAAAGTTCCACTTTAATTGTGTACACCTTCACACTAAAATTCCACTGTGTATAATAAAAGTGCGTATAATAAAAACTACGATTAGCGTCGAAAATTATAACAAATGCTCATAAAAAAAATTAAATGTAGCCATACATTATTTTCCCCTACATAACACTATTAGTGGGAAGAAAATAAATCGTAACATATGTATTGATTAAATAATTTTACTGAGAAACATCTTTAAAAATAATAGTTCAGATTTCGATTCTTAAAGTATCATTTTTAATTTCTTAGAAATAGGTTTTATCATTTTAAATATTATATATATATATATATATATATATATTACTTAATTTATTAACAAAATATAAGAAGTTTTTATAAAGATTTCTATTAAAATCCAATAAGCATAAAGTGAGGAAAATAAAAAATCTAACAAAAAATTAACGTTTTTGGCATGTAATTAACTGAAGCAAATTCAATCTTGTTGATATTTGACGAACTATGAGTGAATTATTGACGATTACATAAAAAATATTGTTAGCTTTCACAGATGAATTCATTTTTTACTCCACAAATCACATAAAAAAAATCTTATCAAAAATGCTTAGTAAATCATTATTGAGCATCATCAAAAAATTTCATTTTTCTGTACATTAGCGTTCTGAAGATGATGCTTAATAATTTACTGAACATTTTTGACCAAAAAACTTTTTTTTGTTTTATAGGGATGAACAAATAATTTATGTATTAAAGTGTGTTCAGCCTCAGTGTCAGAATTTCTTAATATTTTAAAACCATTTATTCTGCTTTAGTAATTAATATTTAAATATTTGAAATGTATTATATATATATATATATATACCTATATATATATATATATATATATATACATAATAGTTTGATTTCTTCTATATTTTATTAAATATGTTCTTTTTATTCAAGATTAAAAATTTGATGAAAAGAATACAATAATCATTAATAAACTGTCACTTTATTTTTTATATATTATTAATTTCTTTATTTTCAATAAAAATATCTATTTTTTCAGATTAATGTGTTAATTTTTTATTTCCTAATGAGAAAAATAATGACACTTTTATTGAATTCTAAATTAAAGATTTAGCATACTCTTTACTTGATTTGATTATTAATTAAATCTAGACTATTTAATTTCTTAATGTATATATAAAGTAAGCTAAATTGTTTGAAAGAATCCTATCTTATATATTTTCTTTCTTTTAAAATATACTTTTATCAGTACAATGAGGCACATATTTTCTTTAAGATACTTAAAAATGATGGTATTAGAAATTAATGTTTAAATTCTTATATAAATTTTTCCTGGATTTGAGCACGAAAGCGCGATAGTCTACTAAGCCATAAGCCGATATTAAATTTAATAAGATGACTCGGCTGTTGTCGGGGCCCTAGGCGCCCATAGGAACGGTTACATACAGGCAGATCTATGTCGTATAAGCAAACTCGCTCCATCTAAAATTCGTGCAAAGAAAATAAATAAATAAATTATTATATTTAAATCACTTCAACTATATTTGAAGCAAATATGAAAATTG
>CM068320.1:32731480-32743980 GCA_034766995.1 Acanthacorydalis orientalis
CAGGAAATAAAAAGTGTATATTCTTATTGTATAACCAACATGCTCGTTGCCATACAACGATTTCGTCCTTAAGCGACCTTTACTTTTTATGGTTTCTACTTCGTACATACACCAGTGTTTATTCTGATATCAAGTGTTATCGCAAATGATCAAATATTCAGCCACACTTTTTATAATATTACTTTTAAAAATATCAAATCATGTGTTGGAATTTGTATTAATGTAATATATATATATATATATATATATATATATATATATATATATATATATATATATATATATATATATATATATATAATGAAATTTATGCTATTATGGAGTTAGATTCGAAAAGCTTAGTATAGAAAAATAAAGTATATGTTCTTAAAATACTTTGAACCAATTCTTTGTATCCTCAATCGAAAATATAAGAAAAAGATGTTTTCTATATTTGAATGTTCTAAAAATATTGACATGAGTGCGCAAAAATGCTTTGTTTTTCTAGATTTTAATAATTTCTTTATTATCGATAAATCAAAAGTTAATTTAGGGAGTAAAAAAGATAAATTAAATCATTTAAAGGAAAATAAATCTTAAAATAAAATATCCTTTAATTTATAAATAAACATTTTCCTGTATTCGAGTAAGTAAAACAAAAAGATCCAAAGAAACTCATGAGTAGTAATATAAATAGACATGAAAAATATTTGCAACAGTGAAATACAGACACAACAGTATTACTATAAGAAGTGGCTCTCTGGGAAAACTTAGTTTCAGTGCATTCAGTGTAAATTACAATGTAAATACTTTTTTAACATTTATAAGTGTACGGTTAAACTCATGGATCTAAAATGAAAATTTAAAATGTAATATTGGTTCTAATTCTTGTATAAATTTTTTTAAAAAATATGTATTAGGTGGTTGGAAAATAATTGAGGTTATTGTTTACGGAATACTAGCCTTATTTTTTCAATGAAAGTGTCATTTCATCGTGTTCATGTTAATATCATTTTAAAGTGTATTTTCAGTCTATATTTTGGTCACATCGACTTTAGTTTTATTATTAATTTTGCTTCAAATTAGGCTCTTGAATTAACGATGGAAAAGAAGCATTTTTATGAGTTCAAAATGAATGATAAAGCAGCAGAAACTGCTCGTAAACTAAACAATGATTTTGGTGTGGGTACTGTTAAGAAATGTATGGTGTAATGATGCTTTCAAAAATTTCGTGCTGGGGACAAGAACCTTGAAGATGAAGGTCGCCGGCGTCCTGCTTCAGTTCATAACGACCAACTGAAGGTGTCAGTTGAATCGTAATCACACAATTTGAGAGCTTGCACAAAAGTTAGGCGTTAGCCATCCATCAATTCTGGATCACTTAGAACAGCTAGGAAAATCAAAAAAAAAAGAAAAATGTATATGAATTTGAAGATCATAAACCCCAATTATTTTTCAACCTAATATATAAAAATATACTTTAAATTTATTCTGATAATTGTATTTAACGAAAATATTTACATCTCATTAAAAAATAATTGTCATTTATTAGTTTTAATACTTTTTGTCATTTTTAACAATCTTTAATATTTTTCGGTATACATCTTATATTTTTTTCAGTTCATAACGACCAACTGAAGGTGTCAGTTGAATCGGAATCACACAATTTGAGAGCTTGCACAAAAGTTAGGCGTTAGTCATCCATCAATTCTGGATCACTTAGAACAGCTAGAAAAATTAAAAAAGAGAATAATGTATAGGAATTTGAAGGTCATAAACCGCAATTATTTTTCTACCAACCTAACAATTAGAAATTGAGACAGAAATTTAATTATATGATCATTATTTCATCAGTTTAATGTTGTTCAGGAGTTTAAAATATTACATACACATTCATTTATATATATATATATATATATATATATATATGTGTGTGTGTGTGTGTATATATATATATATATATATGTGTGTGTGTGTATATATATATATTCCGCAAGATTGACTAGGCAGATATATCATCTATTCCCACTGGCAAAACTGCATTTGATAAAGGTATTTGACCCAATGGGTTTTCATTATTTTCAACAACCAACTTGTCGTTCGTCCAACATTTGATTCCTCGAAAGTGTATAAGAGTGCAGATATCTGAACAGCAGCCGCACGTTACAATGTTTTACCCATGAGAATTGTTTCATCCAAAACAACCACAAGAATATTCGATAAGGAAAAGTGTTCAGAAACAGACGAAAGCAAAACATTTACTGCTCTAGTGCCCTTGTAAATAAATGGCTTTTCCACGTCTATTTGTTGGCACGTGCTTGCGTAAACTTTTACTATTATGTATTTATTGTAGACATGTCGACATGGATTCTTGTTATATAATTATTTCTTGTACATCGCGTTCATAAAATAACAAGTTCAACATCAGTAACATCTGTTTGTTTATGTTTCTATCTATACACATCACGTCGAACATTCTCTTTTATAAGCCTGTTTTTATAATATAAATTTTCTTTTACACGCTAATAAATAATGATGAGAAGACAAGATATATTCCAATGTATCATAAATGTTATCCCCAATGAATATGCTTTATATTAATATTCCCTTTGAAATCAATCAATCTTAATTTTGAACATAGATTTAGAGTTTCTTTAAAACTAGTCTGTACCAGAATAACTTACTTGAACAGGAAAGTATTTTTAATTAACAATGAAAACAGTTTCGGCAATTATTTTTATATTAAAAAAAATATTTTTTTATGAAAAGTCTTTTGTTTAAATATTTTTATAGAAGATTATTCACACATGTACATTTATTTTCAATTAAAAATATTCTCTTGATGAATATCATAGAAGAGTAGATTGTTCATTTATTATTTTCTAAAGAATTAGTTATTATTTTCATAATTTAAGTTCTTGTTTCTCGTGTTACAACCGTTCAATTTGTTTATATAAAACTATTATTTACCTGAAACTGAAAGCTTGTACAATTTTAATTAAGCTGTCACTCTATTCCAAAAACAGCAAACAAACCTGTTGACAAGTTAAGACATCTAGTAAATCAGTATAGTCATTGCTTTAATTAATTAATATTAGTAACATTCATCCATAAGCCACATTATTAATATAAAATACATTAATAAAAGTTATTTCGGTCGGCTGATCATTTCATTTGACTTATTATTATATATATATATATATATATATTCAGTATATATAAACTTTATAGATATTCGCACAGCAGTTCAAAATCTGTTTCGCCGTATCAGCGTTCTGCGTATTGATTTTGTCTCATAGAGCCTATGTTCAAATGCGACTCCCTCGATTCCTTTTGCTTTGTTCGGTGACTCATCCGGTGGTTACTGTTGATACGTTCCGAGCACGTAAACAGCTTGGCACTTATGTGTTCACAATAATCTGTAGGTCAACCGAACATAATAGATTCCCTACATGTGTGTTTGTACGAGTGGGTCCTTTTAAATGATTTGTTAGATTCTGTGTCATTTCGAATACGATATAAATGTAATATTGGTTTTTTATTGTTGAAATATATATCTAGATTGTTCGGTTGGTTTCTGTGCCCAACGGATTTATTGTCTCCAATCTAGGATTTTCTTTCAAACATTACAGACGAAATGTTTAATTCAAAACGTACATGAAGTGGTTCAACTTTAACATTTGTTCTATATTTGAAAAGAGTGGACGTATTCGATTGTTTTATCATCTCAAAGAAAATTTTTGTTCTGAATAAATTTCAGAATAGAATAGAATTATAGTACAATCACAAACTGATCACAGTTTAAATATCGATATTTAAAAAAATTACAAGTTTCTTTGTTATCATTCAAAATTATAAATAAATATCAGTTCAGTGAGTTTTTAAATTCATGTTTCACACAAATAGAATCCTTACTTTTCCATCGTAATACAATTTTGATATAAAGCAGATAATACTATCAAAATTGTAAGTATAAACAAATTGAGAACATGATTACCTGAGTGCCTATTTAATAATAATAATATCATGACAAGTTTGGCAATATATGCAAGAAGTGGATATATACTTTGTTAACATTCATAAGGAAAATAAATTCTTTATAACTTGGATTCATACTTTGTGAATGGCTCAATAAACTCATCATTAAACTCAATCTATTTTAAAACCTAAATGATTTCAATTACTTGTCTGAATAAAAAATAGAGAGAATGTTTATAAAATGTAAATAATTGATTTATTATTATATGTGTTTCTTGTAGATCTATAATCAATGGTTATTACGTTTGAATCCTTGAGCTCATGTTAGAATTTACCTATTTTATAATCAGTTTCATAAAATTACATTTGAGATCAATTTTTCTAGACCGATTTTGTTTTTCATCATTTATTTCTTATTTTATTCAAATTTATTTCTTACTTATTCAAATATTTCTTATGAGTAAAAATTCGAATCTGAATATTATAAAAATCAAAACTAGTTGTAGAAAAAACGGAGTTAAGTATAGTTTCAAAGATTCAAACTGTGAAGCCATAATTTTACTTAAGAATTAAATGAATAATTATTACATGAAGAAAACTACTGTATTATCCGACAATATGAAAATAAATAGCAAAATTAAGTATTAAAACAATTTTTAGATTATCTGCTGTTCAAAAATTACAAGATCTTTTTCTATTACAAATATTGAAACTGTGATAAAGTCAGTGAAAATGAATTACCATTATTAAATTATTAATTATTTTATTCGAAAAGATTCTTAAAAAAAATAATTTATATCTATTAATATATATTGAATTAGGTTGGTAGGAAAATAATTACGGTTTTTTTCTAAATTCTAATCATAATTTTTTTTAATGAAAGGATCATCTCATCGTGTTTACGTTTATATGAATTTAAAGTGTATTTTTCGGTCTGTATTTTGGTAACATCGACTTTAGTTTCATTATAATTTCGCTTCAAATTCGACTATTGAAATAAAGATGGCAAAGAAGTAAATAAGAGCATTTTTTGTATGAGTTCAAAACGGGTGGTCAGCAAGCAGAAACTGCTCTTAAACTAAACGATACTTTTTGTGAGACTGTAAACAATTCTAAAAATTTCATGTTGGGGCCGAGTGCATTGAAGATAAAAAAGGTCACGGACGTCCTTCTTCAGTTCATAACGATCAACTGAAGGCGTTAGTTGAATCATAAACACACACAATTCGAGAGCTTGCATAAAAGATAGATGTTAGTCATCCAACAGCTCTGGACCACTTAAAGCAGCCAGGAAAATCAAAAAAGAGAAAAAGTATATGAATTTAAAGATCATCAACTGCAATTATTTTTCTACCAACCTAATGCTATAAAATTGTGACAAGTGTGGATAAATTCACTTACACAAATAAAATCTTTTTTCATTCCACATACAAGAAAAAAAGTTCTACTCAAAAATATTCAATAAATAATTATTAATCAATTTTGATTGTTGATGATGCTAATATCAATGCAGTTACACTTATCTTCAGAGCTCCAATATACAGAAAAAAACATTTATCTGTACTTTCACACTAACAATCAAAAATGATCAATAATGATTTATTAAAAGAAATCGATCAGACAGTTTTTCAGAGAAAAAAAAGTAATTAATTTATGAAAGTGTATTGTATGGTTTTAAACTAGTATAAAATGTGAAATATTCAGAAACAGCGACGTTTTTAAGTATTAAAAAGTGATTTTAATACTGTTAATCATATTAAAATGATTAAAAAAGAAACAGAAACATATAAATGACTAACACATCTAAAAAATACCAGCATCGATCATCATGTAATATACAACATCTAAGTAGACCTACATTACTCACACAAACATTTATTTATACATTATATATATATATATATATATATATATATATATATATATATATGTTTTTATATCTATAAACTTAAATACGTATATTAAAATACATTAGGCAGGTATATTTACTATACGATAAATGACATGACAATTTATACATTTTCATTGTTTATCGAATAATGAATCAGTGGAATGACATGTTAATTAACTCGATACGAAATGTTTGAATTATCAAACACATCATTACACGGATATTTTTAGTAATCAAAAAAAAAGTCCATGTTCATATTTGTACATGGGACGAAAAAAATGCTATTAATCTGAAATTAGCTTCGAAGAAATATGATTAAAGAGCGATTAAATAAATTAGTAAACACATGAAATATGAATGCGTGCTTGAAAATTTTATACCCGTTATAATTCGAAACCAACACAGTATTGTTCGAAAACTTCTATAAAATACTCATTTATTTATTCTCTCACTTATATATATATATATATATATATATATATATATATATATATATGTAACCAATTAGATAACGTATATATCTAAACCCCTCATTAGAATATTTAAAAAAATACACGAATTATCTATGTATAATTTATGTAGAATACCGACTGGTTTGATTGATTTATCTAGCACGAATAATTTGAACATGTTTTTGTATATATGCTTTTTTATCGGACAAATGTAGAGTCATTAAAGTACGAACGTGTCGTAAATCATGATAAAATTTTCATTTTTTCTCGCGTCAAATAAAAACACACACACACATTTTCATTTCCTGTCACATACCTTATGCGTAGAATGTCACCAAAAATATAATAATAATAATTCTCGTTGAAAACCCTGTAGGGTGGAACATGTTATTAACCAATTAGTGCGCGAAGGGTATTTTCACTACTATTATGACCGCAATTTAATTATGAACTACATGGGGTAAAAATGAATTAGGTTTTCCAGTTTTGAACTATGTATCTTCAAACAGTTTTAGACAGAAAATTGTAAATGTGTCAAATGGAATCAAGGAGCGTTTCACTGAAAATAGTGTTTATTTCTTATTAAGATATTGATATTTTTAATCAATTAATTTTTAA
This sequence comes from Acanthacorydalis orientalis, assembly GCA_034766995.1. Taxonomy (NCBI): domain Eukaryota; kingdom Metazoa; phylum Arthropoda; class Insecta; order Megaloptera; family Corydalidae; genus Acanthacorydalis; species Acanthacorydalis orientalis. Next base: position 32,738,399 of record CM068320.1, read on the forward strand.
ACACATTTTAAAACTATAAAACTACATTTTATTTACTATTTCATATTAATATCTAATACTAAATTTTGTACAAAATTATTTTCTACTAATTGTCTTTCTATATATAAAAAATCTCATATAAAAAAAATGCACTTATTTGCTTCTTTTCCATTTTTAAGTCAATATCCCAATTGGAACTGAACTTAATAAAAAATCCAAAGCCGATATTACCAAATTCAGACCGAAAAATTCACTTTAAAATGATATCAACATGAACACAATGAAATGAAACTCATTGAAAAAAATTAAGGTCAGTATTCATAAAACGAAAACAGCAATTATTTTCCTACCAACCTAATATTTATGAAAATTTATTGAATAATTCTATAAATATAAATATCTGTTTTAGAATAAATGTAGTCTAATTATATTTACAAGCGGAAACACTTATAGGCTTATAATAGAACTCTAAAAATATCTTTTTTTTACTGTTTCCATCCCATATTATTTCTGAAAATTGATTAACATTTTCTATAAATATAAATATTTACATAACACTTACTGAAATTTCGAAATAAATAGTAAAGTTATATCTTTTATATAAAAGCATCTTTTTTATTAAATAAAAGTGTAAATATTTCAGTTCAATAACGATTATTATTGTATTAATAGACGTAATAAAGAAAAACGATCCATTCAGAGCACGGAAATGAGGACTATATAAAGTATATAAAGTTTTTGAAACGGAACCGTTTCGTTAATAAGATTTTCACCATCGAATAAACGGGATTAACATTGCGTATAACAGAAATGGCACCTTCAAATCATAAAACAAATTAATGTATGAAATCCGACTTGTACGGTCGTACAAAACCCTTTTTTTGATAGCGTCAGGAATCAAATTAACAACAACAATAATAGAAGAATATAGATACAATAAATTTCACGTACAAATTGAAATATTTGTGCGAGAAGTTTGTGTTCAATTAATGTCATGGTCTTCAGCGATAAATGAACACAAACTTGACGCAGTAATTAAACTTTTCGACCCTTTCGTACGGCTCGTATTTGAAAACTTGATAAATATATTTAAAATGTACTTCTCGTTATAAGAAATTAGTATGAAGAAGTTCGCTTATTATTGTTGTTTGATTCTATTATATTGTTATTCCGAGTGTTCATAATTGAATGTATAAAAGTTAGGTATGTAAATTTATGTATGTATGTTGATGTTTAAATTTGCATACAATTTAAAAGAAACAGAACGAAATTTAAGAAAGGAAAATGTTGACAAAAACTAGTACTGTATTTCAATATATACATATATATATATATATATATATATATATATATATATATATATATATATATATATATACAATCTTATATAGCAACGAATTTACAATACAAAATATGTAGTTAAAACAAGAATAATTTGAATATATTATACGCAGATGTTTTCTGTTGATAGGACAAAATGGAACAGTGTAACTATTGTACACTTATATATACAATATATATATATATATATATATATATATATATATATATATATATATATATATATATATATATATACACGCAATCACCTTTGATATGAAATAAGGAAATAATTACTTACACACACAGCAGTATTTTTCTATTAAGTATAACTTGTTGATCAGTATGACGCTTGTGAGTTGCCAGTAAACCTATTCAAGACAATTTAAGAGACTACCTGAAGGCAAGAATTCATGCTCTAGAAATTTTCATTAAGGAAAAGCGTTATGAGAAATATTCCTTTTATTAAACCTCTTGCCATTAGCTAAATTAAATTAAATTCGCACTTTTTTCACTGCCAGAAAAAATTGTGTGAAAACAGTGATGTCGGTGATGATTCAGATACGTTTAATCAAATCCATTCTTTTTAACGATTATACATACAAATGGTAATTTCAATAAAACTTAATATAAATGATAAATTAATCTATATGCATGTATAATCTTCTAATAGATTTTCCATTCATACTTACATACTTTTTTGAGAGAATTTATAAAATGAAATTGATTGTTTGAACATTAAAATCAATTTAGTAAAAAAACATCCGATATTAAATTGAAAAAATTGAAACAAACTTTACATTGTTTTCCGTTTCAAATATATATATATATATATATATATATATATATATATATATATATATATATATATATATATATATATATATATATATATATATATAGTGAGGAATGCTACATCGAATGATGTTATAACGAAAAGTATTACAATGAACAGTCGAAATCAATTTAAACAAGATTTTACAACAAACGTAGATAGTAATAGAGCAGGGAAATACCATTTACCAGAAAATTGTATCTTTGGGCAGTATCATGGCCCTGGAAATCAATGGAAAGGACGTGGATGATTTGGTAGAGGACCACAGGAAGGAGCTGTCATTTGAGAAGATTCACAATGAAGAGGCAGAAGCACTGATTCTGAGTTTAGCTTTCAAGTATGAAAACAATGAAAAAGGTTAAAACATTCCAGCTGAAGACTTTAAAAAGATTTTTTCTTGCTGGTATAAACTTTCCAAACTTATAAAAGATTATCACCCGGATACTGCTTCTGTGGAAAGTGCTTTAATCATTTTAACGACACGTTAATGTCCAACTTTTTGAAGGTCCTTTTGGACCTTCATCCAGGATAGCAGGCAAGTCTGGATTCATTCTTCAAAAAGGTAGATAACCACCCTCTAACTGCTGAATCTCTTACAAGACAGTCACCCAGAACAAGTAGGACTGATAACTCCTTTCCTTCTACCTCTAAGTGATTTTTTTATGATTTTTAGTAATTTTCTTTACATTTTCACTAAGAAAAAATTGTTTATTTTATAAAAATTAAATGAATTGTTTTTTGATTATTTTTATAGTTATGTTTTTCTATATTCTATTATATTTTTCCTGTTAAAATGATTGTGTTAAATAAAACTTTGTTCTAGTCTCATTCAGGAATGGATTACTCCTAAATACATATATTTCAATGTATGCTAGAATGAACAGATGCTATAACGAACGAGATTCTAAAATGAATTATATTCGTTCTAACATACTTCACTGTATCTATATATATATATATATATATATATATATATATATATATATATATATATATATATATATATATATATATATATATATATATATATCTATATATATATATATATATATATATATATATATATCTATATATATATATATATATATATATATATATATATATATATATGAAAAAAGACCACATACACACCTTTCCATAATGACATTCGGATCAAAAATATCTGATTTCAGTGTAGCATTATGTGATTTTTTAAAAACGCTCAATTTAGATTGAAAAACCGCTTTTACAGGAGTATAAATGTAACTTTGTTTCAGAGTACTGTTATTTTTTTTGTTAAATCGAGAATGAGGTGTACATAAAGTTTACATTGTCATTTTCATACAAATGAAACGCTTAAATGAATTTAAAACAAAACAAACAATATAATTTACATGCTGCTTGTTTTAATTGTTTTGTCATTTGGTTTGAATTATTTGGTGTTTATTTTACACATAAACAATTATGTTTGATTAACAAGTGTAAACACTCTTCTATGGTTAATTATATAAATTATGATAAATTAAGATTGTACATACATATATATCCTTTAATGTGAATGTATACTTTTTTCAACTTTCGGTTCTTGAAACGATACATCAACAATTAAGAGCATATATGTTAGATTTTGAAATAAATATGGATTAATATATATTTAATATATAACAAGGTGCTCTGCCCCTATTCGATTCACTTGCCAACATTCAGGTCTATTCTCTCTTTCTGATCTTGTTTCTGTGTCACTTAATATTTATTTCATTTAACAATAATCATCCTTTCACATTTTAAACATAGACAGATTGAGACTGTACAAGAGTGGCTGCGTAAGAGATCAAAAAGATTCTTCTAGAAAAAATTCATATAATTATTGAACAGTAGATTAAATGCACAGAAGTTGGGGGGATTATGTAGGAAAATGGTATTAACAAAAGTTCTGCATATAAAATAAACGTTTTTTACTACTGAAATATTTTCTACTTTTTATTTGATTATACACACACACGCACATATATATATATATATATATATATATATATATATATGTATATATATAGTATCAATACTTAACACAACACACTCAAATATGAAATGTTTATATTTCAGAAAGCTTTCGTTAAGTTTAACCATAACATATGCTATAAATATACGATATCGTATTCCTCTGTAAAGAAGTTTCTCTGTACATTTTTTTTATTTTATTCCCTTTAGGCTCCCGTTGTATAAAACATTTTATCGATATCACACGTGGGCGTTATTGGCAAACATTTCATAAAGTAATATTTGATATTTTTACGACGAACATGAAACGATACCTACTGTTTTATAAATATCACAAACATATTTCTATTCTTAAGGTATCTATAATAATGTTTGTCGCATAAGACTCCCGTGCGTCTCTCTTTATTTCTAGGTAATAATAAAATTATGACAAATAAAAAAAAATCTGTCTTAACTGTTGTGATAACTCATGCAGACTCCGGTTCATATTTCATACATGGATGGATGGATGTGTGTACTTGTATATATAATGTGGGCGTGTAATTAAAAATAATAATATAAAAATTGAACATGATAACGGTAATGAGGAAATAGAATTACCATTCTAATTATGTTTAATCAAGTTTTCTTTGTCGCATTGAAAGCTTTTCTGCCACCGGGATATTACTTTTCATAAACCTTTTACATTTACTCTTTGTCCTTATTTTTTATTTAATCAGATTTTCGTTTTTCACTTTAGTAAAAGTTTGACAAAAATATTTAAATTATCTAATTTTATAAAAACCGTACCATCTTTGTTGATGAATAAAATCGTTAATGTACTAAATGAAGTTTATTTTTAACAGTTCGAAACTTAACAGCTTGTAAGAACGAAGTTATTAAAAGCGAAGGAAATGATTATACAGATGAATTTTTTAGTACGAAAATTCATTCTCCAAACGATTTTTTTGTATTCATTTTAGAAATATTTTTCGATAATAAAACACTCAATAATGCTTGCACTACTCTACTCTTTTTCGATAATGTTTACTTAACTGGTTAATACTTCAACGATCTGTTAGTCTTTTGAGAGTTTAATTTATATTTTTTTAACATTCATATAAAAATAAAATACCTGATTTTAACCTTAAATAAAAAACTGAAAATATTTCTAGATTATATCTAGTTAATTGTATATTACATCGTAGAAATAAGGTCACTTATATTAAAATCTAAAAATAGACTCTTATTAATAAACACTTTACCTTTTTTATAAATATTAAATATATTTATTATAGTTATTTTTTATAAAATAAATAAAATATTTCTTTAATAAAATATTTACTTCTAACTTTATTTCAAGTACTCGTATATTTTTCTGAAAAAATATATGAAATATTTCATTATATCGCACAATAAAAAATATTCGGAGATAAGATTACAAACGGCAATATGATATCGAAAAATGTCAATTGACAAAAACCTTCAAACG
>CM068320.1:32748980-32878980 GCA_034766995.1 Acanthacorydalis orientalis
CGCTCGCTATTTGGGATGGACTTGCAGAGTGAGTTCTATTAAATATTTAATACAAACTCATTTCGACTAATAAGTTTCTGATATACTTTTTATCAGATTTAATTTAAAGTTGTATAACTTGATAAAAAAAACATAACAATTAATTTAACATTCTAGTCGAATATTAGCCGTAAACAGCGCCGACGAATTTTACTCAATAATGGGCGTCCTTACACGTGAAATGTTAGAATTCGGACACATGGATCCGAATGTATTGATCAAATCTATAGATATGATTCAAGTGTGTAACGAACTGCCAGAATTACGTGATAAATATTTATACAATATCACACCTTGGACACAAACGGTACAATCGGCGGCCAAAAAAGGATTTCGCTTGTTCTATTCGGATGATGATGATGTGGACAGTGACAATGATGAAAAGATGGCCGTCGCTACCGCTTTCGGATTTACTGTTAAGAACAGAAGAGGTAATGGCATTTGTAAGGAATAGTACTCTTTTTATATAAGCATTAATTTATAAATATTGTTTTAAGTTTATATGTTGTACATTTTATTTAGCCATATAGAAGTAATCAGAATGTTTTGTATTTTATTTGAGTCACGAGTAATTGAAAAAATAAATTTTATTTATTTTCTTCAAACTTAATAATTATGTAGAAAGCAGTTCGCACGTTTATTTTAAACGAATGTAGTAAGAGTTTTATTTTACAAAATTATATCATAAAATTAGAAATATTCTATTCCCCACTACTAGTTTCAAAACAAGTATCATCCTCTGGTAAAATTTAAAAACTAATTGTTTTTTACATTAATCTTTAACACCTACATTCGTGCTGAAACCAGAAGTATAGAAAGACGGTTAAATGTTCCAAAAAGATAACGATCCACAAGACAATGTTAAATATAATTCTATTCTTAAAAAATATCATAACCAAAATTACTTAATCGTACAAAATTGTCTGAAAACTCTTTAATATTTTGATACGAGTGTTTTTTTTCTGTAAAAAATCTTTAATAATTTCAATTAGTTTGTGTCTAAAATCAAATACACAAACATTTCCACTACGATAAATAATTACAGTGATATATTTTGCATCGACAATTTGATTAATATATTATTTTGATTGACTGCCAAACTAATTATCAAAATTCAAGTTACTTCGCACGTCGATTTTCTTTTCATTCTCTAATTTATATAAATTCGATACTGATCGTGCTATTTTGTAGATTCAGAACGTCGACATTCATCAGCTGGTACAATACCATATATATACGGCCATCCGGATCGAGAAAAATTGGCACTAGATATATCAGTATTAAAACATCAATATGCAAAACTGAGAGAACGACAAAGACAAGCCCATATTATTTTAACGGCCGCGTGCGCAAGACAACCTATAAGTACGTTTCAGTTCTATTTTAATTCTAGCCTAGTCTGTAACAAAGTCCGATAATATAGTCTTGAAAATGCATGTCTATATATAAAAATGATCAGAGTTTAGTCGAATTTCGATATTTGCTTTTTTTAAAAAAAGAATAAAATATATTTATTTAGCTGTTATTTATTTAACTACATGCTTATTTTTCATACATGCACATCTTACAATGTAAATCTCTAAATTTATTAATTGATAACAAGTAAATGCATTTTCAATAACATATTTTTTATATAATACGATATGGAAATTCTTATATCGAATTATTATTCCTAGATCATCCGCCGAGTGCGTCGCCAGTAGCGATGAACCACTTATTGATTGGTAAAAGTGCTTTAGTGAGTGTGAAAGGACGCCGGCTTGGTCCACCGCAGGGTGCAATACCCCCTTCAAGACAACCGCTCACTAAAACTCTTTCTGCATCCGTTTCGTCGTCACAAAAAGTATGCGAAACGCTTCATTGGAAAGATACAGCAAAAACAAAACGACGGCAATCAATTCAAAGCATGACCACGAGTGATCAAACAAACGGTAATGTGAATGTATTGTGCAGTGAAACGAAAGACAAAAGTGATAGTTCGTCGTACTCCGAGGATGAGGACGTGCAAGATAACGACGACGCGAGCAGCACTTCGACTGAACTATGTGATGAAATCGATAAAGTTAGTGACTTAGATGTTGAAGAAATAGTCGATACAACTGTTGGAGCTAAGACTGATATAAAAACCAACGAGCACGCTTTGAAAGCGCAAGTTACTTCGCAACAACACGTTCTGGAAACACCGAAAGAGGTTGTTAAGATATCAAATGAAGAGATCGTATGCGAAACAACAACAGTACCGATTCCTCCTGTGTCGGAAATAAGCGAAGTGACGAAAATAGACTCTCGTAAAGAAAGTGAAATAAGTATAACAGCTACCGGTGATAATTTAAGTGCGACTGAAAGTGTTTCATCTATTAAGGACAATGATGTGGATAATATAGATAGCAGTACACTTAATTTTAACTCGTCTATTTTAGACGGAACGTTAGACTTCACTAGCAGTGTTCCGAATGTAAATCAAAGTGATATAATAATCAGTGACGAAAGATTGAACGACGCATATTCTAAAATTTCTACGACAGAAGCGAGCGATAAATCACAAACAGATGAAAACTTAACCACTAACGATAGTTTAATGCATATTGACGATCTTTTAACGTTTGAAGTGAAGGAGTGCACAACGTTCAACGGATCGAAAGAAGAAGAAGATAGCAATTACGATATTTCTCTACAATCATTCACGTCACCGAAAATAGATAATTATTCTAATAATACATCACCTATAAATGTTTCACCAACCGATCCTGACTTTAAGATGTACAACAGCGATTCAGATTTAAATATAAGGTCACATGAAACGAAGAGCGACACTGAACAAGAAAAAACTGACAATAATTTAGAATCTAGAGAAACGAATCTTGAATCGGACACTACGCCCGTTTTGCTGAAACTAACTCAAAATATTACATGCGAAGATAATCAAACAGGTGCTGTAGAAGAATTCAGCTGGACAACGTTTGCGCTGAAAACGGATTTTTCTAGTAAAATATCACCGGAAGAAATCCAACAGATTATTGAGAAATCCCCGACGACTCCGTTCGATTTTGAGAAATTTATGAGAGAAAGAATATATAGTAGGTCTCATATAGATGAGGAAAGCTCTACGACTGAATATGATTTGAGCGAGACTAAAGTGGAAGAACAACCGAAAATAACATTTGATTTTGAGAAATTCCTCGAAGAGAGAATCACATTCCTTAAACAGAGCAGTATTGACAGTTTATCGTCGACAAAGGCTACAATCGACAGTCTGGAATGGAAAACACCTAGTTTAGATGAGACGTCGCCTGTTATAAAATCACCTGATAATCAGTACAATGAAGAACCATTGAAACTAGTTCTTACCAAATCTATTTCTACAGAAAAATCAGATCATGTACTAAAAGATACTGAATATTCAATCGAGTATACTTTAAATGATATGAAACCCACAAGGGATGAATGTTATACGCACGAATCAGATCAAATTCAAAATGGAGACATTAACACAGATGTTTGTAATGGGGAAAATACTTTTGAAGATGAAAAACCGTCTAAAGTATATACGCCTGATGACAAAACACCAGATAATACAATTATCAAGTTCATAAAAACTAATGATAATGAAGTACAATTTTCAAAAGATGAAAATAAAATTTTCAAACAAAAAGAAGAAAAAGAGGAAGTAGATTTAGAATTAAAATATCCCCAGGAAAATGGCAACATAACAAAAACAAGTCATTTACTATCCTGTGAAGCTTCAGATAAAGAAAACAGAATTTCAATGAAATCAGCGTACGATCCCGAAATCATCAACGAAACTGTCAGTCAATTTAGAGAACCATCATTTGAAAACATAAAAACACATATAATTAGTCCTTCTTTAGAAAACAATAAATATTCCGTTAGGTATTCACTCAGTGACGAGAAATTAAGTGATCCCTTAGATCCTGCATTAAATAATTATTCGATAAATACATACAACGCAGATCAAAGCAGAATTGCTTTTCGGGAAAAATTCGATGCGATCCTAAAAGAAAATGAATATTCTATCAAATATAAATACGAAGTACAATCATTACAAGATCCGAGTTCTAATTTTTTTATTAATTACAATAAAGACAGCGCGATTGTTTCTCCGGAAAATCAAGATCAGCGTCTCGAAACGAATGTTTATCTTGTTAAATATAAATATGGAGATGATCAATCGCCAATTGACTTGAAATACCTCGATGATCAGAAAGTAATATCAGATACGAATGAGTCGCAGCTTGATTTAAATTATAAGTTTGACGATCAAAAACCACCAATCGATTCAGAACAACAATCACCTACTGATTTTCAATATAAATTAGATTCACAAAAATCCACAGTTGATATAAAACAAGGGTCTCCAGATGAGTTAGGTTATAAATTTAGCGATCAGAAATCAGAATTGGATTCAAAACAACAATCTCCGATTGATTTGAATTATAAGTTCGATGATCATAAATTATCCAGTGATATAAAACAAGATTCGCCTGTCGATTTAACGTATAAGTTTGACGATTCTCAAAAAACATTATATACAGTAGAATCCCCGATTGATTTAAATTACAGATTCCATGATCAGTCAGTTCAAGCGAAACAACAATCGCCAATAGATATAAGTTATAAATCAAAGAAGTCGGGAATTGATTATGAAACTGAAATAGAAGCTTCGACTTTAATTAACGAAGATTACTTTTCAAAAGATAATAGTTATCGTTTTGAGTATACTTTTAAAGATCAGTCACCTGAAAGTATATCACATCAAACTAAAGATTTTATTGGTATTGATTATGAGAAATCGAAAAATACATTTAGTTTAGACGAGAGTTTAGATTATGAACAACAGAGTCTTTCAGAAAGTTTCGTAAAAAGAGCGAGCAAAATTGCGAAAGTAGAAGATTTTCAAGATATAAAGAGTAATAAACAATCTAGTTTAAATAGTTCCTGTGAAAAAATAGACGTCGTTTTTGAATCATCCGATTATTCTAAATATACATTTAAAGATGGAAATATGCCTACTGAATCATTAAGTCAAACTGAAAAATTAAGTAGTAGTAGTTTTGATATAGAAGATAAAGTATGTGAAACGGACGAAAATAAATACAGAATTTTCGAAAAACAGATTTCTCTGGACAGCATTAACCAAGCACAAGATCCTAGACTAGAAACTGGACGAAGGAATAGCGAAATGGCCTTAAAAATAATTCAAGAGAATTCGTTAATTCTGCACAGGATTCTACAATGTCAGGCGAAGTCCGTGGATGTTGTTGAAGAAGAAAAGAATGGCTATCTTAGTCCGGAAACGAACCCAATACAATCTGAGTTATTTTCTTCGACCGGTCAGCCTGTCTCGAATGAGAAACCAATGAAAGATAATTTACGTTTAGATTTACGAAAAGATATTGAAGTTGGTAAAGTTGATGAAAATCAGACAAGTTCAGATATAAGACGTGAAGACAGCGATGAATGGATTGAGAAATATCGGTCACTCAGAAAGAAAAGTAATAGTGATATTATACAAAGTTCTAGCGACAATGAATTATGGAAACTCGACGTGAGGAGTTCTAAATATATGAAAGAAGAATACTCTGAGGACGATGCGTCACCGAAAGTGAAACCCGAATCAATTAGTTCTCGGAGTGACTTTGACAATAATTTAACTCCTTTATATTTCACACATTGTGAATCGTCCAAATGTCTCACGGAAGTACCTCAAGACCCAGCGCCTTCATTACAAAAATCGCCTTCAACTAAATTACAAAGTTCTGTAGAGTCCCCCGTTAGTAGACAAATCGCAAAAAGCCCGAGTTTTTCTAAACCACAGTTCTCGCGTTTACAGTTTTCGCCACTTTCGCCGACGAGAAAGAAATCGTTAGCATCACCGGATAAATTTTGTCCGTTCCCTGTTAGTCCTAGTAGTAGACAACCGAAAGATGTTGGTCTCAAATTAGGATTATATAAAGATTTGAGTCCAATGAAATCACCTTCGAAATAATTGTGTATTAATACACGATGCATAATTTATTGTAAACTTTAGAAAAATTTGAATTTTTATATTCATTTCGATGACCATTCAGTTATGGAAGCAAATGAAAAATATAGTATAGAATATCATGTTAATAATCGACTATTAATCCTTGCAATAACATATTTTTCTTAATTACATTTAATATTTTTTGTATTAAATTTATGTTTAATACACATATTAAACTTATATTCATTCTTGTTTATTTTTTTTTAATAAACAAAAATAAATTATAAATAACTTGTAATTATATAGAGAAATAAGTACAATGTATTAAACATTTAATTAATATTTTGTCGCAAAGTGCAAGTAATACATTGACAGCAAATAAATACCCTCTCTCCTCCACCCTAAAGCAGTTATTCAGCGAAAATATTCCAATTTTCTATTATTCTGTTTGTTGCCATTTAGGTAAGTATTGTTTCAAATTAGTTGTTATCACCTAAATGATAACAAACAAAATAAATGTACCCGAACTGAATCACAGACAAAGAGATATATTTTAATTTTATACACAAACAATAAATATTCGTTTTGTTAAATATTTTATACATGTTTAATATTCACGTTATGTTATATTATACAAACTTTAAAGGATATAAAATCTATCCGTTCCTTATAAAAAAAAATGTATATAACAATAAGATTGTATTATATTGAAGATTGCAAGCCTAATAACAACATATTTTCTTTTTAACATTACGAAAGTAGACTTATATTTGTTTGAGAAATGTATATTAAAATTTTATTTCATCAGATATCTATCTTCCTTATGCATTTTCATAAGGAAGATAGGAATTGTATTTCACAGATAATATTTATTTATACTGTACTGTTAATTTTATTATGTAAAAAAGATTTAAAACCAAAATGCTAATAGGGATCATTTATTTCAGAACATTTACAATAAATTAGAAATTAATTTTTTTTCATAAACTGATTCAGATAAAGCTATTTGTCTATTGATAATAAAATTAATCCATATTACAGAAATTCTCTTCTAATAGACATAAATCTTTAAATACATATATACTACTGTTATTTGTATCAAAATAGATAGAAGTCCAAACTGATTATTCCTTTAAAAACCATTTTTATTCAGATAAATAATAAAATTACAATAAAACAGTTCATCGTTTCATTTTGAATATATTTCACTTTTTTATAGTAATTGTAAAGTTAAATTATTTAAACAATATGTAAACAATTAAATTCTATGAAGATAAATTTGTATAAGAAATAATAACGCAATTAGTTTCTCCTTTTTTATAATACAACGTAATTTTCAAGACAATGAAATTATAATAATAACGTTAATTTTAATAAGAATGTTATTTTTATAAATGTTCAATACAAATATAAAAAATGAGACAATACTATATAATTACGTTTATTATATTTAAATACAATCTAAGTCTCAGCGAAATGATTTTTTTAGAACATTTAATAATTTCAAGAAAAATACTTAAGTTTTATAGAAAGTTTAAAAAAATAATATAAAAAAAAATATTAAAATATATGTATAAAGTACTTCTTAATTTAGATTTTATAGGACTCAATCTTTACAAATACTCGAAGCCAGTAGTTAAAATCGTTACGCCTCTGTACTTGTAAATGAAATAAATTTGTTATACCGCGCCAATGATCCTTATTTCATACGTAATCATTAACAATAGGTTTATGTAATTATCAACGTCTCAGTGTAAAATACTTCAACTGTTTTACGTAATCTACTTTCTCTTTTTCCCTAACGTACATCCAATGCTCGGTACTCTACTAGTTGAACTGTTTAGATGGTAGTTGCATAGGTCGGTGCAAACTGCATCGTGTAGTGAATATATTTTAAAATATAAACTTTGTTTGGAGTGATATTGAGAGATGATCAAAGTACCAAAAATTAAGTGCCAAGCAAGACTGTCAATATAATGCAGATAATTTTGTTTCTAAAGTCGGACGTTTTGGTAATAATCTAAACATTTAATCTTCATTACAATATTATACCAGAAATATATAATTTTGCACGATTTGTTCATACGATATTATTTCTATATGTATATAAGAAATACATGACATATATATATATATATATATATATATATATATATATAACAAAACAATAAATACATTGTTTTTGCCAGTGACGTATTTCATTATTGTCAAAAAATAACTAAATAACTAGAAAAAATGTATTTTCCGGATTTCAAACTGTAGATATATATATTTATAATTTTTATCGAAAATATAAACAAACGTTACATTAAATAGTATAATGTCCTAATTAATAGAACGTATTGTAAAAGTAAATTTAAATATTATAGCTGATTATATTAATTTGGTTACTCGTATGGACCTGAATTAGCTCAATTCTAATTCTGCTATTGTGTAGTAAATTAATAACTTACATAATATAAGTATAAAAAATATTTTTCTTATAGACATTCATCTCAAGATATGCATATATATATATATATATATATATATATATATATATATATATATATATATATATATATATATATATATATATATATATATTTAAGCCTGTCCACTCATTTATATTATAGCAGCTTCATTACTTGTAAAATAAAAATGTTAGTTACACAGAAAAGACTGTTATTGTTTGTAAAATAAACATGTTCATTCAATTATTATAATATAAAAAGTATATATTTATGTATACTTATTGTTAAAATTCACTCTTTAATAAAAATACCAACAGTGAATGAATAGTAATTTGTTTGACATTTAATTTCTATTAATAAAAAAGCTCATTATTTTGTAGTACTTATGTTTCATTTTATAATTTATTATTTTTATGTATATACCAACTCATTTAGTCTGTTAATAACACATTCTTATATGTTACTTGATGTATTATTTAGAATGTTTTTTCAGAAAAATGTTATACAAAGTTTACAAAACCATAAAATATATTATTTCTGACTAGGTAGTCATTAACTTTCCAAAATTAACTAGTTATCACATATTTTCTAGCTCTGTAACATAACCTTAACTTTTATATTTGAAATTAGATGTTTCATATATATTCCTACACACACAAATATATATATATATATATATATATATATATATATATATATATATATATATGCATAGGCATGCATGTGTGTATGTATGTATATACACTTATATTCTATCAAAATATTCTTCAGTTAAGAAAATGATACTCTAGTTAAAAACTGTAAGAACCTCGTATTATTATAACTATAAACACTGAAAATAATTGTAAATTTGACTATAGTGATAGATTTTAAATGTACATTAGAAAAATAACAATCTAGAAGTCCGGCAAAATAGGAGGGCAAGTGCAAACTAAATGTTTATCACCATAAATATCATCAATTCTACCTACAGTAGGCCAGATCTTATTTTCGGCTTTCACAAAAGGCTGAAACAAAAATGAATAATCAAAATTAAATAAGATTATATGTATCATAATATTATAAAACTACTGAGGTACACAATTTTACTTACTGCAGGAAATGCAGCTTGTTCTCTTGTATAAGGTCTGTTCCAATCATCAGATATTACTTGGGCTTGTGTATGCGGTGCCATCTTTAAAGGATTTATTCTTTCGTCCATTCGTCCTTCCTCGATTTCACGAATTTCTTCTCTGATAGAAATTAATGTTTCGCAGAATCTGTCTAATTCTTCTTTATCTTCAGATTCAGTAGGTTCTATCATTAATGTTCCAACAACTGGCCATGACATTGTCGGTGCATGAAAACCTTTATAATTAAAATTATTATAAACATGTATACATGACTAACAGTTGCTCTCTTTAAATAATATATATATCTAACAATATATTCTTACCATAATCCATAAGTCTTTTTGCTATATCAACAACTTCAATATTTGCAGTTTTCTTTAAATCTCTGACATCAATTATGAATTCGTGTGCAACTAGATTAGACCCTGCTCCTTTAAATAATGTTTTGTAATGATTTTCCAAACGCTTACTCATGTAATTTGCATTCAGAATGGCGACTTGCGTAGCCTTACGCAAACCACGAGGCCCCATCATTTTAATATATGCCCAGGAAATTGGTAAAATAGCTGAAGATCCAAATGGAGCAGCACTGACCACACCGAAAGATTTAGATTCTTCACCGAAATCTGCCATGGGATCTACTACTGGATGACTTGGAAGGTATGGTGCTAAATGTTTTTTTCTAAAAATACAATTTTTAAATACACAAGTATTTTATATAGAACAAATTTTACGTATAATGTAAATCAAAATATAAATAAAATGAAGATAAATTTGAAGAAAATTCTAAATAAAGATTAAAAAAAATAATATTTTAATACAGAAAAACATAAAATATTATGATACTTACACACCGATAGGTCCCATTCCAGGGCCACCTCCTCCATGAGGAATACAAAATGTTTTATGTAGATTTAGATGTGAAACATCACTGCCGTAATCTCCAGGTCTACACAAACCGACCTGAGCATTCATATTTGCCCCATCCAAATAAACCTAAATAAATAAATATTATTTTAATAAATGTAAATATTTATTTTGTGTGTGTTATATACCTGTCCTCCATGTTGATGTATGATACTGCAAACTTCTGCAATATTGTCTTCAAAAACACCAAATGTCGATGGATATGTTATCATTAAACATGATAATTTTTGATTATATTTTTCAGCCTTCATGTAAAAAATGTAATACGATTACATAATGTTTTTTTAATAAATGAATATAATTTATGAATAAATTACCTTTGATTTTAAGTCTTGCATGTCTATAAAACCATCTTGATGTACTCTAATTGGTTCTACTTTCATACCTGCCATTTGAGCACTAGCAGGATTTGTACCATGTGCACTGACAGGAATTAAACAAATATCTCTATCTCCTTCACCCCTTGCCTCATGATACCCTTGTATTGCTCTTAATCCTGCATATTCTCCTTGCGCTCCACTATTTGGTTGAAAAGAAATCCTATCGTAACCAGTTATTTCACATAAATCCTTTTCGAGTTCTCTAAATAATTGAAAATAGCCTAGTGACTGAAATAGTGGAACGAATGGATGTATATCAGTAAAATGTTGAAAAGTGCACGGCATCATTTCAGTAGTTGAATTAAGTTTCATTGTACAAGATCCCTGAAAATGTAATTGTTTACTTTTCGTATATTATGTAAATATATGTACATATGTTTAAAATTGATGTATGTAAAATTATGAACAATAAAGAATATTAATATGTGTTTTAGTTATTAATGTAATATATTGAATCGATTTGTATTTAAAAAAAAATATTATTTCAAAATATATTGTGTTATTTTTTATTCCCAATATATCTATTTAGCATTAGTGTTTTATAGAATGTATATACAGTTGTGAACTTACTAAAGGAATCATCGAGTGAACTAAAGATACATCTTTGTTTTCTAAGGATTTCATATAACGTACAATTCTTGACTCAGAATGGTGTGTGTTGAACACTGGATGAGTTAAATATGGTGAAGTTCTTTTAAAATCTGAATTGTTAATATGGTGTTTGGATATTAACTGGGATTCAGAAAGCTGTAAAATAAACATTAAATGATAAGTATCATTGAAACTGTAGACAAGTTACTCTTTGTGCGTGTTAACTAATTCATAATTTCTTAATTTCAGATTTTCCAGAGAAATAATTGTTTTGTAAAAAATATCACAGAAGACTGAACTTGGTATGATATATACATACATACATTTATATATATATGTATAATATCGATAATATTAAACTTCATTGGTGTTCTTTTTACAGCTAAACATTTAACAACACAATTTTTTATTACTGTTCATATAAATACTATAAATATATTACCTCATTAATATTTTTTTTACATTGAAATATTGAAAGCATATCATTAACATCATTTAACATAACAGTTTCATCTAATGATATTCCTATCGTACTCTCGTCAGTGTATCTAAAATTAATTTTTTTTTCATAAGCTCTATGTTTAATATCTTCTAAATCACATTCTGGTTTAACTGTTATTGTATCAAAGAACTGTTTATTCAAAACAGTATGTCCACTTTCGATTAACCCTACAATTATTTTCAATATATTTTTTATAAGAAATTAATTGTATAATACTTTTTAGTCTTTACAGACTTATGTACTTACCAGCATTCAAAATTAATGTCATATTATGCACTCGGAGTGCAATATCTTTCAAACCTTTTGGTCCATGATAAACAGCAAACATTGCAGACATATTAGCAAGTAATGCTTGAGCAGTACAAATATTACTCGTGGCTTTATCTCTACGAATATGTTGTTCTCGAGTTTGCAATGCTAATCTATACGCATCATGACCAGATGCGTCTCTATAAAAATGAATATTGTTTTTATATGAAACTGTAATTTTGTGTTTGTTATAATAATACTACCTCGTTACTCCAATCATACGACCAGGCATTAATCTTACAAGTGATTGTTTACAAGAGAAAAATCCAGCATGTGGGCCTCCATAGCCTAACGGAACACCAAATCGCTGCGATGTGCCTACTGCAATGTCAACTCCAAATTCGGATGGAGGTCTAAGTAAAGTAAGACTTAATAAATCTGTTGCACAGCATACAAGAGTCTAAAAAAATTTTTTTGGATTAAAAACCAAATTTATTTTTCAAATATATATGAATTTTATTGGAATTATTTTATATGTAGATTATATATATGTATATATTTTCTATACATGTTTGTTACCTAATGTAACCTATTTATGTAACTGATGTATAAAACAAAACAATTTTAATTGTTGGTTAGAGTAAACATTGTTAACCTAACCTATACTTATGTTAAAACAAGTAAGCAATTTTTAAAATAATGATATATTTTTTTAAAGATTGCGATTAATTAAAGTATATCCTTTCTGTTCGTACAAACTACTTTTTAACATAAACCAATAATAATAAATTGATAATTAAACATAACTTACACCATTTGAATGGGCACTCTCGGATAATTTTGAAAAATCTATTACTGTTCCTTCAGTATCAGGATATTGAAACAATACTCCACAATAATCTCTATTGGAAAAATTAGCCTGTAGTACATCTCCTACTTCAACAGTGAGACCTAGAGGACTCACTCTGGTTTCTACTACAGATATTGTTTGCGGGTGGAGTTTGTCTGATATTAACAACTTCTTTCGTTTATTCTGTCTGGAAAATGAAATTAAGTTAATAAGATTTTCTTAATAAACTAATTTAAGTAAACTTGGAATTAATGCTCATAATTTTTAATCAGTGTATTGAATTAGCAAGAATTATTCAATGTCAAATGTTTAAAATTCAATAGTAGAATAAATACTTTATTAAATATCATTCAAGCCAACTTTTAGAATGCTACGTATAATCAATTAATACATATTACAAAATGAAATAAAAATTTCTATTATGTTTTAATATGTATTTATTGATTAAAAATCAAAAAAAGTATACAAACTGGTAAATTATTGTATTTCAAAATTATATGAATAACAATAGTAATTATATTTACCTAAAACATAAAGACATGGCTTCTGCTGCTGCAGTTCCTTCATCTAAAAGAGATGCATTGGCTACTTCCATTCCAGTTAAATCAGATACCATTGTTTGATAATTCAATAACCCTTCTAATCTACCTTGAGCTACTTCTGGTTGATACGGAGTATACTGAGTTGTCCTGACAAAAATTTAAGCCTATATATATATATATATATATATGCGTGAGGGCATATGTGCGACTTTATGTTTTGACTACTAAGCAAACCTATTTATTTGAAATTCTTCTGTATAAAATAATTTGTCTTTATTTTTAGTAACATTTAATAATCAAATACTTTTTTATATTCTAGCTATAGTTTAGAACTTATCTTCTTTGTTTCTGATATTATTACAAAACTCACAAATTTTAACTAAAATGAAGAATATATTTTTGTTAAAAATTTGAACTTTTGTAATAGTATCAAAAAAAATATTACTTATTTACAAACATAATAAATTAGTGCATTATTAAAGTAATATTTATATATATATATATATATATATATATATATATATATAATTATATAGGCTGATTAAGTTTAGACTTCAGACTGAGGCTTCATTAAAAAGGGCACAGAGGTTACGAAAAGTTATGCTATTTTTTATTTAGTATTTTAATTTAATTCAGCACTAAAATACTAAATACGGGATAACATGGTTTTTTATATTTTTTGCTTTTTTTTAATAAATTCGTCTGTAAGCCTAAGTTGAATCACCACATATTTAATAATAATAATATCTTATTAAATATGAAATTATTCAAATGCAAATTACCATCCTGGATTTTCGAAAATATTTCTCATTATCGTATGAGGTACACAACAATTGTAATATCCCATTCCAATGTATGTTCTCCATATTTGATTCCGTTCGGCTACTTTTCGGATACGTTTGATAAGTTCAAATTCGTCTTAAAAAAAGAATATTATTAAACATTTTAAACTAAATGTAATTATGCCGAATATTCTGTTGTTAAAAAATGGAAGATTGTTTTGAAAATCACATAACATGACGATTTTTATAAATTGAAATTGATTTAGATTTTTCAACTAATCAGAAAGAATTAGGAATTGATTTTCTTCCGTTTTTGTATCAGTTAGAATGACTTAAATTCATATAAATCACAATTTAAAAAATATTTGTTCATATTCTGTTTTGTATCATTTATATAAAAATTGTTTTCATTATTTGTATATAATTTTTAAAATATAGTAAGATAATAACTCTATTAATACTAATCGAAATTAAAAAGACATTTTATATTTGATATATTTCTGAAATATACTTTATATAATTTTCTTTCTAATTGAGTATCAAAATAATAATAAAAATTATTTCAATTATATATTAGTAATAATTTTATACATTTCATAAACATTAAAAACGTTACACCTAAATATACTTCATTTAACAATGTTTTATGAAACGTACTAATGTTTTATACACAAAACTCGTACCAATTCGAAAATATTTTTCAAACGTAGGAAGATTAAATTGCTAAAAGTCGATGCTAATGTGTTACGTACGTATCATGTGTCTAATCAACATGTTACACATATCTACACTGTTTAACTTAACATTTGACATTATTAAGACCCCCAGTGAACAATAAAGATAATTTTTTGTTTTGAACTTACTTGTATCTAACTTTAATTAGATGTAAAAACTGTTTATATTGTTTGAAAATAGTATATATTTGCATTAATAATCACATTAAATATCTGACGAACAGCACGTTAATTATGCATACAAATAAGTTTCTAATTTATTAAAAAATTAATTGAATCTGATAAAAAAATATGGTTGTAATGAAAATCTCGTAATAGATTTAATTTAAAAGTAGAGAAATAATTAATATTAGCGTTTTTCGATATTACTTATATCTAAATATTTTTTTAAAATATCACTAATCCATTCTTTTTATAAATAAATCGGACTCAATATACTGAAAATTTTCTTATTAAAATTTACAATAATTGTTAAATATTTTATTTTGTCTTCTCTGAAGACGATGACATCGCCATCGAAATGTATATAACAAAAATGTTCAATAAATATTTATTGAACATTTTTGGGGGGGTTTGTGGTGAAAAAAAATCATTAGAGAAATTTGATTTTGTTGTAGCTTGTATGCATTCCGATGGTGAAGTCATCACCAACGCACAGGCTCAGAATTAAACATCAAAATGAGTTTGATATAAAATAATCAAAAAATAATTTTTTTATATTTCGATAAGAAAAGTTTCTATGTGGCATACGATATAATTCATTTATAGAAACGAAATAGAGTCAAAACTGAAATTCTTACTGTAAAGGTTAATTACAATCACCAAATACTATTTTAGAATTTTATTATTATTTTCGAACAGTGATAAAATTATAAAAAGTATCTACACTAACTTAAACATACAGATATTCTTTAAAATAAATAGTTTATGTATCAAACTCATTTATGTTTAATTATATTTTAATATTGCCTTTTACTTATGGAAAATCTATTCATATAAGTAAAAGTAAAAAAAGAACACTCTTATAGTCGAGGAATTTAAATATTATAAATCTATAAAGTAATACTTGCTTGTAGGATTTTCAATATCGAGTTGCTTGTCTAATCTTATGCTGTTTGGTACTGCTTTGTTCGTTAATTCATCGAGAGTCTGAAATAGTTTTATATTACAATCTATAATGAAAATATAGGCACTTATTTATATATATATATATATATATATATATATATATATATATATGAGCTATGTGAATAAGTGGGTATTTTTTTTTAAATAATTATAAAATTCAATCTAATTTAAGGGTTTCAAACAGATAAATATATTCGAATAATTAATAATTATTAATGATCCTCGTCAATCACTTGAATATTTATCTTCTATGACTAGTTATGGCTTTAAGCCATCCTCAAGTAGCTTATTAATAAATTGTGTTTATCAACAAACTAAAATTATCAATATATTATTTGAACGCAACTGAAAAACTAAAACTAATCAGGTCAGATAAGTCCTCAAATGATTCATCAGGATAAACACCACGAGGATAATACAAATATCCGGACTATTAATATTTTTTCTTCTATAAGAGTTGGTTCATGCTTTTAACAATGAAAAATAGCATGCACATTGATTAAAAAAAGTCATAATATATTTATTAATTATCGGTAGAAAACTTATTAAAATTTTCAAAATTTCAGTATTATTTTTTCGTTTTTTAATGTTTATAAAAGATTTATTTGTTTCAAGACGTTTTATATCATTAAAAAAGATTAAACAATTTTTTGGTAAAAATATTAAAGGCATGGAATTAATTTTCTTGAATAATTTGTAAATAAGTTATTAATTTGCAAAGGTCCAACTCGTGGTCCCTGAAATAAGTTTCTTTAAGCTTGATGAGATGACAATAAATTTCGATTGCAATTTATCTACTTTATAATTAAAAACTTTTTTTGAATTTCATATTTTTAGATATTATTTTTGATGATTTGTTAAAACATTGATTAAAGTAAATAAAAATATTTAAATGTTCAAACACAACTATACTTTTTTATACAAAAAGTCCATAAATAATAAATAAACCTTTCAATGTATTCTAGACATACACGTGTAGATTGAAATATTTCTTTAACAATAACTTAAATCAATTCCATTCTAGACGATTGACATCTCAATCTTTGATAGTAAGATAAAAATACAATTATCGGAATGCATTTTAATTGCAAAAACATGTCTAAATCTAGATAATTGTAACAAATAGATTACATTAAATTATCTCGAACATTTCTTTTTAACTAAAACATTATTTTCAGTTCTGCATGTAATTTGATATTAACTTTTTGAGAATCCTTATTCTTTTTTAATAATATTAATTCATCAACAATAAATAATTATTTGAAAGTATCAGCTATTCTATTTTTTATAGCATTTTATAGATTTATGAAAAGTGAAATATATTTTTTTAAACCAGAGAAACAGCTCTTTTTTTAATGAATTATTTACAACCATACATTATAATCAATATTTTGTTCATTCAAACATTTTAAAAGAAAATTTTGTCTTAGTTAATAGTTATTTAGATTTTTTTCGTTAAAATTCATTTTTATTCTTTAGAATTACTCGTAATATTTCAATTAATAACAAAATGTTAAATATAAGAAAAAATTTTTTTTAAAAAATTAAAGCTATAAAAATATGTATAATAATTCTGATATAAATTATTTGCAAGGTTATGAATATTAGTGAAAAGAATATAAAATTTAGCTATATAAAAATTAAAAAAAGATTTTAGATTAGTCTAAAAGAATTTATTTTATTTATAATTTCAATCAGTGTAAAATAATTTCTGATTATCTTATAATCCGAAAATATTTTTATATTGTTTTACATTAATAAATCCAAGAGTATGCTCTTGAATTTATTAATGTAAAACAATAAACTATTTTTTTTAAACTCTATTATTATTTTTATTGCCAATTTGAATTTAAACTGAATAAGACTATCATAACTTAAACGATTAATGTGTTTAATTATTTAACATCGTTTCCTGATTTTTAATTCTCTCTCTATGAGAAATACAAGTTATATTTTGAAGATACTTTTATGTTTTTAATATAAAAATGAATTAATAAGAATCGATTTTGATAAAATAATTGAAATTGGTGAAAGAAATAAATGCAAACACAATCGTATTATATGTCTGTCGGAAAAAGACAAGTTATTTTAGAACAAAAACATCAAAAATATAATTTAGATTGATTATATTACTGAAAAGGTACAAATGAAATTAATTTGTTGATAAAGGTATTTTCTACTTATTATTATTCTACTCGTTCTCTTTGACCTCAATTAGCGTACCATTGTAACTAATAATATTTTGTAAAATGCGTATATTAATTAAAAACTATATATATATAGAGAGAGAGAGAGAGAGAGAGTGAGATAGAAATAATGTCAAAATAGAATATTATAAAACATTTTATTTCGCATATAAAAATATTTTATTAACACGAAGATAAATATTTGGAGCTAAAAAAGAATTTAGTTATATATGTATGTATATATATATATATATAAAGAGAGAGAGAGAGAATATCATATTTGAAGCTAGAAAAGAATTTAACAATATATATATAGAGAGAGAGAGAGAGAGAGAAAATATCAAAATAGAATAATATAAAACATTTTATTTGGTATAAAATAATATTTTATTAACACGATGATAAATATTTGTAGCTAAAAAAGAATTTAGTTCTATATTTATATATACATATATATATATATATATATATATATATATATAGATAGGGAGAGAGAGAATGTCAACATAGAATAATTTAAAACATTTTATTTGACATGGCATAACATTCTATTAAGACGAAGATAAATATTTGGAGTTAAAAAAGAATTTAGTTATATATGTATGTATGTATATATTATATATATTTATATATATATATATATATATATATATATATATATATATATATATATATATAAAGAGAGAGAGAGAGAAAATGTTAAAATGGAATAGTATAAAACATTTTATTTAGTATAAAATAATATTTCATTAACACGAAGATCAATATTTGGAGCTAGAAAAGAATAGCTATATATATATATATAATATTATAAATATTTGTATTATTAGATATATTTCAGCAAAATATTTTAGTAATCAGTCCGTTATATCTCGGTTGAATGAACAGATATTTGGGGTCTTAGGACGCGTTGATAACTTATCATTAGTGTCCGAATAATAATTGAAAATTATAGGTGGAAATCACTTCTTTCTATTATAAAATTAAAATATTCAAATTCGTTATTTCTAATTATAATGCTTTCAAATGCAAGAAAAATATGTTAAAAAAGTGGAAGTACTCTTGACATCATGAAAAATAATTTATTTTAATGAAAACTTTTTTTATATGTTATTATCAATTTCATAAATTCTTTATGAATACCAATTGATTATAAAATGCTTATATATATATATATATATATATTATATATTGATTATATGTAAAATATATTAGTAGTCATGAAAAAGAGTATTTAAAAATTAACAGATTATACCTTAAATCCTAATAAATCAAGCATAGTAATAATATCATGATCTCGAGGTCCAATATGTCTATCAGGAAATTCTTCTCTTGGAGGAAACATTGCATTCAGTTTACCCTCTGTTTTCACATTTTCACTCATACATCTTTTATTTATATTCAAACACGTATATACTTTTTCATTTAATAACTTTCGATTAAACGAAATCAATCGTGCAGACCGTAATATTAACACTTTATGCATTTTCAATTATATATTTGTTAACATTTATTTAAATAAAGTTCATAACTTAAACATTTACTATAATTAAAAGTGCATTAAATCACTGCTAATAGAATACTGAATATGCATGAGTTTCGCGTATCTTATTTTTCAATGTTCAATGTAAAGATTATCTGTTGTTGGTTACAAATATTATAAATATTAGTTGTGAATGATTATGTATTTATGTCAAAGGTCGACTGTTGATTATGAATGTATTATAATCGGTCTATAATAAACAAAAATACGATGTTAAGTTGATTTTTAAAGATCACAGATTAGTAATTGTTTGGCCAAAGTAAGAATGCATACTTATATAATGACAAATTTGGAACGTAAACTGATATAAAATTATATAAGTATCTTAATATTATACACAATGACATTTTTTTAAATATATATTAGGTGTATCAATTAATTCGGTGCTTTTTTTCATAGAAAATGAACGTTTACAGAAGAACAGAATACATTTCAATCCCCAAATATTCACCATTATTTTGTGTAACTTTCTCTTGTAAAATAGATGGTGGCTTTGAATCGATGAATTCGTAATGTATTTTCGGATCTTTTTCACTGTTTTGACATTTTTTTGGGTATTTTACACGTCACAACACCTTCCTCCAAATCATAATATATCATTCCTGCGACACTGACAACATTTTTTTTCAACAATACAAAAAGTGTGTAATCCCTAATATACTGCTTTTCTGGCTCCATTGTATTCACTACTGCTTTTTGAGGTTATGCCAACTGATTGGCAAAGATATATAGTATTTTTTAAATGTTAAGATTGGCACTTCAAAAAACGACGAGAAAATATTTTAATTTAAAACAGTGTTATGACATGTTACATGAAATGTCACACCTAATACATATGCCAGTAAAATATTTAATACTTACGAACATTTTCTTGATAAAAGTAGAATTAAAATTGAATTAGTAATAAATTGAAATTTTATTTATTGTACAAGAATCGACAATTATTTTTAAGTGTTTAAACAATTAGCCATTTAATAACATTGCATTTTTTATATAAAATATGACAAATAGTATTTATTTTAAATAAATATCTTTTTTAAAATGTTAATATATCATATTAATATTTTAATATCATATTGTTAATAGTTATCCATATAAAATTTTAAAATTATTATCTAACCGTTAATAAAAAATTCTATTTTTTTTATAAAATAGAGTTAATAATCTCAACCCGAAAGACCGAAATTTCGATCTTTGAGCGAGGGATTAAAATTCCTAAAAAAACAATATTTCTGCCCGTCCCTTGAAACATCACAACCCGAAAGACTGCTTTTAAGAAAAATAATTGTGGGAGTCTAGGGCTTAAAGGGTTAATGTTCAAAAGCATGAAATCTAATTCTTAAATTTGTATCTGCATTGTAGATGTATATAGTTGTGAAATAACTAACACAATGGAATTATGACGAATATATAATTAAAAAATAAATTGGTAGTACAAATAAAACACTAAAAATGAGTACCGTTATTTTTTTATATAAAAAATGTTGTAAGATTTTATACTTTGATAAAGTTATTCATATTTAAGTAGCAATACGGTCAATTTCAAAATGTAGTTGAACTTATAACAGGTTGTATTTTTACACATGGAACTCTTCAGTTCAGTGGCTTCATATCTTGCTATCCAATAAAGGTTCAAACTATTCAAAAACTTGAATCAGTGATGCATAAGTCGTAGGTTTTGTACTCGATACTCAGTGAGTTTCGTTAAACACCTGCGGATAATATTAGGTTCTTCAAAATTTAGTTGCAGATAATTTTGTTTGCTGTATCTTTAGTCCCAGAATTTATGTCGTATTTGGAATGACTTATTAATATATTAGTATTTTAAATTAAATTTCATAGCATCGATCGTTCTTAACACGACTACGGACACTATTAAAATCGTGCGTAGAAACTTACAAGTGTTTCACGAAACTAAACAACATTTCAAAACCTGTAGATATTTTTTTATATCAATTATTAAACCAAATAAGCATAAAAAATCAATTTAGTCTTGTCCCCAAACAACACTTGGCTGTAGATGCTGTAGCCATCTTGTCTGCGAACGTGTTAATTAAGAAATAAATTGCCACTTAAGTCATTTATTCCTTAAAAAAAAAACAAAGAAAACAGAAACTGTTTTATTACTTTGAAATCTTTTTCATTTTTTTTGTAATTTATATCTAAAGTTATTTTTTTCAATAGAGTTTTTGTTTTAATTCCCTTTTTATGAAATTTTTTCATTAGAAATAATTCCATTTGTGTTTCTTACGCTCTGTTTTCTTTAAAAATGTTTTCGACTCTTAATTTTTACTTCTTTTTTAAAATTGATATCACTATACTTGAAGTGAAAAATTGAAAATAAAAATATATATTTTTCTACGCTTATTGTGATATAAATTTCTGTACAAGTCATTATTAATGAACATTTTCCATGTGAAATGAATGAATTCAGTTTGAATTAAAAATGGACTGTATGACAAACTAGTGGATTAGTTAAATGTAACATTATACATATTACAACACTTAAATGCTAAAACTACTCTCCGGACACAAGAGAATTGTCTAATGCGGCTGCTAGGAACATACATATGTATATGTGTACTGCTTATATCTTATCATGGAGTTATTAGTTTAATCAGAGAATGCAGAAAATATATCTTCATGTTCTCTTACATGTACATAAGAGAACGGTTCGCTAATCGTTCGTCTCTATTCAAAATAAAAACGGACTTTTCTAAGACACATTAAATTAGTGCTTTTAATTCGTCGTGTCGTTCAAGTTTGGTGTATTTTTTTCTCGAATGAAATCGTATCAAAACATAAATTAAAATAGTTCTAATCGTCGCTCTTCTAATAATACCACAACGGAGAACGAAACGCTATCAATTACGACTTTTTCACAACGATTACCATAAAATCGTTGTGATGTATTAGTTATACACCGAGTCCCTACGCAGACAGTAACCACCTTCGTATCTCTCGAATAAAAGCGCTTTACTAATCTAGTCTCGTTCGTGAATTCTGTGCGCTTAATTAACTTCCGCAAATCGCCTCAGCTGACGACGCGGTCCAATCCTACACGGATTACTAATATGCATTCGTATTAACAATAATGCTTTAAGCATGGGGTAAACTCGAAACACTCTATAATTACTTTGTTCACTATGTATATATATATATATATCATTTAGAAGGTCATCACAGTATCAACTAACGGGATTGTTATTAGTGTTACCGTCCATTGTTAAAATAATGAACGTTACAAAGATGCCAATTGCGATATTCGATGTAAATTTGTGTGCTGTTTATATCAATTGACTTTTTAGTGGATGCAGAATTGTTTTTGTTATGTTTGTTGATTACGGTTTTTCACATTTCACCATTAATTCATATGTGAATGCACTGTCTGTTTTATTTCATTGTATCAAACACAACAATGAATAAATTGAAACAACTGGTGCGTTTCGAAGATGAAGAATACCAAAATAGAGGTGTGCAGTTTAAATTTTGTTTACATTTTCATTCATTAATTGATTGATTCATTGATACATTTCGCATGCTTCCTGCAACACATATATGTTTTTTTTTAGAAAAATTGTAAATGAAAAATACGTTTTCTTTTAATATTTACATATTTTAGAATTTAAATATAACTGGAACATTCATAAAAATAACAAAAAGTATATGTTTGCATGTTCGAACACAGGTGTTATTGTTTTGTATAGACTTTTTGTAGTTTTAAGGAACTTTCAAATAATTCTTATTTATGTTTGTTAAATAAACAAAATATTTGTTAGATTAATATAAGATATTTAATGAATAGTACTTGAAATAAAGAAAATATACTTGTAATTTATTAGTAATGTCATTATCTTTAGTACAACGTATTAATATGTTGACTTTATAAAAATCCTAATTAATAGAATATTATAATTGTTATAAACATCATTCATCATCAATTTAAAAAGCATGCAAAATATTTTTTGAAAAAAATATTGTTTCAAAATATGAAAATGTGTCAAAAAATATAAACATATTACATAAATATTATTGTAGTTTATTTTTAGAATGAGAATTAAACTGCGTATTACGGTTAAATTGAATTTAAAAACAATCATTTTTATATCTATTTTTTATATGAAACACTAAAAAGAAATTATTCGTTTGATTCAATAATCATTCTACTATTTTAGAAGTTTGTTCGTATTTAGAACATTTTTTTAATTTTGAAAATAGATAAATATCTTGCATAAAAGTTAAATAAATAAATAAATATGTTATAAAATAATGAATATCAATAATATAATTTAAATATAAGTTTTGCAGTTGCTCAAATCAAATTCTATGCATTTTCAATATTTTTGTCTTAAATAAGACGTAGTATTACTTAGAAAAATCTTAATATGGTGATATAAGTTATAATTTAAAAAAAATTGAAATATAATTATAATTATTTTGATTAAAAAATTGCTATATTCTATACAATTATTTTCAATAGTAATATAATTTGAATATAAGTTAAAATAAATTCTAATTAATTAATTCTAATTCTAATTAATATATATTCAAAATAAATTCTATGCATTTTCAATACTTTTTTCTTAAATAAGAAGTATAATTTGAAAAAATCTAAATATGATGATATATTTTATAATCTAGAAGAAATTAAAATATAATAATTATTTTGATTTAAAAAAATTGATATATTCTATACAATTATTTTCAATAGAAAAAAAATTCAACTCCTTGTTCTCATTTCAATAATAATAAATCTATTTGATAAAATTCGAAATTTAAAAATATGTTTACATCAAAATACAAATTTAAAAAATTTAATATTCTATATAATAATAAATGACTAGTATATTTGTTTCATTTATCATACAAATATTTAATCCAAATTCCGTTTAAATTTGTCAACTAAAAATAATCAAAATAGAGTATGTATTATATATATATATATATATATATATATATATATATATATATTTGTGTACATATCTAGAAAGTTCATATATAATAAAATTTATGTTTCCCTAGAGCTTTAAGTCCTATAAGGGCAGTAAAATCTTTAGAATAAATGAAATACGTAAACAAAACCACAGTAAAGAGATGACAATCTCAATAGTGGAACAAAATATTGAATTAAATTTTTATTAGGTTTTATTGTTCTATGTGCAATAAAAAAACATTGTTGTGTAACTTATTTGATTACTTCCGTATTAATTTTTTTTAATTTGTGATATTAGATGTTTGTACAGAGTGAATTGATTGATTTATTTATTAATTGAATCTATGAGATGATTATTTTGGTTTAATATATATATATATATATAAAGAGAGAGAGAGAGAGATTGATAGATACATATAGATAAAGATATAGATATAGAAAGAGATTGATAGATTATTGAAATGAAGAATATAAAAATATTACTATGAGTATTTTTAATTTGTAAATATTTATAAGTTTGTAATAGATAAATTTCAATAGATGAAAATCAATATAAAGGTTTTTATGATAATTGTAAATATTTCATAGTTTACTGGGAGTTTTAAAAGTATACTTGTTTTTTTCTTTCAGTTTGAATTTAAAAAACATAACGAAATGAATATTTTACTAATAAATGTTAAAAATTTCTTACATTATCTAAAAATCATAATAAACATGAATGATCGTAATTATTAAATTATATAAAATATAAACGAATAGTTAATTGAAACAAATTAAAATTGTTTCTATTTACTTTATTTAAAAATTATTTTACAATATTTTTTTTGATATTAATCCTTTAAGTACCGAGGAGCGATATATAACTCTACAAATATTTGTGAAAAGTGCTAAGTGCGATATACCTCTTCTTGGTCATCTAAGTGCTATAACTGCATAACTAAATCATCTTTGCTTCATAAAAAGGACCTCAAAAGCTAATTCATACATACTTTTATGTGTTCTATCCGTTTTATTCGAAGGCCGTGTGCAAAAATTGACTAAATGGCCGACTAAACTAAATTAATGAATTTAGTGTCGATGTTACAGTTCAAACTGTGCGAAAAGTTGCCGCGACTAAATTAAATCTTATGTTTTATTTTGTACATTTATCTACCTTTATTTCCAAAATATTGATGTTAGCAGAAAAAAAATCACCTATGTATTATATTTTTTTCCGACAAGAGCAAACAGTGTCCGGGTAAAAACTTAAAATAAATTTCTTGTATATTTAATTTTTTTTTAGTAAAACCGTTCGATTTTTTTTTAAATTTTATTAGCAGTAAAGGAATTCCAATATGTTATTAGTATTGTGTTACAATTTAATTAACTTTAACTCAAAATTGACCAAAATATATATTTTTTTTTCTATAAGCATGCATTTTTGCTTATCTTAAAATTGTCTGGTATTTTTTGTAAATGTATGAAAATTTCCACTGGCACTCGAAGTGTTAATTATTGCAAACACAGAGTTTCCTTTTTGCTCTTGGTATCTATAGGCACCAGTTATATTATAACTTTAAGAGACTTAAGTCAATAACATAATAAAATATCAAAATATTAATATGAAAAAAAAGTATTTTCAATATTTTTGTCGTTTCTTTTTAATATTACTATTTTCTGATTATTGAGAATCATAACATTCAATTTACTTACAGATATAAATATATTTGAACTTAACATTCTGTATTATTTAAAATCTTAAAAAATATTAACATTAGAATAATAAACCTTACTTCCCCCTCCCATATGTATGTAAATATATATATATATATATATATATATATATATATATATGATATAATATTCA
The DNA here is from genome assembly GCA_034766995.1 of Acanthacorydalis orientalis. Classification (NCBI taxonomy): domain Eukaryota; kingdom Metazoa; phylum Arthropoda; class Insecta; order Megaloptera; family Corydalidae; genus Acanthacorydalis; species Acanthacorydalis orientalis. The sequence continues at coordinate 32,775,764 of CM068320.1, forward strand.
ATTAAAAAAAATAATAAAATGACACTGTGGATAAATTCTCTTTCACAAATGGATTCTTTTTATGTATAATTTTCTTGAGCTCTCGCGTTTTTAAGATTTTGGCTCCATTGATATGAAAATAAGCAATAATCAGAAATGATTAATGATGATTTAAAAAAAATTTTCTGTGGTTTGTGGAGTGAAAAACGAATTAATTTGTGAAAACTAGATAAATGAAATATTATATTTTCAAGGTTTATTTTATAGTTGATTTTAGTTTACTAGAATATGTTTATAATGTAAAAGTCAATTTACAAAAGTCAAATTTTAGTTTTGTTCAAAACTGTCATATATTTTATAAAATTAAATTGAAGAAAATAAAATTCACTCATTTTAAACTTAAATCTTCTTATTCTAATACAGGTTTCTCAGCTTCCACAATTTCACTTTAAAAAAATGAATATTAGTTTAGTTTGTAAAAAAATAAATTGTTGACTAGTATTCAAGATCAGAGAGGGATCCTAGAGGAGGACCCATAATATCTATATGCACTTGAATACGAATTAAATAAACATTATTCTAAAAAAGTTCAAAGTTTCGAAGATTATTTTAATTTCATTATTTTCAAACAGTATCAAAGTTTAAACTTTTAAATTCTTATCATAATTTATGACAAATATTTTTTATACAACAAGCAGAAACAAATTAATACAGTTACTGTAAATATACTAAAAGATCACATTCGAAAAGACAGTAAATTTAAGTGCTATGAACTAGTCGATTAAATTATATACTCTGTCTATACTCTTAAAGATTCCAAGTTTTTTGACCTTTTTGTTAAAATAAAATAATCTCTTATGTATTTTTATATTCAGTTCAGTTTCTGTTCATATATTTATATCACTTCTTATTTCAACTTTTATTCAGAGATTGTCAAACTTGGTTCAAATATGTACATATTGCAATTTCAGTTTTTATAATATAAAAAGTAATGACAAGAACTGAGTACAAAAAGTGTTTTTTTTTTCGAAATTTAACTAAGTTTTATTTTAATTTAAGATATATGATTCTTTGAATTTAAATTTTATTTCATTACTTCTTTTATGAGATGTAAAAATTAATTCAGTACCTTGTTTATATAAAATGAATATTTGTGGAAAACGGAATACAATTCAATCCTCAAAATATCCCTCATTATTTTGTATAATTTTTTCCTTCTGTTGAGTAACTAACGAATCCCTTATAGCATTTTTGGATCTCTTCCACTGTTTCAGCATTTTTCTTTTGCACGTTTTATACTTCACAATATCTTCTCCAAGCCCGAATAAATTATTTCCACAGCTTCAACAGCTTTTTTTCAACTCGAATGCGAAAAGTGTGCATTACATAATATACTATTTTTCGAAAATTCTATCGTGTTCACTACTGTTTTGTGAGGTCATGCCAACTATCCTCAACCAAGATATATAATATTTTTAAACGTTAATGTTAACAATTGAAAATCTTAAAACGGCAAGAAAATATTTTAATTTAAGACAGAGTTACGATTGAGACAATTTAGAGGCACCGAATTAATTTTAACACCTAATAACATTCTTTACATGCAATAAATACCGAAGTGTGAAAACAATTACATAATGAATTGTTTTATTTTTTCAAGAAAATTTCAAAACTTGTCTGTATTTTTTAATTCAATGATTCGCGAAAAGTCTCGGAAAAGGCCGATTAAACGAAACGAAAGAATCATATTTCACATTGTTCAGATTACTCAGAAGAGCAATTATGTATCATTATCATTATAAATGCTTTTCTCTGAAGCTCAGCAGATCCGTGATTCTGTTTAGCAATAATAGTCAGTATTTTCAATTATGCACAAGATGATGGATTAAAGTTATCGCAATATACGAAATTGAATTCAGTGTGATGTAAAGATGTTTAACATTTTTGGGGTTAATTAGTAGAATACTTATTTAATTAATTTTATCTATCAGATAATCGACCAGTTCAAATTTTTAAGTAAATCGACTTTTTTAAAAAATTAAAAACATTAAGTGTATTCATTTAATATGTAATTTAATTCAGTTTTTATATTTCACAATATTTTAAAATGTGAAAAGTGTGAATTGTTTATATGTGAGTTTATTTAGAAGAAAAATAAAAAAGCACCTTTCCTTTATTAAAAATAAAAAACTGATTGACTTAGTAAATGTTTTTTAAAAATATATATAACTAACGACTATTTGTCTTCCATTTTCGATTAAAATACGTGCATCTAATATGATTTCTTCTTTAAACAAACAATATGTGTTAAATCAAATTGAATATTTATTGGTAAGTGGTTATATACATAATCACGAAATCTTTTTATTTACATCCTTAGCTTATATATATATATATATATATATATATATATATATATATATATATATATATGTATATGTATGTATGTATGTATGATTATTGTGAAATTTACAGTCATTAAAAAATAAACTACATAAATATAAAAAAATGTAGACATTGCCTTGACATAAAATATTAATTTCTTGTGATCTAAAGAAAAACCTGAAATAATAATTATATTTTTATTAAAGAAACCTAATTATTTAACTTGTAATAAATAATTTCTCTCTTGTAAGAACATTTTATTTTATATTTTTAATATACTGCGAAGAAAACATTTATAATATTTTAAGTTTATTGTAATATTTAGCATTTTTTTAAAAAAAATGTTTAGTAAATTAGAAATTTAATAAAAATACAATTCAAATATTAGGTAGGTAGAAAAATAATTGCGGTTTATGACCTTCAAATTATTATACATTTCCGTAATTGTTTTCTATCAACTTAATACTTGAATAAGACTGTGAAATAAACATAAATCTTGTAGAAAATATAACATTAATTTTAATAAACGAACTAGAGATACGCATGGCCATTTTTATACATTTTTTCTGTATCTTTCTTTAGTATCATTTTTATTTTCTAAAATTAATAATGAACTTGTTATTTAATACTTTTCACTAGTTTCTAGAAAACAGTTTTTATTAGTAGATCAATAATAGTGTTTTAAAGTAAATATAGATTTTTTTATATTCATTTGATTACATTTTAATAATATAAAATAAGAATTATTAATGCTTTTTTTATTCTAATCACTCATATTTTATATAAAATTATTGTTTATAAATATTTTTATCTCAAATTAAATTCAGTTCTAAATAGTAACAAAAAGTTTTTACACTAGAATCAGTTTTACATGTTGTTTGGATACGACGGATCTTTTCAGAGAGTAAAAAATATATAAAGATAAATATTTTATTAGTATTATAAACAATTTTTACGTTCTTTTTCATGTTGTATAATTAAAATAAACTGGAGAATCGAATTTGTAAGAGGAATATAAATTATAGAATAGGTTTCTAATAAAAAATTAAGGAAAGAACAAATTTTACATTGATGTTACACAAATAATTTTTATGAAAAATTGTTTTCGTTGATGAAACATTGATATAATACACTGATTTTTTTGAAAAATTTCAACAAATAAAATAATACATTTTCTGATACAAGTTTCAGCATAACCTAAAATAAAAATCCGAAAAAATTTAAAGATAGTTCACAAGATGTCCGTGTATTCATATCTAGTTGTTGCATTTTCGTCACAGAATTAAAACCGGTGCCAAAAATATTAGATTAAATTTTGGAGTTTAAAATAAAATTAATAGTAATAAATTATCATTTATTCAACAAATCCAGTGTACAAGAAAAAACCAATAAGCGACCACTAAGAACATTAAAAATATTGTATACATGGATGAATTTATTAAAATTTTGAAAAGTTTAGTGTTATAATATTTATTTTAATTTACATTTGAATAAATGTTAATTATTTATATTGAATGAATTTATTTTTTTATATTTCTTTGTCTAAAAAATTCGATGCATAGATATTAAAATTTTAAAAGTCCGTTTTCAATATCAATATTGCTTCAGTTATTTCTTTCTTACATTTGTTTCGATCGATATATATTTAAAAAAATACAAATAAAATAAAACTGATAACTGTTTTGAATCACAATTTTTCTTGAATGATAAACAAGAATTCATCCAACAATTATAAATAAATAAAAAAGTATATTTGAACAGTAGTTTATATTATTGAAAATTCAGACAGCTCAGTTAAATGATATGAAATATTATATTAATTTAAATATAGAAATAAATTTATAGACAATATACTGAAGCATAAGTCATATATATATATATATATATATATATATATATATATATATATATATATATATATATATGTTTATAAATAACTGAAAATCTGAAAAACCACAAAACATTACCATAATTTCTACGTATTTCTCTAAATTATTCCTCGCATCATCTCTATTTTCAAATATAAATTTAAAATATCGATCAAACTTGTTATTCTTACCAAGTTTTGTTGATGGAAAGTCAAAATGTAAAAAAGGCAATTTCAGATACAAAAGAATGTATGCTTAATACCAGAATCAGTTTGGAATATATTTAGAAAACTGTGTCAAGTGTATCTATTTACTAATTAAAAATATTTCCAAATAAAAAATAATTGAACAAAGAAATATTTGTTGTATATTTTCTTAATTAATTTTTTTAATAAGTTGCAGTATGTGATTTCTATTCAATAAAAAATACTTACAAATTTTATTTTCAATTTAAAATCTGTGAAACTAGTTTTATTTCGAGGAATAATTGCGGTAAAGTTATTTTAAAATTATAAATTTATTTGTTTTATTTTTATTATATATCGATACGTTTTTTTAAAAAAAAATAATTTAAAAAGTAGTGACGACAAAGAAACATGAAAAAATATATTTTTGTTATTGAAAATATATTATTTATTAACTTGAAATATAATCGTATTTATTTTTATAATATGTTTTTTTAATTATCAATAAGGTGTATTTGAACGCTCTTATTATATAAAGTAATTATTTTAAAATTATAAATTAAATTAAAAACTGGAATTAATTTACTTTATAAAAAGGAAATTTTAATCTGAATATCTTTTATGCTATTTTTTATATTTTAATAAATTATAACAATTTTTATACATACACATATTTAGGTCCAATTAATACAAGCAGTATTTTGGAATTCTCTATTAATATTTTAAAAATAAACTTATATAAATAAATGAAATTATAAAAATATTTTATAAATAAATGAAATTTAGATAAATTTTAATGTCCATTCCATTGTTGTGTCAGCGTAAGAACGCTTCATGGGTGTTCAGTGCGAGGTACGAAGGCCTCAATAATATTTTAATTTATATATGAGTTAATCATTTCGTATTATTTAAATTATTTTCACCTGGTGTAAAATTTAAATAATTAATGTTACTGTAACTATTAACATTTTTTATCATGTACGAATTGTGTAGCCAAATATATATGTTTGTTTATATATAGAGAGTGAGGGAGGCACGGAAGGAAAATGAGATATAGTGTATCACATCTAACATATAAAAATATTAGATTTTTCAGTAACTTGATGTTCTGAAAATGATTTCTTTGTCATCTAAATGCCTATAAGTGACAATCAGAAAGAATCAATAATAATTATTGAATATTTTTGATCTACAATTGTTGATGTTATTTATGTGGTGAAAAAAAATTCATTTGTGAAAATGAATTTGGGCACAATACCAGAATTGCATTTTTAAAAAAATATTTACAGGTTTTTTCTATAAATAAAATATTTAAAATAGTTTTTAGTATTAATAATATTTAAAAAGTAAGGGATCTTGCTTATAATCTTACAGTAACACTACAACTAGGTATTATTAGTCAATAGTACTCTTTATATCACTAGAACTAGTCATACTTGTAAATTTATCCTTAATAAACTTAGATAAGATGAAATATGGATAGAACTAATAGGAAAATTCACATTACTTACTAGTGAAACCCTGTTACAATATTTACTAAAATATTATGAGGTCTAACGCCCAGTGAGGTTAATCCCAATATTTTTCTTACAAAAAAAATTAAGGAAAGAGAAGGCATGACATCAAAACATCTTATTAACTGACTAATATATACCTAACCATTTTTCCCACTTCATAATCAATTTCTTTTAAATATTTCACGTGAATACACTACCAAATATTTATCAAATATTTGTAATTTCTATTGTACTGTTGAAAATATCATTGACCTAAATGCAATAATTGTTTTTAAAGTGTCATAGGAGATAGGGGATCTCGCTGGCCGGGAGATATTAATAACTTAAATAAACGTAATTGGTCATAAATATGATTTATGTATTAGTATTGAGACTTTATATGAATATATATATATATGTGTGTGTGTGTGTGTATATATATATATATATATATATATATATATATATGTGTGTGTATATATATAATTGTATCAGATATGTGACTGATTTATGTTTATAAAAGCGCATCTTACATTTATAATATTTTCTTAATAAAAAAAAAATAGGTTTTAAATAAATATTTGTTACCTACACGATTGTTCATTAAAAGAAAAAATAATTCTAAATATTTATAATTTTTCAAAAATTTATAATATATTTAATTCAAATTATAGCTGTAAATACATACACACACGTACAAAAAAAAAATATATATATATATATATATATATATATATATATGTGTGTGTTTGTGCATGTGTGTGTATGCGTATGAGGGGGAGTGTATTTGTACTTAAAATTTGAATTAAACATTTTGCAAATTTCAAGAAAAATTTTAAATTGGTTTGTCATAAAAATTTGCTGCTGATATTCTTAAATCATTGTTAAAATCAAAATTTCAATAATTTAAAGATTAATTGTAAAAATTCGCATTTACATGATCCACAGTACAAATTGGTTTTCAATGTATTGGAAAAGTATATATATATATATATATATATATATATATATTTGTGTGCGGGTGTGTATTTTCATATACATATTTAATTAAAAAAAGTGTAATTTTCACCATCATTGTCAATTGCATAATTATAAATCACAATGAACTAGATTAGATACTTATCAAATACCATGGATCCAAAAAATGTGATTAATAATAATGCTGTTACCACTTTACAATTATTAAGATATATAAAACTAGCATTATTTCAATTACAAGTGGGTTGAACATGATAAACCATCACTAGCTTACATATTCATAGTAATAAAAACTGACCATGGCCTATCTTTGTATGATTTCATTCCATTGTTTTCTATTTGAATAAATACTTGACACATTTGTAGGAATGTAATCAATACAATCAAATAAATGAATAATTTGACGCGTTCGCAACAAAAAGGCTATTTGAAATTTATCTCTATCGAATAAAAGTTTACACATCTTTAGAAAATTCGTTTGTAAATGAAATAAGTTTAAAACGCATATGCTACAATTAAAAAAATGATTCATATACGATAATTTATCAAGAAGTATAGAAATGTAATTGAACAGATTTGTGAAGAAATATTTTAAACCAATACGATAATGTTAAATAAACTGTTTGTAAGAGACATAAAAAGAAATTCATTTAGGTCGTATTTGATTGTAAATTAATTATTAATTTTATGTTAATTGAAATCAAAATTTAAAATAACGTTACTCAACTAAAAGTTTTAATAGTTCAGCGCTGTCAGTTATTAAAAAAATAATTTAATTATTTAATAATTATTTCATTTCTATTATACTTATCGGGTTTAGATCAAAAAATTACAAGGATTATATTATGAAACTTAAATAATAATCAAGATTTATCATATTAAAGTATCTTTAAACAAATCATTAATAATTTTTCAGATAAGGGCATTTTTAAAAAAAATATTTTTAATTCACAAATAATTGCTATTATATATAAACAAAAACTTCATATAAATTCAAAATCAAATACTCTTATTTCCAAACGAATATTTTAAATTTTATTACAGTCATAAATCATAGAACTAGAAGAATTTTTTTATTTTAATAGTAATATAAAAAGTTATTTCTTCAAGAAAATAATTGACAAAATTTTCCTATAGATAAATTTACTCATTATTAAAAATAATATTTTATCATTCTTAGAATTTTTCAATCTTATCTTTTTTTTCTAAAAATATGCATATTTTCGACGCCACGCAATGAACTGGATTTTTATTTCAATTGTGATGGAAATCATTTTTCCTTTATGACATTTTTTAAAGTCCTAAATAGATTCTTATCTAAAAGAGATATTTTTGGTAAAATTCATCAGATTTATCGATTTCTGATGAATATAAAGAGTTAAATAGAAGCTCCCAGTTCAAGTTGTGAATTATTTATTAGCAAACCGCAACGAGAAGAGGTCGTACATAGCTCCTTAGTATTTAAAAATGTCAAATCAAATGAATTATGTACAATTTGAATAATATAAATATTGTTAAATTCAAAAATAATCTCTTACTGAAACTAAAACAATTTAATCAATATGAATATCCTTAAACAATTTCTTAATAAAAATAAATAGATAATCATAAACATATTAGTTCTTAGTTAAAACATGAAAATGGTATTTGATTGATTTATGGAAATACATTATTACAACACAGTGTTGAATTAAAAAAAAAACTACAGTTGAATAGAATATTAAACTATTTTTAATCTATTGCAATAAATAAAAAATATAAACAACATCGAATAGAGTTATTTAAATTCAAACATTATATAATACGGATGTAACTTTTCATTGATAAAACAATCAAGGCCAGTAAATAAAAAATCCCATTTCTTAAGAAAAATGCTAAAGTTGTTTATAAATTGAAATCAAATACCAATACCTAATAACATGCACCGCATTTTAACTACACATCAGAAATGTAAATTGAATTACATTTATGTGCTTATATATATATATATATATATATATATATATATATATATATATATATATATATATATATATATATATATATAATGTACGTATTTATCTTTTATTGAATCTCTTAGCGATGCAAATACAAATCAAATCATTTATATAGTAGCATTACGTCAAAGTCCATTGTATTGGAAAAGAATTTCAAGTACTTTGGGGATTTCTGTATCAGTTAATTTATCTGATATATCTACGTGATTGCTTGTTCACTAGATTGATGTGTTTTTGCATTATTAGTAACTATTTTTAATATAAACTTTTGTAATTTTTATGTGACATTTTTATACTTTATTGAAATGATTTTGACATGGTTTATTCAGTTTTATTCAAATATTTCATACAAATGGAGTAAAAAATGTTAAACCTTTCAAATAAATGCTTGTAATAATATTATTTTTTTTTAACTATTGAAATGTAATATTATTGATATAAAGGTAGTTTAAAAAATAATAAATATTTAATATTATAAATCAGTAAGATTATTTTTTAAGATCATATTCTTTTTAGCAACAGTTTTTTGTATTTATTTCTTACCAGTATATAATAAAGGCAGAGTTTCAGTTCGATATTTGGTTTAGTACTATTAGATATTAAGTTTTATTTTATTGTTGTGATTAAATATAAAAAATTAAAACTTAAAACCTATATATCAGACATAGCTGATCCCTTTTTGAGACTTCCACGAATGCTAACAAAGTCAATCAAGTTATTCACAAAACTTTATAAAAAGTGTTCACTAGATACTAACACTGATTTAGAAAATTAAAATCGGTGAATGAAAATTTTAAGAAAAAAATTAAGTTAGGCCAAAATATAAAAAAAATTCTGATGATTTACAGAAATCATTGTGAGAATTAGATTTTCGATAAGTTAAAGATTAATTATTGTAAACATTCATATTTGTATGAGTCACAGTACAAAACTTTTCAATCTACTGGAAAAGTTAATAGAATTGGTATTCGGATTCGAATATTCCAAACTATTTCAAATTATTCTCATGTACAAAAGAAGAACAAGTAAAATGTGTGGTTCTTTATTGTTAAGACAAAGAATTGTTGTACCGAGTTGTAAATAGGGGTTGAGGAATGAATCTGAAGTGAAAGCAATAGTGGATTTCTCCATATCTAAGACCTTTTTTAACCATTAAATAAGGCTTATCTCTATAAAAAAATTTATACACTTGGTTAAGTGCATTCGAAATCATTTATTTTAAATTATTAAATCATTCAAATCGATCATTAGAGTTTATTCTCATCAGTTAGAAAATATAAACCAAATTAAAAAGAAACATGAAATTTCGATCAATAAAATTAGAATAATTCTTCATCATAACAATGCCACTGTACACACACACACACACACACACATATATATATATATATATATATATATATATATATATATAAACGATCTAATTTTCACACTTTTTTCATTCTATTTTAATAATAGAATTACTTAAAATCAGTGTTATACATTTTTAATAATTCGATTATTAAAATAGAATGAAAAAAGTATGAAATGTTATAATGAAGAATGATTCCCGTTTTATTGATCGAACTTTTACGTTTTTCTTTCTAATTTGGTTTAACTTTTCTAACTGTTAAGAATAAAATCTAATGATTGATTCGATTAGGTGTTAATATAGAACAACTGAGTAAAAGAGAAATAATATTTTTCCTCTTTTATTTAGTGTTGTTCTTTATTTAACAATGAAATTTATATTTTAACTAAATATGTACTATATTAAATTATAATTAAATTGTTTATATTTTACTAAGAGTGTTTATAATTAAGTATTTGTGATTTTTATGAGAAAGAGTTTAACACAGACCATTTTTTTTCGTAAAACTCTCGAGCAGTGTAATTAATTTTAAATAATTATTCAATATAAATAATTAGTAACTTAGGAGTAAAGTGTATGACCTTCTTGAGAAACTAAATTACCTTTGCGCCGTTTAACAAATGATTGGCTTAACTGTAATCTTTCACTTAAGAGTAGTAAAGTTTCATATGCTGTGTACAATACACAAATCTTTCAACAAACATATATTTAACTTTTTTTATTTACTCAATTGACTCATATAAAACCAATCCAAATCTTTTAAGCGATTATTTTCATTGATTAGAATATAAATATTGTATTCCAATTATTATTTAAGTTTATCGAATTGGACCTTTTTTGAAACCATTATTTTATTTCAGATTTCTTTTTATATATTTTCATATAATATTCTTATATCAATACCTTTCTCTCTCTCTCTCTCCTTTATATATATATATATATATATGTATGTATATATATATACATATATATATATATATACACACACACACACACACATATATATATTTATATATATATATATATATATATATATATATATATGATGCATAACATAAATGTCTAGGTGAAAACTGAAAAATTACCATGAACATATGTGTCTAGGTGAAGACTAAAATATTATTACAAACGGTAATGAATGGTAATCACTGTTTATATAACAGAAGATAAATATTTATATTGGAAAACTACTTATGACGAAACTTAACAGTTATCAGATACAAAAATCAAATTGTTAATTAGATTTGAAAACAGTACAGTTTGTCCCCATTTTAAATAAACAATGTGTACGAGTGTTATTCAGTGATAATACATTGTATAATGTGTTTATGTTTAAATTTAATGTTTAAACATTCTGATTGAAAAAAGAACGTAATACAAAATGTGTTTAAAATGTATTTTATAAGAGCAGAGCATATAATAGAGAAAAAAAATTTAAAAACTTTCAATAAAAGTGAACAATATTTCTTTGAATTTCCAAATGTATTTATAAATATATATATATATATATATATATATATATATATAAACTTATTATTTTCTGATAATATTAGGTTGGTAAAAGAATAATTGCGGTTTATGACCTTCAAATTCATATAAATTTTTCTGATTTCTTGATTTTCCTAGCTGTTTTAAGTGGTCCAGAACTGTTAAATGACTAACGCCTAACTTTTGTACAAGCGCTTGAATTGTTGTGTGTGGTTCTGATTGAACTAACGCCTTCAGTTGATCGTTATGTACTGAAGAAGGACGTTGACATGAAAACTTTTGGAACTACCATTGCACCGACCATTCCTTCAAATTAGCCACACCAAAAGCATCGTTTTGTTTACAAGCAGTTTCTGCTTATTTACCACCCGTTTTGCAATCATAAAACAATTGTTCTTATTTGCTTCTTTTCTAACTTTAACTCAATAGCCTAGTTCGAAGAAAATTTAATAATAAAACTAAAGTCTATGTTAACAAAATATATACCGAAAAATGGCCTTAAAAATGAAAATAATATTAACAAGAACAGGATGAATGTCACTTTCATTGAAAAAAAATTAAGGATAGAATTCAAAAAACAAAAACCGCAATTATTTTTTTCCCAACCTAATAATAATTAGTCTTCATTCACAATAAAGTTTCAACTGTGGCTAAATTGTCTTTTACAAATAAATTCTTTTTTCAGCACACGGACCATAAAAGAAATGATATTTTTTTTGATTTGTAAAGTGAAAAAATAATTCATTTGTGGAAATAAGTGTTTATTACCAAACGTTTTAATTTTTTGAAGCTTGAATATTTTCTATCACATTTTTTTAGAAAAAAAATAATAATCATAAAACATCGAATCTTGAATAAACAAGTGATGATTTAGTTACTCAAAATTATCTTCTCTTATTACATCAAGTTCTTTTATGATTTTGTATTCAACTTTTATAATTTTTTTATATACTACAAAGTATATCTTTAGTTTAGTTTATAAAAAAACTGATTAAAATTTCAATTTTTCGATATTTACAAAGAAAATTCAGGCAAAAATATTAATATTATTTAAACTTTTTGTGTAGTGGTACTTTAACATTTTTTTTAAATACTCAATATTAAGATTTGAATATTAATAATATAAAAAATATACTGAAACTAAATAAACAAAATTTTAATTCTCTCTCCCTATCTCTCTCTCTCTCTATATATATAAGTTAATATACTTATATTTGAGTTCCCAAATATCTGCGATTTCATAAAAATAGGATTTGTATTAAAATCTTATAAATTCATTTAATTATTTCAATAAACTCAATACACTTTCTATAAACATGTATATAGAAACTATTTCACATTTAAGAATTGATCTCATTTTTATCACTCTGATTACAATTAAATGAAACATCACCAGACACAATCACTATATCAAAGTCGTTCATAAATTACATTGACCTTTATTGTAGGAAATTACAACTAGATTAGATTTTACAAATTGAAATTATCTTTAATTAAAATGTATCAATTGAATGGCTACCTTATTTTTCTCGACAACTGATTACGAACGTAAAAAAAATGAATCAATTAAATTCCATAAACCAGATAAACGTATTTCAATTATGATAAAATCCATTCAATCAACATTCAAACTAACTGAAAAGTAATTATATTTCACAGAAATTAGTTCATATCTCTTAACATACATTTTTGAATCATTTTCATTCTTAAATACATTTCAGATGAACATTACTTTTTTTAATTAATGAACACATTTTGAACAGTTTAATTTTTATAGAATATTTGTGATTTTATTTCCTTTAAATCGTGAATTTCCGTTGAAAAAACAATCAGTACTGATATATTTTATCAAATGATAACATGTATTGTTATATATATATATATATATATATATATATATATATATATATATATGTATATATTTATATATATATATATATATATTTGTGTGTGTGTATGAATATAAAAATATTCTGGAGTGTTATACATATTGTAAATGTTTTAAGTGTTATTGGAGATAAAATCAAGTAGATTCGCATTACATTTCATCAAATGTTGTAAATAAACATCATTCATATTTCATACTTAAAAGTATTCTTATTATCCTTGACCCAAAAAAATTCAGAAATATTATACATGGACAAATAAATGTTACAGTGACCTTCACGAGGTACTTTGTTTCAAATACACAAAGAAATAAATATAAATTGTTTAATAAAACAATATAATATTTCAAACATCTACCGATTACAATTTGCGACTGTATAGAAAGATAAAATTGATATTATATTATTGTTATTGAAATACATTAATTATTAATTAACCTCTAGAGTCACGAGGGAAATATGTTGTTTTTTTTAAAGGAAAGTATGCGTACGTAAAAGCACATTATAATAAGTGTTTACATGAAACAAGTATGTCTAGAACTGTATATGTGTCACAGTATTACTAATAATTCTTACAACTGTTCTTTTATATTTGAAAATTAAATTAAATGCACTTAAAATATAAGATATGTACTGATAAAGCTTGATCTCCTTGGCATGAAGAGTACCTTGTTTAGCGCCGGTAAATTGTATACAAGGCATCGTTAAATGCTTTCAACTAAAAAAAAAGTGTCATTTCTGCATTAATATTGTCTGTGATAACTATGCGTGATGTGTTTTCTTTCAATGATTGTAACATATTATTATTTCTTTTCATCTGCTTCTTTTTCTATATAATTAATAAACATAAACATGTCATTTTCGTTCTTTTACTGCATATATTAAATAATATTTATTGTTTTTTTTTCAATATTTGTTTACATTTATTTTATAAGGAAAATATTATTTAAATCTTATTTATTAATTATTTCATCTTTCAACACGAACGAAATAAAAAATAATTTATTTTCATTTTATTAAAATGGATTATTTTTCTTATGAATTATAGTTTAACTGCATCGACTTAAAAATACCTACTTATTTTTACCGATATTTTCAGTTCAATGGACAACAATAACACAATTAAATGTTTTACGTGTACAAATTAATTTGATGCTTTTTTATAGAAAATGAATGTTTACAGAACAAGGGAATACGTTTCAATGCTCAAAATATCCATTATTCTGTATAAGTGTTCTCCATGTGTCTGATAACTGACGAATTCCTTATCGAAATAAAGATGGCGGATTTGAGTTGATGAAAGCGTAATGGATTTTCGGACCTTTTCCACTGTTTTAGAATTTTTTGCATATTTTATGCATCACAATAGCTTTCCCCATACCTGAAAAAATCATTCTTGCGATTTCGATAGCATTTTTTCAATTGAAATGTGAAAAATGTAAATTTACTGTTTTCGTCATAGTGTTCACTACTGTTTTGTGAAGTTATGCCAACGTCTTGGCCTGTATATATATATATATATAGTGTTTTTAAATATTAAGTTTGGTATTTCAAAATCCAAAAACGACGAGAAAATATTTTAATTTAAAACAGAGTTATGATTGATTCAATTTAAAGGCACCGTATTCATTTTTATACCTATCACTTATTTATAGAAATTTTAAATTACAACACAGATACTAGTTTTATGATTATTTGGAAATTATCAGAAAAATTAAATATATTTAAATATGTATTTCGTGAAACTTACGATTTTTCTTAAAAAATTACAAAAAGAGCTGGAAATTGTTCATATATTTAAGAAAATACGTCTTGTTAATCAATAAACCTGTTACAAGTCAGGATGTAAATAGAAAGTTTATTTCCGATTGATTGGAAATGGAAAACATTTTTCAGATAATCAAGTAAAACTTATATAATGTTAACTCTAATACTAACAGTTTATAGATCGAAAGAGCTAACAGTTAATAAGGGATGTTTGTTTTCCATTACAAAAAAAATATGTTGATTGATAAATAATAGTAGATGTTTTATTTATTTTTGAATGAAATTTATTTTCATATATTTAACTTATATAAATCATAACTCATAATGTCATAACTATTTTTTAAATATATTCTTAAGTTGTTTTTAAAATAATCTTATCTGTTTTGTTATATTTATCCATCTAATAACTGATTATTATTCTTCTATCTATAATCTATACATCGCATTAATGAAAATTAATTTTCTAGTTGAATATATAAATTCTGTTACACAAAAAACGTACAAATTGTAAAATTAGAATATATTAGAGGTAAAAAATAATCGAATTCACTCAAATTGAATCAGTCATAACTCTGTTTTAAATTAAAATAGTTTCTCATCGTTTTAGGATTTTGAAGTGTTATCCTCAATATTTAAAAACACTATATATATATATATATATATATATATATATATATATATATATATATATGTATGTATATATATCTTGACCAAGAAATTGGCATGACCTTACAAAACAGTAATGAACACGATGATGTCTTCTTATATAATATTACAACCCAAATCGAGCCTTGGCCTTCTCAATTTTCCACCTCCAGACATCCCTCTGTCTGACAGTTCTCCTCCAGTTTCTTACTCCCAACAATTCCACTGCATCCTTCTCTATATTGTCTATCCATCTGAGCCTTGTTTTTTTAAAAAGACAATCATTTGCAATCATACTTGTATCTGATTTGAGGAACAAATTTTGTAAATGTTTACAAATACGTAATATTGTTATTATATAGGTCTTTGAGTCAACAAACTTTCAAAATACTTGAATTGTCCTTATTCAATGTTAGAACACAATCAGTAAAGTACTAATACGTTCATAAAACAAAACTGTATATGGAATCAATTAACACGGGTACATTTTCTTTCAAACACCATATTTACTTTTATTTATTGACACAATATCTGGAATGATTTCAATTATTTGTAACTATTCGCTAATTGAGAACTAAACCTCTGTTTTATTATTTTATTATTCATTAACGACATTTAAAACAAGTATATTATGAATATATTTTAACAAGGTCAATATAATTAGTGTATAGAAATATTGATGTCATTTACATCAAATAAAATTAATATGAAATGTTCATAGTAAAATAAATGAATCTATATCATATATATATATATATATATATATATATATATATATATATATATATATATATAATCATTATAATTTGTTAAATAAATAAAAAGGCACAGAACAGTAATTTCGTATACATGTAATACATTTATGAAGTAAAGAATATTTTAAATATTTATATACATTTTTTTTAAAAAATCTGATCCGTTTTAACAAAATACAATACATTGTTGTATATGAAACGATTTCAATATTTTACTCTTAGTCTTATTACAGTATTAAAAACCGCGTGGTTTGTATGCATCTTTCTGAATCTATTACTTAACTAAATAAGTGGATCATAAAAATTGCTTGTAATAAGAGAATCACTTAAATAGTAATGAATAATTTTCAGTTATAAATGATTTATACATTTATATATATATATATATATATATATATATATATATATATATATATATATATATAGTGTTATAGATCTTTCGATTTTTCTTCATGAATGACCAAAAAAACGCTTGAAATTGTTCTTATATTTAAGAAAATACGTCTTGTTATTCAGTAATTTTGTTACAAGTCCGGATTTGAATAGAAAGTTTATTTCCTATCGACTGGAAATTGAAAATATTTTCCAGATAATGAAGTAAAGCATACACAATGTTAATTCTAATACTAATAGTTTATAGATCGAGGAATCTAACAGTAAATAAGAGAAATCCATCTACTATTACCAAAATGTATGTTGATAAATAATAGATTTTTTATTTATTTTTGAATCAAATTCATGTTTGTATATTTAACTCTTATAAATCATAACTGTTAATCTCAGAACTCTTTTGTAAAATGTCCATTTGTATAAAAATGACACATCTTTTACTGGAATTAAATAAATATTAAAAAGAAACTTCTCTTCTTCTCTTAAATGTAAATGAAATAATATAATCTTATTAATTTAATGATTGACTAACGGTTAATGAATATTCAGTAAACAAATAATAGAATTTTGAAAATATATTCAGTTTTATTTATTCTGTTTGTATGAACTTTCTAAGAGACTAACTCACTGAAACAATGTGTAACTTACAAAGGAAAGACTCTTCGAAATAAATTGTGTCTTTATAATAGATAACACTTGAACTTGTTACTCAGCATCCTTTTCATCCTCAACGATATAATCGACAATTTCTGGTCAATTTATAAAGATAATATGATGTTTACGTTTGTTTACAATTATAAGGTGTATCGACTAACCTGTATTATATTTATTTATAAAAAAAAATACACACTGTTACTGAAGATCGAGAATTGTTGACGTAATTAAATGAACAAAGTGTAAATACTTCATTATTTTTAAATTTAAGTGAGTTTACAAAAGAGATTAATTACTTAGATTGTGCACAACATTTTTAAAATAACTGCTAAACTAAATCACGTGTAAAAAAAGAATATAAATGACGATGTTTTCCTAATAAGATAAATATATCAAAATTATTTACATATCTATCATAAAATTAACTGCACAATTTACTAGATAAATAATATATGTATATATATATATATATATGTATATATATATATATATATATATATATATACATTTATTAACAATGTATCGAGGTAGAAAGTTTTTATTTATTTTGACCAATTTGTAGAAACTACTCATTATCATCATTTATATACAGTGACGAAATATTTTCAAACATAGTTACTCATTTATTTGTATAAATTGGTATATAACACCAATTTACAGACGAATAGACTACACTCCTTCAATTTCAGTGTCAATTTATTATGGAGTGAAAATTATTCAAATATATTTTTTTTTTATTTTAATGTTCTATTAAATGTTGTTGTTTTCAATACTTAATGTTGTTCCAGCTACACTACTTATATAAAATAGATGTGATAACAAGAGAACTATGGTTGAATTTATCCCCTCATCGATAAAAAGAATAACTAATATATTTATATATATATATATATACAAGTGTCTTAAAAGTCATTATATATTTTGAAAAATAATGGAAATTAGAAAAACGGGTTTAAGACATGAAAAATATATTTATTTCAAATGAGTGCTACAAAGAATTAATACTATTTATGTATATGCATCGACATGGCAATTATCAGTGTCTTAAGTGTTAAATTTTTTTATTCAGTTGGTGGGAAGATAATTGCAGTTTTTGCTTTATGAATTCTAACTTTAATTTTTTTCAATAAGAGTCATTTCATCGTTTTCATGTTAATTTAAAGTACATTTTTCAGTCTATATTTTGGTAGCATGAACATTGATTTTATTGTTAATTTTGCTTCAAAATGTGTTATTAAATTAAAGATGAAAAAAAGCAAATCACAGCATTTTTTTGACATCATGTATACAATTTTTACTCTAGATATTAAATAACTTTCTAAACATAATGTGTATATATATATATATATATATATTCATTTTTATTTTTAGATAATTTGTCTTTATCTAAGCCCTTGTTTCGTTTTTTAATTATAATTAATTTTTTATAACTTATTTTTATTATCTTTTACAATTTAAATAGCAGTGTCAAATATATACAATAAAATACATTCTAGTACATTGTAATAAACATTTTTTTAACCATAAATATAGTTAAAACACACACACACACATACATACATACATATATATATATATATATATATATATATATATATATATATATGTATATATATTCTAATTATTTTGTAAACTATTCGATTAACTATATTATGTACTTCAAATTAAAGTTGTTTAATTAATTCTAAATTCAGTTTATTAATATTTAGTACAAAATTTTTAACTCAGAGAAGTGTTTTTCTAAAATACTTAAAAATATCAATTACTGATAAAAACTATAGAAATTCTTAAGTACTCATTATTTTTTTTCAATCAATAACGCATTATTTTTTTGAATAAAGAAAATATAATCATTTTTTAATTATTAACAGATAGTTTTATCATTCTACTTAAGATTCTATTATTATTTTTCAAACTAAGTATTAAAAAAATGTATATAATTCTAGAACAAAACAGTTCAGACACTATCACTAAATTCACTTTCACAGATGATTTTTTTCTCACGGTATGGTTTGTCCGATGGAAAACGAATTAATTTATGAAAATAATTCTAGGAATATTCATTTTTTTCGGACATAAATTTGTTCATTTTCCTTTTTTAAAGCTTTCTTTTTTATAAAAATTAAAAAAAGACCAAGAAAAGCTTTGTAGAAAAGAGCAAGTAATTATTAACTAAAAAAAGTTGAATTAATAAAAAATTATACTTAAATATATAAATCTTTAGAAGAACATTTATAACGATTATCTATAAATTTCTCATTAAGTGTTTGACATAGTTTATATTTATTTTATATAAAAAAATAAATCATAATTTATTTTTGTTGTATAATAAATTATCATTTTATAGATATTTAAATAAATCATAATATATATATATATATATATATATATATATATATATATATATATATATATATATATATATATGTTTATTAATGTGATGCAATAAATTATTGATTTTTAAATCAAGTAGAACTATTTTATATTTTTTATTCTATATAATTGCACTCGCTTGCAATCGTAAAGGTTATAAAAGTAGAATTCTTAAACAAATTCTATCCATATGCAAACCCATATAAAGAGCTGTACCTATGTATAACTTAAAAAAAATGATTTTTTTGCATTTTTTAAAAGTTTAATGTCTTAAAAATATATCTTAAAAATGTTATATTGATATCTGTAAAATTGTGAATGGGCCTGAAATCTATCCGTATAAAGGTAAAGCTAAGAATTCTTAATTATAGTAGAATCATATATGTTCAAGAAATACGGTAAGAAATATTATTAATCGAATAACGTTTTTATTTTTTAAAAATAAAAAAACATGTAATATTTACTACAAAAATAGTATAATTAATCACAGATTTTTTCACGCTTCCTCAATCCTTGTTTAATTTTTTGATTTTGGATTATCAGTTTCAGCTGGACATCAGTCATAATCAAACTTCTCAAAAAAATGCTATCCTTTGTTGGTGGACATATCTCTTTTGTTTTTTAATATTTTCCACTATTTTTTTTGAGAACATACTCTCAATAAATGTACCTTTTATTTAAAAAATATAAGTCGTTCCATTATCATTAATATTTTCAGATAAAACAAATTCCGAACTGAAATCTTTTTTCCATGTCTCTGGGTCGGTGTAGCCCTTTAAATACATAAAAGTCTTCTTTATTGAGAATAATAAATTAATAAAAATAGTAATTTAATTGTTATTTGTTGCAATAAATCAAAATTTTTAAAATATTTTTACTTTAATGACATATTTTTAACATCAACTAACAAAATGCGCTGTCATTCATTGTCATTTCAGATTAGCTGACTGATTTCCACTACTAGTTCCAGTAATAAAGACTGAGTCTTTAAAATCCGCATGAGGATAATACTCATGTCGTTAACAGTAGTGGAGAACAATCAGCTGATTTAGGATGGAAACTGTCAGTACAACAGATCAACGGATCGAATATATAAACACTCTGCTAAATACAATTTTGAAATGATAAATATTTCATAAACGTTAGTTAAATATTTACAAGTATTGTATAAAAACGATTAATAATTTTATTTATTTGACTAATATCTTATATATAAATTTTTTCTTTTGATCTGAAAAATATTTTTCTTAAAAATATTAAACGATGATTACATATTTTCTTTTATTAAAATTTAATTTTAAAAAGAATCTTATTTGAATAAAAGTTATATAATAATACGTTAAAATACATATTAAAAAATTTTCTTAATTAATTAAATAGTTGACTCACACCTGATAATATTTCATCCTACACAATATAAAATAAATAAATGAATGATTTCTTGTCGATAAAAACAATTCAATTGATTGTTTATATTTATACATTGATAATATAAAATGAAATTAAAAAATATGAAATATTTGATCGGTAGGAAAATAATTACGGTTTTTGTTATGAATTTAAATGTTATCAACCGCAATTATATTTCTACCGATCTAATATATTAAACGTATTTTCATACTAAACGTACAGTTTATATTGTTGGATTTTAATTTATCTACTCTATTGTTCCATTTATTACTTTGTAAATATACATTTGAATAATTATATTTATACTTGTAACATTATTAAAAAGATAATGTTACAAGCACAAATATAATACATTTGTAATTACTTTCTGAAATTATAATAGTATTATAATTTTAGAATTTCAATTTGTTTATTTCGTTTCTTCTGTTATACACTTAAATATTGTATGTTTTATTAAAAATGTTATTACACTGCTTCTTACTTTGATCCTTAAAAAAATGATTTTAAATTGAATATATTTAAACAAAGTAATTCTTCACTATTACTCTTCATCGTTATGTAATATTTATTCTCTGGGCACGGATTTTTATTTGCGTTTAATTATATTTCTTTGTGAAGAAAATAATAGTTCCACTGTAACTAATACAGGGAGTGAATATGTAAATAACTATTGAAATTAAATAAGCTAATTTAACTTGATTTCAACAACAACACACGTGATTTTTTTATTTCAGTTCCGCTTTATTACTGAAAACACCTTGTAAGTGCAATTAGCGGCAAAGTAATTTTTCACGGACAATACTGTACATATTCATATTTTTATACACAAAACTGTATATAACGTGCATATACATATTTATATAAAATGTAGTCAAGATTGGATACTGTACATGAAAGTTTCAAAGTGAAGTACAATTGAGATAATATATAAGCATGCAGATTTTTATTTTATTATGTGTATAAATCAGTCCAGTGCCTTTTTTATAGATAATAAATATTTACAGAAAAATGGAATACATTTCAATCATCTTTGTATAATTTTGCTTCATCGATCTAGTAAATGACAAATCCCTTATAAAAAAAAAGATGGCAGCTTTGAATCGAACAAGTCATAATACATTTTCGAACTTTTTTACTGTTTTGGTATTTTTTGTATGTTTTTTTTGCATCACAACAGCTTTCACAAAGCTGAACAAATCATTCTTGTGGCTTCGAAAGCATTTTTGGGACTGGTATGCGAAAAATATGCAATGTCTAATTGCTACTTTTCAGACGCCGTCGTATTCACTACTGTGTTATGCCAATTGTTTGGCCAAACGTTTTTAAATATTAATATTTACACTTCAAATTCCTAAAACGACAAGAAAATAGTTCAATTTAAAACAGAGTTATGATTTAGGTAAACTAAAAGCACAGAATTAATTTTTACATCTAATAATTAAGAACTGAAATTAAAAAAAAAATTATATAAATATGGAGAAATAACTGAATTAGTTTGTTTATATACATATTACTGCAAAAGAAATACAATTTTTCCTTAGGTAATTTGTATTTTTTTCGAAATGATTTTCATTAAAAATTATATTTTAAAATAATAGAGTACTATATTTTTAGTCTTCATTCTCGACAATTAAAGAATAATATCAAAAATAAAACTTATAGGAAATAAAGACAAAATCTTTAGAAATATTACTTATTAATAATAATTGAACTTTATACTGGAAAAACTATTTTTCAAGCAATAAAAATACCCTGGAAATAATTGAAACCAATATAATAAATAGGACAACATTTACAGGGCATAATATTTTAACACAGGGCATTTATTTTAATTTACCAATATTATTACAAAATTTATTTGAATTTACTGATTTAGATTTTTTCACTCGCTACACACGCCGACACACGGGGGGCTCCACCCCCGCTCGCTTCATTCATATTGCATATATTTATTATTAATTTGCTCAATATCGTAATATATATATATATATACACTATGGGGCTTCTCCCCCTGCTCGCTTCAATCAACCTCCAGGATTGCTGCGCTCGCCCACTTTTCAATTATAAGCCTGTACATGCAATCAGATGAAAAATAAACATATTTTTTAAGTTCATTATGTCTACATTTATTATCAGATATATGTAACAACGTATTCTTTATATATATATATAAATATATGTGTATGTGTGTGTGTGTGTTAGTATATCTACATTAACATGGCAGTAGATTATTTTTTACTACGTTTTAGTTTTTTGTGATTAAATACTATTTTATATATATATATATAAAGATATTAGTTTGTCTCTAGAATCAATCTTGTAGATGTATTGCTTCGTTGAATGCTAGTGAGTGTTTTCCTATCACAGATATATTGCAACGTAGTTATTTTATAAAGTTGC
This sequence comes from Acanthacorydalis orientalis, assembly GCA_034766995.1. Lineage (NCBI taxonomy): Eukaryota > Metazoa > Arthropoda > Insecta > Megaloptera > Corydalidae > Acanthacorydalis > Acanthacorydalis orientalis. The sequence goes on from CM068320.1 coordinate 32,799,771, forward strand.
ACAATCAATATCTTCGTGAAAAATTTCAAAAATCATAATTCTTCGTAAAATTTTCGTGCAACTTCGGGTATCATCGTTAATACTAATGTAATACAAAACCTCTACACAGTTTTATTAGTGAAATTTTAAGGAACTTTTTTTAAACATATAGATAATTATTTTTTTTCAAAACGAACAAAAATGGTATATTATTTATATTGCTTATCAAACGTTGTTACGTGCAGAAAACTTTATATTATCGTAATTTTTTTTAGATTCTGATACAATAATGTATAATGCTTGATATACAACATCTAATTAAACACAACACTCACTGAAGTATGTAATAGAAGTTTTAGAAAGTGAAACAAGGAAAAATAACTATAGTCTTTTTGACACTGAAATCATAGGAATCCATCTATTCTGATTAACATTTTATTAGTAGTCCTATTTAATTTTATTCTGATTAATCATATATGATAGCATTAATGTATATAGGATGAAAGGTTCGAATTGATTAAATCTCAATGTATTTTTGGATATCTTCCATTGTTTTAGCGATTTTTTTCATATTTTATGCATCGCAACACCTGTCTTCAAAGCTAAACTAATAATTCCCTCTACTGTTTTCAACTGAAATACGAAAAGTATACAATGCTTAATATGCTGCTTTTTGAACTCCATAGTGTTCACTACTGTTTTGTAAATTTATGCCAACTTCTTGATCAAGATATATAGTTTTTTTTAAATATCAAAGTTGACACTTCAACATCCTGAAACGACGAGATGTTATTTTAATTTAAAACAGACTTATGATTGATTCAATGTAATGGCACCGAATTGATTTTTACAGCTAATACATAATTTATTATTAATATAAGTACTAAAGTGGCTTAAATTTTTTTCAAATAGTACTACATATTACAAAAACAGTAAATATTTAAACACCTCCAACAACGCCTCATCATCTGAAATCCAAATTTCTACTCCACCACATTAAATACAATACTGATGTTCGGTACATATTGTTTCATTTCATATTAAGACTAACTAAATGTGTGTATATATATATATACACACACACATATATATATATATATATATATATATATATATATATATATGTATATATATATGTATATATATATGAATATATATATATATATATATATATATATATATATATATATATATATATATATAAACACTTATCAAATGAAATGTAACTTTTTTGATACTATAACGAAAGAATTAATAAATATAATGCCGTATTACATTGAAAAGTTTGATTCCTATTGTTTTTTGTCATATCAGCATATATACATCTGTTGATTATTTCATCGACAAATATTTAAATGATGAAAATTAAATAAAGGAAAATAGACAGTCATTAAAGAAACATTAGTCAAATGAAATATGAAATTAGATATATATATATATATATATATATACATTTGAATGTATGTGTTAATTTATGTCGCATTTTATTGCCATTCAATAATTGAAACAGCACCTGATTTAAATAAATGAAATTGATTGAAAATCATCAAACTTGATATACAAAAATAATATATCTAAAACGTGTACTATAAATATTTTTACTGTCACATGTTTATTCCCTACCAGAGAGTATCTTGATACTCATTTTTATGTACAGAGTCAGTATTGACGTCGTGCAATACCAACTAATCAGTTAGCATCGAATTAGCAAGTACAGGTAAGACTATATAAGATAATCGTGACAACTATTTGCACTCAGTCTTTTATAAATGTCAGTTCGCGGTTCGAACAAAATATACATTGTATATCTTAATAAGTAAGGTTTGATATATCGTGTGTGGAATCAATAATAGCAACCGATTGTGTGTGTACGCTGTACATTTTTATTTAATTGTAATTTACTTGTGATAAAAATAATGTGTTTGGTTTATTACTTTGACATTTAAGTGCGATATTGCAATTAGTGCGTATTATAAATCATATATTAAATAGTAGAATCACGGTGAAACGCAGAATTTCTGTAACTGAATTTGGATTCTTAGAGTGAATGAGGTAAATCAATCTTTTAATACAGTTTAATTCAGAAATAGTCAAACAAGAATAAATTCAGTTAATAATGATAAAGCACATTTTTTAAATCAGGTGATATATGTATATATATATATATATATAACTCGAAGAAAAACATAATTGTGAATATAAAATATAATATTTATTCATTTTATAATTGACTTATTCCGTCTATTTTCTTACTTTTTGATTATTGTATCGATTTTTCAATGAGAAAATTAACAATAAATAGTTCTAGAAAATTATCTATAATGAAATTATTAATTATAATACAAATCTGAATGTTATATATATATATATATATATATATATATATATATATATATATATATATAACACCAATTCATTTTTAATGAATACCAAAAATAACTTGAAGTTATATTAAAAATGTAACTTGAATTCAAAAGATTCGTTTTTCATTTATGATTTAATTTTTTTTTAAAACATTTTTGACAAATTAGTATTGAAAATAATTAACATTAATCAAAAAATAATAATAAATAGATTAATAATTTTACAGATGCCAATTTTATTAAAAAATTCTTTAGTTTTTATTACTAAGTAGCAAATGCAAGTAATTAACTGAATTTAATTAACTTTTTTTAAAAAAAAAGTAATATATACGGCCTATTTTTGTATTATTTCTGATTTGTACATTTTTAATATAATGATTAATATTAGTTACAATTTAATATTATAACTAAATTCACTTTCACAAATGAATCAATATCCCAAATACTATAAAGTTTTATTCAAGTATCTAAGTTTTATATAGGTGATTCAATTTGGGCGTCCACATGGAAGTATTAAGAGGGTGTAAGGGTTAAGAAAAGTATTTTTTTATTTAATTTAATATTTTAGTTGAATCCAATATTAAAATACAATTAAAATAAAATATTAAATGGGGATAACATGTTTTTTTTTATTTATTTTTGTGTTTTTCAATATTTTTATGTGTAAGCCTAAGTTTTAATCACATTTTATATATATATATATATATATATATATATATATATACATATATATATAGAGAGAGAACACTACATTCTACAAAAAAAAATTGAAATTTATATAAGATTTTATGTGTACACTGATTTTCCAAATTTTCAAAAACGATGTATTGAAGAAAAATAGTTTCTGTTGTAGATTTTTGATCAATTTCATAAGAAGAATTATTTTGTATTCGAAAATTATTCATTATATCATTCGAAAAAATACGTTCTTCTATAAAAAATATAAATTTGAAATTAATTTCCAATTAATTAGTCCCACTATAATTCTTTGAAATATCAAAAATGACAAATAGCTCTTTTAAACAATTTACAGTAGATTACTTCGATAATATTTATTTTTATAAAAAAATATTTATTGATTTACAAACAGCGCCCTTTTTTACATAAATACTGATAATTTGATTAGTATAGACTTACTATTAATTCTGTAGTGAATTTTTGAATTATCTAAACAAATTTAGCTGTGGTTAATTTTTTGTTCGTTTTAAAGAAAACATCATCATTCTCAGTAATAATTAATTGACATGTTCTTTTCTAATATATTCTTTGAAATATCAAAAATTTCTTATACTACAAGCAATTTTTAATCATACATTTTCAATTTGGTTTTCTCTGCAATAATTATCATTTTTCAGTTATGTAAAATGTTTACTGAACTATTTTTAAAACAGTTTAATTATAATCTGAAAATAGGAACGATAACATATTTATATTTGTATCGATTTTAAACTAAATAAACAAATAACTTGGAATCCTGATTTAATAGTTACAAAATATTCACATTGAATATTTAGCATGATTTTTATTTAATACATTTTCTATTATTTTTACGTAGTAATAATTAAAAGATTCAGTTAAAATGTATTGATATTTTTATAGTTATTTTTTTATAATTAATCAAGTTTATTACATATTTTTAGATTGATTTAATCTTATTAACTACTTGTACAGATAAACTTTAAATTCACACATTGATTACACATAAATTATGAACAAAAATTTTCAATAATTAATGTATTTAAATGTTCTGCTGATAATAACATCGTTAATCAAAATCAAAAATGATCAATAATGAATTATTAAATATTTTGATTTGTGTATGAGTGAAAAATTTATTTGTGAAAGTGAATTTAGCCGTAGTGCCACATCTCTATCAGCATATCATCTAAATGTCATTTATATATATATATATATATATATATATATATATATATCTATATATATATATATATATAAACTATTGTATAAAAATTTGACCAAATCATCATTTCAATGATGATATTTCAAAATTTAAAGGTGACTTATTATTAGATAAAATTTAAAAAAAAATACAGAAACAATACGAATTTATTTTTGCTGTTATGATTTTAAATATAAAGCAATTAATACAAATGTTACAAATCCAAAAAAATGTTTAAAAAATTTATTTATATATATATATATATATCACTAATTGGGATACAATTTTTACAATAGTTATAAATAAATAATATAAAAATATTTTATACAAATTTTTATAATGATAAAAATGTCTTTTATTTAATAATCAATTTTATATTTTTTTGAATTTTTTCATTCGATGCTTTAATAAATTATTCTAATTTTTGTATAAAAATTAGAAACAATATGATATATTTAAAAATAAACAATATTTTTAATGTTCTGGAACTTAGTATAACATAAATGATAACTCACAAGATAAAAGTGTACAGTAGAAAGTGTTTAGCAAATATTTTCATTTTTTATTCAGCTTATTTCTAAATCTAAACGTCTGTGTATAATATATTTTAGGTTTGATTTTATATTAATTTTAAGTACTAGTTTAATACCTGAGATCTGACGGTACCGTTATGTGAGTCATTAAAAATACATTTATATTTACTATTATTTACAGCGTTATGGTATTCATATATATATATATATATATATATATATATATATATATATATATATATATATATATATATATATTGTATATATATAAACCATTGAATAAAAATTTGACCAAATCATCATTTCAATGATGATATTTCAGAATTTAAAGGTTACTTGTTATTAGATTTAAAATTTAAAAAAAATACAAAAACAATACGAATTTATTTTAGCTGTTATAATTTTAAATATAAAGCAATTAATAAAAATGTTACAAATCCAAAAAAATGTATTTATATATATATATCACTAATTGGGATACAATTTTTACAATAGTTATAAATAAATAATATAAAAATATTTTATACAAATTTTTATAATGATAAAAATGTCTTTTATTTAATAATTAATTTTATATTTTTTTGAATTTTTTCATTCAATGCTTCAATAAATTATTCTATTTCTTATATAAAAATTAGAAACAATATGAAATATTTAAAAATAAACACTATTTTTAATGCTCTAGAACTTAGTATAACATAAATGATAACTCATAAGATAAAAATGTACAGTAGAAAGTGTTTAGCAAATATTTTCATTTTTTATTCAGCTTATTTCTAAATCTAAACGTGTGTGTATTATATATATATATATATATATATATATATATAATTATAATAACAATAGAATGAACAGTATTATTTATGGTTTACTTTACATATAATTTTACATATCATATCATTTTCATCTATCCATATGTCACCAAATTTAGTGGTACTTATATGATTTATATAGTTGAAATTACCATATAATAAAAATAGTGGTTATCATACGGTAACCAGAAATAGTTGTCAACAAAGTTTGTGTCGTATTATGTTAACAATAATTTTATTGATAATTATTCATAAGTGAAATTAACTTCAATGACAATCTTTGAAATTCTTTAATTATCTTGATTTTTTTGATATATATATATATATATATATATATATATATATATATATATATATATATAAACAAGTTTTTAAATGTAATACTTGATTTATTGGAATATTATTTTGTAAGTTATTTTTATTTTTTTATTCATAATTTGATACAATAATTATTTCAAAATGATTAATATCAATATGTAAAATAATTAATAAGTAACTCACAATTTACTATAAAGCTCTTCATGTTAATAAAAATAATATTTAAACAACAATATGCTTTCTTAGAATAAACCAATCTGGTCAAAGAGATTCTTGTGGGAATAAAACTATTACTTGTCGCATATTCCCGGGTTAAGTCTCTTGAAATGTATAATATGTTAGTTAGGAAACATGAAATATACATTATATATATATAATAATTACATACCATAAATTTTAATTATTTTAATTAAAAATATTCATTTTCATTACAAACTTGCCTTTATTGATATGTTTGTTTAAAAAAAATATATAGAATTTCCCTAATAGTGAACATTAATATCATTACATTTAATTGTAATTTATATTTAATTTGTATTCTTAATAAATTACATTTATTAACAATACAAATTAATTCGGTGCCCTTTTTATAGTAAATGAATGTTTTTATGGAAAATGGTATATGAAACCTAAAATGTATTAAATATTTAAGTTCAATTTCTTATGTATAATGTCATAGTATATTTTAATAATTTAATTAATTCTGTATATATATATATATATATATATATATATATATATATATATGTATATGTGTGTGTTTGTGTGAAAATTTAGTTGTGTCCAGGAAAAGGATAAAAATTAAATAAAATACTTATTGTTACATAAAATGGTATTATTTGATAAAACAATATCATTTTAATAATTTAAAAATAATATATATATCACAGCTCTTAATAGTTGCAAGAAGCAATATCAAGTGTATATTATCTTGCACTCAGTAATAGCTATACAAATTAATGCAATGCTTTTTTATAGATAATAAATATTTATGGAAAAATGGAACACATATCAATCCTCAAAATATCCGTTCATTATTTTATATAATTTTCCTCCATCTGTCAGGTAACTGACACTGAATCACTTGTAGAAAAAATATGACTACCTTAAGTCGATTAAATCTTCAATTTATTTTTGAATATCTTCCACTGTTTTAGCGAGTTTTGCATGTTTTATGCATCATAACACCTTCCCCAAAAGCCAAACTAATCATTCACTCTACTTTTTTCAACTGTAATGCGAAGAGAATGCAATACCTAATATGCTTCTTTTTGGACACCATCGTGTTTACTACTGTTTTGTGGGGTTATACCAACTGCTTGCCCAAGATATTTAGTTTTTCTTAATGTCAAAGTTGACACTTTAAAATCCAAAAATGACAAGGAAATATTTTAATTTGAAACTGAGTAGTATTTGATTTAATTTAAAGGAATAGATTTAATTTTTACACCTAATACTTAATTTTCATCAAATAAAATAATCAAAAAATATATAATGTAATAGTATAGCAGCAATTTAATAGTATAGCAGTGAATAATATCAATTACTAATTGATTTATATTACATTTATATATAAAGAAATGAATTACTTACAAGTGCTGTTATTACATGAAAATATTCTTGTTATTTGTATACAGTTATAAACATAAACATTTATTGTTCTTATTAAACACTCCGTACACAATACTTCCTTTTTCGACAAAACGTAATAAATCCACGTTTGATAATAGTACATTAAATATTAATTATATTTGTCTAACATATGTAACTTTTAAGTTTTACGAGTACCATTAGGAGACTATATTTGATTAATTGGATCGAAAATACCATGACTGACAATAAATCTCTGACCAGTTACGCGTGCTGTATAAATCTTATTTCGTATCTGTTGTATTTGCAAGCATTACGACATGACAATAAGGCCATGTTTAGATCAATATATTAATATTATTTATAATACTTATATATTTTTATTTTTATCACGCACGCACGCATATTCCTTGTACATAGTCCTCGATGAAAACACGGGATGTGTTTTCTAAAAAAGTATATGTAAATGAATCTTTATATACATACATATATAAATTTATATATATATATATATATATATATATATATATACATAATACAAACATATCAGTTAAAAGAAGGCCGTTAACCTTAAATTGAAAATATGTTTACATTATAAGATTTTTAGTTTCATTTAGAGCTTTTTTTACATTTTAGTAAAATGTCATCTTTAAAATAATTTGTGTATAAAAATACATCATTAATTAAATAAAAGTATGTTTGTTTTTTTTTAAAAAAAATAAGAAATAATTATTAAATAATTTATTCGAATAAGAGATTATTTAATCCTAAATATTGAAGTTGTTACTGGAAGAAATGTGAACTATCAAACAGAATGTGAAGTTATTGATAGTTTCTGAGTATTTTAAAAAGATGAAATTGGTAAATTATTTGAATATATAAATCGTACTTGCCGTATACATTCTCAGTTTGAAAATGTTTAAATTTTAAAGTTTATTCATAGTTGTAATTTAAGATAATCTGAATTACAATATTGTTTCGAGTTGGTAAAGTATTTTCGTAACAAAAATAATTATAATTTTAATAGGATGGAATCAAAATATCAGTTGAATGTGAAAATAAAATTATTTATTTTATATTCAACAAAATTAATAATATATATATATATATATATATATATATATTAAACCTTTGCACTCAGAAAATTTTTTGATACTATCGACCAGCAACTCTGGCACTTTTTTGCAGTGAAGCTTTTGGAAAAGGGAAGTTTTGTTTTTTTTAAAAAAATACACGTGCTTATAAATTTATTTATTTTTTAAGTATGCTTTGTTTTAATATAAATAAAGCTTGAATTTTATATTTTGTAATTCGCCATTGGTATGGTACCTCTGGAAACCATCTCCCATGTGCATTCTGGGTTTATTTTGATAAGTACCGCAGTAATCACTGGTTTGACGTCTCCCTCGCTTTGTTTTTCTTTTGAAACATACAACACAATCCTTCTTTTCACCTTTTTTCATTGTATGAAGCTTTCCATTTAATCTAGTTTCAGAGGTGGAAGTAGAAGTTCTTGTTCTCCCTTGGTGAAAATTTCCTGTTAGTAGATCGATTAAGAGTTTTCGATATTTCAAGTGGGTCAGTGGAAGATTTGTTATATTTTACAGTTTTATAAAGAATGTACGAATTGATAACAAATATTTCCATTCTCCAAACAACAATTTCCGTCACCACTTAATTGATTTTCTCAAAAAGCAATAATGGGCAATAATTGATTTTGTCCTCATAGAGAATTCGACGGATTTTTGAAATATATTATAAAATAATGAAGGGATATTTTGAGGATTGATGTGTATTCCAATTTAAGTATTTGTTATCTATAAAAAAAGCACGGAATTAATTTGTATAGCTAATACTGAGTGTAAGATAACATACATTTAATATTACTTCTTGCAACTATTGATGGCTTTGATATATATATATTTTTTAAATTATTAAAATGATATTCTTTTATTAAAGAATACCATTTTATGTGAAAATAAGTATTTTTTTTTAATTTTTATCCTTTTCACACACACACATATATATATATATATATATATATATATACAAAATTCATTAAATTATTAAAATATACTATGAAATTATACACAAAAAATTGAACCTAAATATTTAATACATTTTAGGTTTCATATATCATTTTCCATAAAAAGAGCACCGAATTAATTTGTATTCTTAATAAATGTAATTATTAATGATATTAATTTTTACTATTAGGGAAATTCTATATTTTTGTTAACTCTTCCGTTCTGGTGTGGTAAATTCAGCTGACCCCATGTTTTTATTTGTAAATATCCTTCTTTCTGTTACTCACAGAACACTGATATTCCTTGTTATCCTCTATTATCCGATACTGTCACTAATGTGTTTTAAAAAATAATTTTAGAAACTGCAAATATCGTTTTAATTCTCTCTTTTATTTCAAAATGAACCTCAAGCCTGCCACACATGCGTTATTCAATAAATGTCAGTTTACTGATTGTCAAACGTTTGCAATGAGGAATTAGAGATATTTTTAATTATTTTTCTTTATTTTCTTGTAAAACACTTGTTCTATTGATACTAACCGGAGGTGCAAGGATTGACTTTGATACTCAAATAATTAAAAGCCTTCTATTCGTTCATAAATAGTAATTTTTATGAAAAATATTAGCGATCATCTGTGTTTACTGCACTGACACGGAGAATTTTCAAACGGCACCGGGCTGGAAGATTTACAACTGCTATCACATCAAATAAAAATATAAAAATACAAAAATATTTATTAAGTCTATAAATTGACATTCTATAAAAATAGTACAACTCAATCCTTATATAACAAGCCATATTTATTTCTAAAATGTTTAAATAAATAATCGGCTACACCATCCGCACGAATAAATGTTATAAAAAAAGTAACTAAAAAATAAATAAGATAAAAACGATGTTAACGTTTATATTAGTATCAAATGATTGATGACAATGTTCACAGTTCATGTCATCTTTCATTAAAAATGGTTATGTTACAGTCTTAATCAGCATCTGATGACTTTATTTAAACCAGTTTCAAATTGAATTTTCTAAAGAGTGTAATTAAAACAAGCTTTGAAGATAAATGATCTTTAAAAAAAATTTACAGTACATTATTTTGTCAACGTGAACAAATTTAACAGTAAAATTCACAGTATTAAATAGATTATACAGACATAGTCGATTTAAGACTGTAATGAACTACATTTCATGTTGATATTGATTTTATGGTGAAACACTTTTATTTATATCAACAATAATTACCTATTTTAAACTATAAAAAAACGCATACACAAATCATTTTATTTTACTTCAAGTATAGAAACCCATTCTTCAAATTTATATTTTACTACCTTATATGTACTTAAACTTATCGACACACATTACTTAATAATCTAAAGGTGTGTTTAGTCCGAGTATATATCATATCATATCATATATATATATATATATATATATATATATATATATAGATAGATAGATAGATAGATAGATAGATAGATAGATATATATATATATATATATATATATATATATAAACTAAGACTTTTATACAAATATAGACATTATTATGTGTAAAAACTAATCATTTCTAATTAGAATTATTCTTACCGCATTGACATTGTCCCATTTTGATCTAATGCTGTATTTTAAAATTATAAAATATTCTTAAATTAAATACGTGTATCAATTGAAGAATTCTATTAAATTTCATAATATTTAAGAATTCATTTAATTAGACAATACTTAAAATAATAGATAAAACTGATGCAAAACAAATTGTTTTAATACATATCGAAGAATGAAACATGTTTCAGGTTTCCATTTACATTTTTAAAATAATTGTTTTAATTGATTTATTTCTATTATAGTTCTTATTGAAGTGATGAATCTTCGAACAGAAATGTAATTCTTATAAACTTCTCTCATCTTCGTTTTTTATTATTATTATATATATATATATATATATCAATTTAATGTGTTAAATATTTATTATTTATTTATATAAATATTATTTATTCATATGGAATTGATATAAAATATTCTAAATTAGATTATTATTTATTTAAATATAATTAAATTAAATGCTCTGAAATGCTTTTTATTTTATTTTGAACCAAAGAAGAGACTCATCCACTAACAGTAGTCTGATAGTAATATTTTTTGGTGAAAGATAAGGGAATTTACACTATTTCGATCGTTTTAATTCATTATACATTCATTATTTTTATGTAAAATAAACAGTAAACATTAAAAACATTTTCCTGTTACAGAAACATTTTTCGTTGATTATCTATAATATTAATTACAAATTAGTATAATTATTTTTTTGTCATATATAATTTATCCTGTCGAAGATATCATTTAATAATTTTAAACAGTTTAGAAAAACTATTGAAATTTTAAAAAATAATTGAAACATACATGAAAATGACATAAATTTCTAAACTGATAGGACATAAAATATAAGTCTAAAGTAAGAACATAGCAATGGTATGTGAATAAATAATTTAAATTTGAAATCTTTTTTTATATATAAATAAGAATTATTTAATTTTTTTCGTGGAATATTCTTATGTCTCTTGTTTTTAATAATTATATCCTTTAAAATATATTTTATAATCACAATATATTTCTCACACTGAATAAATTCTCTTTCACAAATAATTTTTTTCATTCCACAACCCATAAAAAGTTTCAACGTCTTCTTCCAAGCACCGAAGTACAAAAAAACAAGTATTTTGCAATTTTTTTTAAAAAAATTTTAATAATCTGCAAGTCTTCTACGATTCATTGCTTTGAATATGATGGCATCACAATCGAAATGATTATAAACAACAATCGAAGATCATCAGTAATGATTTATTAAACATTTTTAACTAGAAAATATTTTCGTTGTTTTTAAGATAAAAAAAGGATTCATTTGCGAAAACATATTTCATTTTCTCAACCCCTTCTACCCTTTCTGTACCCCTTGGCTAAATGTCTTCTTGAGTTTAAACAATTCATTACCTCTTCTGCACATTTTCAATGCATTTTCTAATATTCTTATCTCAACTATTTATACACTTATTTCTAGAATTTTTATAAACTTAACTTCTATTCAATAATATATATTGTTTATTTACTGTCTTTTCTTCTCACAAAACAGCTTTCTACTTCATTTTTCAATCTAAACTCTTCACTTTTGTCATTATGAATTTTACTTCTATTTTTATGTTGTCTATTATTCTTCTATTGATTCATCTATCTATTTCTTTCTCTCTCTCTCTCTCTATATATATATATATATGTGTGTGTGTGTGTGTATGGACGGATAAAACAAAAATCAAAGAGCAGCATTAAGTAATTAAGCTGATAAATATCTAAGTAGAAAAAATATCAACTAATTGAAAATAACAACTAGTTTTTTTTATCAAAATAATAGGTTTTAATGTACATTGTTCTTTAACGTTTCACTTAATAAATTGTTTGATTTATGATAATCATTATTATCGGGTTAAAAACGTCTCATTTCTGATAAAAAAAATTAGATGAATATTTTATCCTTTTAGCGGTTATTCCAACATTGAATAAAATTGAAAAAGAGATATAATAAATTATAAATGAAAATAATATACTGTTTGATTTGTAATTAATAGGATATATATATATATATATATATAAATTAAATTTGATCACTATCTAAACTAGAGAGTAATCATTTTCAGGAAACAGAGGTAAGAAAATCGATAAATTTTTGCAAGATGAAAATTAAATTATGGCTTAAAAATAATTAAAAAGCAAAAATATATACTTGACCTATCTTTTAGTATATACTCGTATATATATATTATTATCATTATTATTTTAAAAAAATGCATAAGAAAAGCAGTTTTCATAAAATAGTAAATCAATTTCTTAATTTATATTTAATGAATTTGAAATGAAATTCTTTATAAATTTCTTATGAATAAAAATTCATCATTTTAATACAAATTGACTCTTTTTAGAAAATTTCAAATTAATTATAATTTCCAGTCTAATTAATTTCAATTTGTCACACATTTTATTAAATGAATGTTTTTAAAAAAACTGTTAATGATACAAATATTTGAATGTTTTTTTTCTTACTTGTTCAAAAACTCAACATTTAAAACAATTTCCTCAATATAAATGAAAATATTTTAAAATATATATTCATGTCTATACAAATACATTTAAAATTTAACAAAAATTCCTTGCTAATTTAAAATTTTTTTATAAAAAAATATCGAATTAAAATCCTAAATGAACATTTAACGTAGACGAAATTATTATAAAAAATCATATTATTTAAATTCTGATTCTTCTATTCTTCAGTTCATTTAAATTTTATAATTTCAAACTTTATCTAAAAGTTGTTTAATTCAATAAAGTGTATTTTAGAACACTCATTCAATTCTTCCGTTCCAGTGGCGTAAACTCAACTGACCTCGAGTTTTTATTTACAAATATCTTTCTCTCTGCTATAAAACACATATTCTTGTTATCCTCTATTATTCGATACTATCACTAATAATTTTTAAAAAATAATGATAGAAACTACAAATATTTCTTTAATTCTCTCTTTTATTTCAAAATCAACCTCAACCCTTGTACGCATCTCTTTGTCTATAAATGTCAGTTTATTGATCATCAAACGTTTGGCTTGAGGAAATAGAATGATATTTTTTATTATATTTCTTTATTTTCTTGTAATACACATGTTCTATTCATACTAATCGCTGGTGTAAGGATTGATTTTGATCTTCAGCTAACTAAAAACCCTTCTATTTCTTCATAAATAGTAATTTTTATGAATAATATTAGCTATCAACTGTGTTTCCTGCACCGGCACGGAGAGTTTTAAAACGGAAGAGTTATCTTATTATATTTTATTGAACAATATTAAAAAAAATATTTTAATTATAATATCTACTTAGATTTTTTTATAAGAGATTTAGAATGAAAAATCAAACTGAAATGAATTCCGTTTTAAGAAAATCTTATTTTGTTTTAAATTATATTTCTTATCTCAAAAATCAAAATATCTCATTTTAGTTTACAACTCATTACAAAATATAGTATGAAAAATCTCAAATCCTTAACTTCAAAAAATATAAATAAAGAAAATATAAAGTTGATAATTGTTATAGTTTCACTATAAATAATATTATATAAACATATATACACAAATAAGTATAGCCAGACGAATATAACTACTTTAATCCAGTGTAATATCTTTATATCAACAGACAATTTTAAAACTAATTAATTCTTACTTATCTATACTTATTTTATCAATAAATCTTAAATCAAGTTTCATTCACACGTTATTTTAAATCAGTACAAATTGAATAAGGTATAATTGTATATATTGTTAATTGTTTTTTTTATATCAAATTTTGTAATACAGGTCGGTATGATTGAATAATTGAAACAGCTACTTATTGAATATAATAGAACCGATTTTTTCTTATAAATAATATTTCACTAATTAAAACATTAGTGTAATATAGATACTAATTTTAATTGTTTTCTTAAAAAATATAATTAATCATTATATTTGTATAATATATACTGATTAAAATTTTATTGTTTTTTCAATTAGATATATTCAGATTAAACCAATAAATACAATATTCAATCAATTAAAGATATCAGATTATTTTATTTAAAATAGTTTTATATTCTATTTCACAAACACAGACTTGTTTAAACGATCATTCATGCAATATGTTTAAATTTTTTTTAATATGAAAATAAAGTGTTTTTGAAAACAATTATTAAGGTAAAAGTTTATCAATATATTTATTAATTTTTCTAACTAATAGTTTTGTGAATTATTTATCTATATTTTTTAATTATCACATTCGAAAAAAATAATCAAAATATTTTTTTTATAATTAATAACTATAAATATTTTATATGAATTATAAAAATTTATTTATTTATAATAAAAATGTTTCATTATAAATACATTTATTAATTTTTAGAGATGATTTTTTTAAACTCTTGAAATCATCTTATTTCTTTATATAGAGGCGCGTTATGATTTTAAAGTATTTTATTAAATTTAAGTCATTCTAAGACACTTTATCTGCTGATATTTAATAAACTGTTTATTTTTTTCTGGTGAATAATTACATCTTAATTTTAAAAAAATGTATATTATAAATCGTATCCACTTTATTGGATATAGTATTCAAATAGTTAAAAAATAGTACATCAAATTAACACATTTATAAACTCTCAAGAATTTCATGTCCTATAAACAAAAACTGATATTAAGTAAGCAATGATTTATCACTCACTCCACAAAAGGTTCTAGGATTCACATTTATTTTTAAAAAAAGACTTATTTTTTATATTTTCAAATTTTATTCTTCTTCATAATAAAAACTATATTGTTCCGTTTTTCTATTTTAATTAATTCAGTATACAAAGGATTAAATGATTAATTTAACTTACAAGTTGATAAAAATTTAAATAAACTGATGATTTGAAGATTAAGATTTTCAATAAATATCTTACAATCCATGAGATTTCGAAAGATCAAAAAAAAAGTTTATTTTTATTTTAGTTCCTTCTTTAGGTTTATATTAGAAAAAATACAAACATATTTTTATTGATGTAGAAAATTCATTAAAATAAGAAATAAAATACAGAGTATTATCGTGGAATGATTTTGAAATATATGTTTAACAAATATCTTTTTTAACCCCTTAAACCGAACTATCCGTCCGTAATCATTTGGGAACGCACAAACTACCCACTTAAGGGATTAAAACTTTTAGTGATTATCAATTGAAACATATTTCTGTAATAATTTTTTTTTATCAATCCAGTGATTTTTCTTTCAACTTTCTATAACTGTTTCTATAGTTTAATTTTCAAACATATTTTAAAACATTATTTTTGATAAATAAGATAAATAGATACATGAGTACTCGGTTATTTATCTAATTCATTAATGAATTAATGATGACAAATCATTAGTTCATTATAGATTTATAGATGAATTATTCAAAATACAATTGCTAGAATAAACGATAGATAAATGATAACACGTTAAATATACTATATATATATATATATATATATATATATATATATATATATATATATATATATATATGTATATATCAATTTTAAATATTACTTACATATTATCAAATAAGAATATTTTTTTTAAATTGAAATAAATTTATCCGGTAAATCATAATACACCCACAGAACAAAGATTATAATCAAATAATAAAAATAAAGAGGGACATTCAGTTTTAAATAAAACGATATCAATAAAAGATATGATATTACGAAAATATATCCTTCAAATCTATAAATATATCATCAAAGAGAATGTAAATATAGGTTAGTTAATATCTATATTATATATATATATATATATATATATATATATATATATATATATATTTACAGATACTTAACCTTCCTATTTTCAAATAATATAAGAAACATTATTAATTAAAATACCTGAAGATTAGTTACTCTATACGAGATAAAATAATAATTACATGAATTAAGAAGCATGTGAACGTAAAAACGTGAGCAGTGCTAGAATATGATTCGCCTTTAATTAAAATATATAAAATATGACTGAATTTGTTTATTATTGCTATATTGTTGTAGAAGCACGCGAAGAAATATATCAATACATGTCCCTATATATATATATATAATGTTCTGTAATCTGACCCACTGATCGCACGACATGATTCTTAGGAATATCGAATCGTAATATCCTATTTGACTTCAATAAGTTGTAACATACGGTACAATACTTTATGTGCAGCGCGTGCCATAAATCGTCGGAAGCTTTCAACATGGGAAACGCATCACATATTCACGAACGCCATATAAGTCAAACATTTAAAACGTTTTCAGTTACATGTAACAGTTACGCATGATTGCACTAAATTATTGACATTATTATCATTTATATTGCATGCACACACTTCTGGCGATTCCGCAATTCTTATTACAGAACGTCAATCATGTTTGTTGGTCTATCAGTCAATCATTGATTTGATATTTAAAAATTAAACAGTATATATATATATATATATAAACATATAAGTAGGTGATCGAAACATACTTGAATGACAAGAAAAATATTCAAAATATCTACTAAGTACACTTACAGAAGAAAATTAAATAATTATTGAAGTATGATTCGGAAATTTTAATAAAATTATCAGATAAACTTTATAAAAGTATTTTTAACATTATTAAAATGGATTTAAAATTCAGAATATTTTTTTAAATATTAGGTGTAAAAATTAATTCGGTGTCTTTAAATTGAATCAGTCATAACTATATTTTAAATTAAAATATTTTCTTGTCATTATAGGATTTTGAAGAGCCAAACTTAACATTTAAAATCATTACATATATATATATATATATATATATATATATATATAAATATCTTGGTCAAGCAATTCGCATAAACTCACCAAACTCGAACACGATAGTCTCTGAAAAACAGGATTGCATACTTTTACATTTCACTTCATAAAAATGTTACTGAAGCCTAGGGAATGATTTGTTCAGCTTTGGGAGAAGATGTGACGCATAACATATACACAAAATGATAAAACAGTGGAAAAACCCGAAAAATACATTACTACTTCATCGACTCAATGTTGACATCTTTTTTCGACAAGATTCATCAGTTGTCAAACAGATAAAGTAATGTTATATAAAGTAATGAGGGATATTTTGAAGATTGAAATGTATTCCATTTTTCTGTAAACATTAATTTTCTGTAAAAAAATACACTGAATTAATTTGTATACATAATATATTTTTCCAGCCTCATATCTTATTAATTGTGTTGCAATTCATTCAGTTTGAAAATATGTTATTATAACATTTTTATATTTATGGAGTATGATTTTTGAAAGATCGAAATAAATGTATAATATCATTAAAATTATATTATTTTACAATTTTTTTTATATCAAATATTTTAAAATATTTAATTTGAAAATATATATTCATGTCTATAAAATTCATTTAAAATTTAACTAAAATTCCATGCTAATTTAATATTTTATTAATTGTAATTTCATTAAACTTTTATTATTTTACAATTTTTTTATATCAAATATTTTCAAATATTTGATTTGAAAATATATATTTATGTCTGTAAAAATTCATTTAAAATTTAACTAAAATTCGTTGATAATTTAATATTTTATTAATTATAATTTCATTAAAATTATATTATTTTATATTTTTTTTATATCAAATATTTTAAAATATTTGATCTGAAAATATATATTCAAGTCTATACAAATTCATTTAAAATTTAACTGAAATTCCTTGATAATTTAATATTTTATTAATTATAATTTCATTAAAATTATATTATTTAACAATTTTTTTTCTAATAAAAGTTGTTAACGTTTCGGCAGAATTTTTTTCATCTAGAATGCGAACAGAATTCAAAGCCTAATATGATACTATTCAGACACCATTATCCTGACTACTGTCTTGTGAGGTTATGCCAACTATTCAACCAAGATATATAGTGTGTTAAATAAAAATAGTGTTTTTAAATAATAAATTTTAAGGTTGGCACTTTGAAATCCTAAAACGATGAGATAATATTTTAATTTAAAACAAAGTTATGACTGATTCAGTTAAAAAGCACCGAATTATTTTTACAAGTGATATGTAAAAAAATTCTCTGAATTTTAAATTACTTTCAATAATGCATACACTTCTATACAATCAAAAAAACATAAATAAATCTTAATTTTCCATACTCATATCTTATATTCAATTCATTAAACGTACAATAACCAAATAAATAAAAAACCGTTAAGAAGATTTCCGAAAAAATCAACATATTTTAAATATTTATTTCATACTAAATAACAAGTAGGAATAGTGTAAAATTTCAGATAAATATAAATTTATTTTATTTACTTGCATGCAATAGTAAGTAACTGGTTTACTAAGAGTGTTAATACGACAGGTTTTTCAAGAATTTGTTTATATTTGTATCGTTAAACCAGTGTTGAAAAAACCTTTCTTTCTCAATATTACTACTTTTTCTATACTCACAGATATATATATATATATATTCTTCGATGGCGTTACAGCCCAAATCAAGCCTTGGACTCCTCAATTTTCTGCCTCCAGACATCTCTGATATATATATATATATATATATATATATACATATACATATACATATATGTATATATATATATATATGTAAATAATTAGATGAAAAATTTACAATAGTGTGAATAAATCTAAATACGCAGTACCTACAAACAAACTGTCTTGGAAAAACCACAAATAAATTCCTGTTTTTAATTTTTGCAACATCAATTGTAAACAGTACAATTGAATTGGATTTATAAAACACTGAATTAGTTTCAACATATTATTCATCATTAATTCGGGTTCCATTAAATCAAAAACATAAATTCCTTAATGAACTTCTGAACTTGACTATTAATTGATAACTGATTTAAACGGTACTTTGAACTTCAATTACTAACTAATACAGCATTAAAGATGTGTTAAACATTTACGATTATTTATGTCACGTACATTTCTATTAAAATTCTGTTTCTTATATAAGGTGCTCGCTGCAAAAATCCAATAGTTGCTTACCTTAGAGATACAGTATTATTTATGTCTATCAACAATCTTGTAAATAAAATTATAATAAATTTATTTCAATTATACGTACATATTTATACACACATTATATATATATATATAAATATATAGTTGTTTTATAATAATAAATTACAAATATATGCGTTTATATTAGTATGCAAAAATAATAAGGTAATATAAGTTAACTTATCTGAATTATTCTTAATAAATAAATTAACGAATAAGTTAGACTAAAGACGAGTTTAATATATGGCAGGCAGACATGTAAATTGAAATAAGTAATTTCCGACGCCTTCAAGCAGAAAGATTATACGGTTGGAAGATTCGTAAGAACGTTTCAAGAATTACTATTAGTTATTGAGAAACAGATGTTTTCCTTTGGTTTTATTGTAATTTTCTGGCAAGTATATGAGGTTGAATTTATATAGTTTTCACAATATAAAATATCAGATTTGATGTTTCTCTTTATATATATATATATATATATATATATATATGTATATGTATATATATATAGAGAGAGAGAGAGAGAGAGAAAGGGTGGTGGGAAGGATATAGAGAGATATGATATTCATGTTTTTATACATTTTAATCACTGTCTTCAAAAATAATAATATTAATTTCTATATGCTATTATGTAACTACTAGTATTAGGTGTACAAATGAATCTGGTGGATTTTTTATACAAAATATTAGATCAGTAAAAAATAATTGCTATTTATGATTTTCAAATTCACATAAATTACCGCAATTATTTTCCTACCGATCTAATAAGTGTTTATGGAAAAATGGAATACATTTCAGTTCTCAAAAATTCCCTCGTTATTTTGTATAATTTTACACTATCTGTCGGGTAGCTGTCGAATCACTTGTCGAAAAAAATGGAGGTTCTGAGTCGATGAAGTCTTTGGATCTCTTCTTCCACTATCTTAAGATTTTTTTGCCTGTTTTATGCGTCACAATACCTTCTCCCAAGCAGAATAAATTATTCTCATGGATTTGACGAATCGCTTGTAGAAAAAAGATGATGACTTTGAATTGATGGATTTTCAAACCTCTTCCACTATTTTAGCATTTTTTGTATTATTCATACATCACAACACCTTTCCCCAATGGTGAACATAGTTCTGCGGATTCGGTAGTATTTTTTTCAACTGGAATGAGAAAAATGTACAATGTCTTATATGCTGTTTTTCAGATGCCATCGTGTTCACTCATGTTTTGTGAGGTTATGCCAACTGATTGGTCAAGATATGTAATGTTTTTAAATGTTAAGGTTGGCACTTCAAAATCATAAAACGAGGAGAAATTTTTTTTAATTTAAAACAGTTACGATTGATTTATTTTAAAAACATAGAAATAATTTTTAAAAGTAATTACCTTAGTACAATACTTAACTAGAATAACGCATTGAACTGACGATTTGATTTAAAACTAAGTGTAATTGTCTTCCTTTTTACAAAAAAAATATTTATAACCAAAAAAATCTCCTTAATTGAGAATAAAATACACACTTCTATTAAATCTTAATTCAAATAAAATAGATCAAGGCAACAAAAATTAGGTCATATCTTTTAATCTAATTGCGACAATTAACATTTAACATTTCTATATTTGTAGCGGTGGTTATTTTTTTTTCTTTCGATAAGATGTTATCACTGCGCCATTGCATTAAAACGTTTATCAATTAAATCGAAATCTATTTTAGATTACATCATGGCAAGTGGTGAAAATCAACAATCTCCGCCACATGCCAGTGAATCGACAAGTCAACCTCAAAACGTTACAGTCACACCTATTACAAATGCCACAGAATCGTATCGACATTTAGACGTTTCGAATTTGCCAGGAAGTGGTAGTAGTACTGAAAATGTACCACAGTTAAGTAACTCAAACAGTGAAGGTGGATTTATTAATCATGGGTACGAGTCGCCGAGACGACGTATCAGTCTTAGCTCAGAACATATCGATATAGGACCAGTTCGAAAGAAAAGTATACTGCATAATAGTTGTGATAATATCAGTCAGCATAGCAGTTACCATGGACACTTAGATGGTAAAATTAACGAGATCTATTTAAATATTTTTTTAAGAAAATAGAAAACGTTCGAACATGTATTCATACTTTTTTTTAAATTATGTTATTTACTTTTATATATTTGTTGATTCTCTTATTAAACTCCAATCCTACTTGTTTCGAATTTGTAGATTTTTCATTTTATTAACATTTTCTTCAAAAACATTTAGATTTGTATATAATCTGAATACTTGTGTCCCTAAATTTTATAATCACAAAAAACGACAATATAAAAATCAACAAATTTACAAAATACATCATTTTGTATACACTTACGTTAAAATTAAAATATTTTTCGAATTATCTTAAATTTAAAATAACAAACAGTAATTGTAATGATAATAATTATTTGGTAGATGGAAAACATGTTAATGGAGACCCAAGAACGAAAAAGACATCAGTAACAGATTCTGTATATTCAAAAGCATCTAAAGTTACAAGATTCTCGGAAGTAGAAGAAGACAAGTAAGTGAAACTGATCAGAAGTCTCTTCAATCTTGTATTTTTTTCATTTAATAATACTTTTATTGCATTAGACATTCTACAGTTTTTTTGTTTTTTCATTAAACACATATTATTACATCGAGTAAAAAAATATTTTAAATAAATAGGGGTACCAAAATAATGATTCACAATATTTTATATTATTTGAAGTATTTTATTCAACAATATTTACATTCGACTTAACAATATTCAAGATTTAGTCAAGAATAATAAAATATTTTGAACCAATAAAGATATCAAAATAATGATTTACAATATTTTATATTATTTGAAATATTTGTACAACATTTATATACGATTTAATAACATTCAAGATTTAGTCAAGTGTAGTTATTATAAATAAATTGAATAGCATAACTGACAATTGTCGAATTTAAAACAATCAAATATTTACTCATTTTATTAAAAATTCTTTAATTTTCAATCATTATATTCTTATTTTTTATTCATAAATTCGTCGTTGGTATTTGAATACAATTAAATCTACACATTTTTTTCCTTAATAAATATTTGTTAAAAATATATATGTATGATATATAAAAAATATTTTTATTTTAAATCACTTTTGTAAGATGTTTATTAATCTCTATTTAATTAGTATATATTTAGTATCTGGGAATATAAGAATTAATCATGTATAAATATTGTTACCTCTACGTTTATTGATATAAAACTTATAACAACTAACAGACAAAGCTTTTAAACAATGTTTCAATTTTTTGATGCACAGTACTCTTTGTTAAAAAGTCGGTAATATGTTTTGAATAATCAATTATTTTTTAAGGTTAAAATTGCTATTAAAATCTCAGTTTATTGATTTTTGAAATAAATTATATAACTTTAGTTAAAAAATCATAAAAATATTTATTAAAATTCTTAGAAAATGGTCAATTCTGTTACTAGTTTGAATATATTTTGTATGATATTTCAATACTTATTTAATATATAAATTTAAATATATTTTTAGTTGATAAGAGATTTTTTTTAAAAAGAAGTAAACATTTACATTTTTTTAGATCGTGGTGGTACACTTTTTGTTTAAAATGTAGACAGAAAGACACAGTGCCATCATGGCAACCACCAGGATGGCAAAGATTTTGTCCACATCCTTTCTGCCCATCTTATAGACAATTCTCTCGAGTCTTCGCGCTCGTATTAATTGGAATATTAGCATGGGGTGTCGTTTACTGTATTGCCGGAAAAAGTGCTGCTCCTGGAGGATTACTCTTTAGTTTAGCACTTCTTAGCATAGCAGCACATTTTGGTGGTTGGATAATGACACTCACGACGTTACCGGCATTAATTGGAATGCTTATTGTCGGAATTATATTTCAGAATTTAAATGTTGTCGATATCAATGATGATTTTAAACCAATTACCGGAGTATTAAGGTATGACAATTTATACTCGTGTTAATTTTTATTATCTCTTTTAATATTTAATAATGTTATTTTATAGGAAAATTGCTTTAGTTATCATATTAACTCGAGCAGGTCTTGAGTTAGATTCGGATGCACTTCGACGTCTGAAATTCACTGTAATGAAACTTGGTCTTACTCCATGGTTTCTAGAAGCAATAGTTATAACAATAACTACACATTTTCTTCTCGATTTACCGTGGTCGTGGGGCTTTTTACTGGGATCTATTATCGCAGCCGTTTCGCCGGCAGTAGTTGTACCATGTCTGTTCAGATTACGTGGGAAAGGTTACGGTGTTGCAAAAGGCATACCGACATTAATTATAGCCGTCGCTGGAATAGACGATGCTATATCCGTAGCATTATTCGGAATCGTCAGTAGTGTCATGTTCTCTGATGATTCTCTAGCGTACCAAATTCTACAAGGACCTATTTCAGTTTTGGGTGGGATTGGTTTCGGTATTGTTTGGGGTTGGATGGCGCAATATGTACCTGAGAAACAAGATCCTTTTGTGGTACCATTGAGGGTGTTAATGCTATTAGGCGGGGGATTGATTGCCGTGTTCGGTAGTGAACAGATCGGTTTTGAAGGTGCAGGTCCGTTAGGATGTATAGCTGCAGCTTTTGTTTCGTCACTGTTTTGGTCGCGACAAGGTTGGGAAATTGACGAGAATCCAGCGTCTACGGCATTCGAAATATTCTGGATGATATTTGAACCAATTTTGTTCGGTATCACCGGCGCGGCAGTAAAAATCAATGAACTTGACCCACACGTTGTAACACTTGGTGTATCTTGTCTAATCACAGGAGTTATTATTCGAATACTTATAACTGTTTTGTTTGGAATTGGGTGTAAACTAAACTTGAAAGAAAAAGTTTTTGTTGCTTTGTCTTGGATGGCAAAAGCTACTGTCCAGGTAAGAGATCTATCTATCTATCTGTCTATCTATATCTATATATATATATATATATATATATATATATATGTGTGTGTGTGTGTGAGTGTGTAATATTATTTCATAAAATTATCTATTAATTTGGTAGGAAAATAATTGCGGTTTTTGTTTTCTAAATTCTAACCTTCATTTTTTTCAACGAAAGTGTTATTTTATCGTGTTCATGTTAATATCATTTTAAAGTGCATCTTTCGGTTTGTATTTTGGTAACATCGACTTTAGATTTTATATTAATTTTACATCAAAGTAGGATATTGAATTAAAGATAGTAGAGAAGCAAATAAGAGCAATTTTTTGTATGAGTTCAAAACGGGTGATAAAACAGTAGAAATTGCTCGTAAACTAATCTATACTTTTGATTTGAGTACTATTGAGGAATACATGGTACAATGGTGGTTCCAAAAATTTCGTGCTGGAGACGAGAATGCATTGAAGATGAATTCTAAAGCTTGCATAAATTTAGACGTTAGTCATCCAACAATTCTGGATCAATTAAAACAGCTAGTAAAATCAAAAAAGAGGAAAATGTATATAAATTCGAAGATCATAAACCGTAATTATTTTCCTACCAACCTAATACATTAAAAATTTAAATAAGGCACTCTATAAAAAAAATTAAAAACAGGCATTCTATAAAGAATTAAAATGTATTTTTTATATAAAATGTATTGTTTTCAAAAAAAAGTACTTCTCAAATTTCACTGAATAATATTTTTAGGCTGCCTTAGGACCAGTCGCCCTTCATTATGCAAGAGAGGAGGAAATAGCATACGCCGAAGTAGTTTTAATGGTTTCCGTACTCTCAATCATATTGACTGCGCCAACAGGTGCCATTCTGATTATATTGACAGGTCCACGTTTGCTGACAAAGACTAAGGCACCGCAAATCATTCCTGAGGGTTGGCGTCGAAGCCACCGTCCATCTATCAGAGATATCAGTATTATTGACGAAGAAGAAGAAAGAGATTCGCCAGAGAAAACGATAAACCATATAACATAACGTCCTGAACGTTAGTTTTATTTTTATTATTATTATTAATATTAATAAATTATGTTATGTATTTATATAATTATTTTATTATTTATATATTCGTCAAAATGTAGATATGTGATACACAGACAGTATAAGTGGTTGTTTTTTTTTTTTATTTAGTTGTACAATCGGTTGAAAGATGACGAAATTTATAAAAAAGAATATTTTAAATTACATATATATATATATATATATATATATATATATATATATATATATAAATATATATATATATATATATATGAAAAATTTTATTTCCATAAAATTAAAATGTATTTTTTAACTTTTTATAATAGTCCTATGTATATTTGAATATAAATATTATTCTGAATCATGACTTATATTTAATGACTTGTTTATTGTCATAAATATAAAATTTTGTGAACAACGAAAAGTAAACGGTTTAAAAATGAAATATGAACATTTTTATACTTGGTTATCTAACAAATTTGATTTAATATAATTTAATTAATTTTTAAAACGTATTTTCTAATGACAATGTAATTAAAACGTATTTCCTACAAACAATGAATATTAAAATACTTTTAAACTATTGTATTAACATTTCTTATCAATTCTTATTGATAAGTTTGGTATTAAATATTTTATGAATAAAATGAAGTATTTATAATACATCTATCTATCCATATATATATATATATATATATATATATATATATATATATATATAATAGACGAAGATAACTACCTATAATTGTCAATTATAGTAACTTGAAAATGAATCAATAGTTTTATCTTACCCTACATTCTACAACCATTACAAAACTAATGCTTTTATTATTTTTTTATATTAATTCCAAATTTAATGCTTTGTATAATTTTTAACCATTACGGAAAGTTAATGTTTACGGAAAAAATAGAATACAATTCAATCCTCAAAATATTCCCCATTATTTTATGTAGCTTTGCTCTATCTGTCGGATAACAGACGATTATTGTCGAAAAAATATGTCAACTTTGAGTCGATGCAGTCGTAATGCATTTTCGAACCTTTTCCACTGTTTTAGCATTTTTTGCATGTTTTATGCGTCACGACACTTTCCTCCAAAGATGAATAAATAATTTCCGCGACTTCAGCAGGGTTTTTTCAACTGAAATGCGAAAAGTATGCAGTGCCTATTATACTGCTTTTCGGACTCCAACGTGTGTACTACTGTTTTGTGAGGTTATGCCAACTGTTTGACCAAGATATATAGTATTTTTAAATGTTAAGGATGGCATATAAAAATTCTGTAACGGAGAGAAAATATTTTAATTTAAAACAGAATTGTTTTTGATTCAATTTAAAGGCACCGAATTGATTTTTACACCTAATTTATATATATATATATATATATATATATATATATATATATATATATATATATATATATATATATATATACATAAAGTACAAACTTATTACATTCCTATAATATTAAATAAGTTAACATAGATTCGTATTATAATCTTTATTTATTCAAGCACATGTATAAATATTTAGTTTACATTTTCAGTTATATATATATATATATATATATATATATATATATATATATATATGTATATATATATATATATATATATATATATATATATATGATTTGTATATATAAGTACCAAATTAAAGACATCATATTGGTTAAAAATATTCATTAAAAATTTGTTGAAATTTATAATGTATAATTTTAATTTTTAGTTTGAAATTGTCCATATTATATTACTTACAGAAATTTAATTTCAATAATACATTATGGTTTAAATTCAATTACATTTTACATAAAAAATTACAATTATTCTAAAATATATTACTGGTAGAAAAATATTCAATTTCTAGTATATTTCATTATCAGCATTGTCAACTTAATTTTAAACAATAAAAAAATATTATTTCATAAATATACGATCATCCTTTGAAAATTTTGTCAAAGGATAATAAAGTAATTGAGAAAGTATATTAATTATATATTAACTTAAATTAATATCTTTATATTATAATGTTCAATTTTTAAAAAATCATTTTTTTATTACAAATTTTATTCATTCAATCAATATCTATAATACAATTATATATCATTATATATATATATATATATATATATATATATATATATATATATATATATATATATATATATATATATAATTTGAAATATTTCAAATTATATTATATATAATTTGAAATATTTTCATAATTATTAATTTCTATCACGATACAGTTCGGACAGAGTAACTAAATTCACTTTCACAAATGAATTCTTCTTCCATCCCACAATTTACAACAATGTTTTTTGATCATAAATATTCAATAAATTATTATTGATCATTTTTGATTGTTCGTTATACGCATTTCGATGGTAATTCCATCATTTTCAGTACTCGAAGGTACAAAATGAGTTTTTTTTTGTACCTTTCTAAAGTAAAAAGTAATATTTGTAAAAAAGAATTTTTATGTATACTATTTAGTAACATATTAATATATAGAATGATTCAACTTCCACAGAAAAATATTAAAATAAACGCAAAAATTAAAAAAAAATCATGTTCCCCATTTATTTTAGTTCAATTGTATTTTAGTATTAAATTGAACTAAAATATTAAATACAAAATAATATGACTTTTCTTTACCCTTGTGCTTCCTTTTAATACTTTCATGTGGAAACCTAAATTGAATCATTATATATATATATATATATATATATATATATATATATATATATATATATATATATATATATATATATATATATATATATATATATTATATATATATTACAATATTCTTAACATTAAATATTTTTTCTAATTAATGTAATAAATCTATAATTCTTCCTACTTAAACAATAATTTATCAATCTCTGTAAAATAACAATTCTGTATTATATAATATTTTTCTATACTTAATACATACATACACACATACACACACACACACACATATATATATATATATATATATATATAAACAAAATCAAGCCCCATCCAAGTGTTAATGACTTTAATTATGGGCGCACCCCCAAACCATAATTAATCAAAAGTCTAAGACCAATTTTTATGTTAAAAATTCGGTTTATCTGTTGAACACTAAAAGAAACGGAACTCTTATAAGTCAACAAGTATTATCTATGAAATAAAAGTAAAAAATAATACTATTTACCAGAACAAAATAGTGGTAATTAAAAATACTAGTTTTAATTTAAAAATCCATTTTTCACCATATATATATTTCTCTTTCATCCTCTCAATAAATATATGTTTTAACTATTTTATAAAGTATATAAATAAATTGATTAAAACGTTAATACTAACTAAACAAATAATTTAAAACTATATAACAGATATTAATAAATATAAAAAAATCACATTTTTAAACAGAATAATGATATTTTCAGTAGTACAATATAATTGGTAAGTGAGTTTGGATAATTGTTGAAATGTTTAAAATTGCATGATTTTGTACTTAACAAAAATTAAGTTCTATTTCTACTTCTATTTAAATTCCAATCTGATCATTAAATCAAACAATAATTAAATATTACTATTTATTTTTTATATGCTTAAAGAAATTATAATTTCTATAAATATTTATCTATGATTTCTAAATATGTTTCTTACATATACAAATTTGATAATTTAAAAACATTTTTGCTGTTTATTTTAATGATATTACATTTTTTGACAATTACTAATTAAAATTCTATTTATAAATGTCATATTTTGATGTTGATTGCAACGTATTTATATTAGTTTCATTTAATTTTAATTTACAAAACTCTTTATTTTCAGTCATATCAACTATAATGACATTTTCTTCTATTCGTAGATTAGATTAAAGCTTGTTTGTTTTCATTCATTCTATATTTTCCATGATCTCTCCTGTTATAAATGTAACAACAACTCTTAGGAATAGTTCGATACTCTTTCATCTGAAATCCTTTTGAATAGGCTATCAATCTGTACCTATTATCTTTTATTTTCATATACCTTGTATATATTTTTAATCATTTTCTTATTTTTTCACTAGACATAAATATTCTAGCCGATTGAAACATTTCATTGACACCTTAAGAATCTCAATTATATACAAACTTATTATTACTTAAAATTACATCAATAATGTACAATTTGATATACAAACTAAATCTTTAAAGCAATTTTAAAAGTTCATTACAATCTTTTACTGTCAATAGACAGATTATTTATTAGATAATACAGAGTGTTTGAATGAACTTTGTCCGAATTTGTTTTTCTTTTAATAATTTTTGAATAAAAATTATTTTTATGGATCATTTGTTTAACTCGTAAGTATAAAAAATCGGGTGTTATTGAATTTAGTTGTTGAAACACCCTACAACCCCAATAACTGACTAACTACCAGTATGAAAAATCTTATAGACTGGATGGCCGCACTAATTACAAGCTCTTTTAATTATATTTTCTGCATATTTCTGGTGTTATTCAAGCGAATCCCGATGAATCTTGTCGTTAAGGTGTTAAACTGTTACTAGCTTGTTATCATAGACCTTTATTTTAAGTATCCTCAAAAAAAATCTAGCGCACGAGTTTGCCAATCGGTGTGGCCAAATTTTGCAATGATTCGACCAGAAAATCCATGCATCAAGTTTGCATTGTAGTGCAAACTTATGCCATGTGGCACCATTTTGTTGAAACCACATTTACTACTACCCCTTATTCATTAATTTCAGCCACAAATAAGTTTTTCAACATCACACGATATCGTTCACAGTAACAATATTTCCATTAGTATCTTAAAAAAATGGTCGAATGATGCCACCAGCCCAAATTACACACAAACAGACTCTATGAGGATGAAGAGATCGTTCATGGATCGGTCTTAGGTTTTTCGATTCCCAAATAACAGCTGTTTCTTTTTTTTTTGCATATTCACGCATCTCGTAATGAGATTCTCCAGTCATAATTCATTTTTGCAAATACTTTAGGTAGTCAATGTTGAGCTATAACACTCTTAACAGTGTTAAACTCTTCACAATAACTTGCCTACATTCGAACTACACCACTCTCAAATTACAACTGACAGATACACAAAAATAAAAACAAAACAAAATCATCCGAAGTTCATCCGAATCAAACACCCTGTATTAATGTAAGTAATATAAATATAAATAATTTTATTTTAACCTAATATCAACTAAGCTTTTTATTATAAATCATGTTCTTTAACGACAATGATCGTATTTTCCTTTCGAACATTCCTAATATGTTTATTGGAAGTAGATTCGCCTGAAAATCAACTTTTTGTTACCTTAAATATTAGCCTTTCATTATTCATAATTATATCTATCTTCTTTGGATTTAAATAAATCAAATCAAGTGGAAACAATCGTTAAATTATTTCCGGTCTTTTTCATATAAAATATTATTATAATTCTGTGTACACGAATCTGTTTAATATCATCTAAATTCGTGACAGTAATTATCTTATATGAATCTTATTTATGAAAGTAATAAAAAAGTAATCAATCTGTTAATTAAAAATATTTTAGTCCACAAAAATGTAGACATATTTTCAAGATCTCAGTTTATTCTTTTCACAAAACCTTGAGTTTGATTGAATCACTGTTCCGTATACATTATTTTTTTAACCAAATTAATCAACATACATGTTTTATAATTTTTATCACTCATCAGTACCAAAAAATTAATAATAATAAACAAAATCATCCAATTAGGAATTCAGTTTGATGAAACTAGTTTTATTTTTAATGACATTCAAGTTTGGTTTCTTTATTAAACGAACAGTTTTGAAATAATGCTTTATTTCATTCTAGTTTTAAATGATTAATGTCTTCTTAAGGGTTATATTTCTACAGATTTATTTTTTATTTAATAACCAAGTTAAAGTCAGATTTAAACAAGTTTAAATGTTATCCTCAACGGTCATTAACTGATAATTTAATACCAATCTATTATGGAAACCTGTAAAAAAATTCAGTTTTTAAAATTTGCATCTTACTATGTAATTACTAATTTTATTAAAATTATCCATAATTTTGGTTACCTAATCCCCTCGCCCTTTCCAAAAGGTTAACCGCACTGATATACCCGAAATTTTCATATTACCTACTGTTTTATTAAAATAAGACTAAAATACTTTTTAAAGTTATTAATATATAAAAAAATGTATACAGAATATATTAAAAAATAATGAAATTTACAGACATTTTGATAAAACTGCGTGTACTTCATTACATTCGATCTAAATTTTATTAAAATACGAATATTATTTGACAAAGAACCCTATTAAGCCTTTTTGTATACTTCTGAGAGTACAATTACTGCACTTTGAAATACATTTCTTACCTAATTTATATTTAAATATAAAAATAATCAAAAAAATGACTCTCGTTTTAATATTTGATAATATTAATGCATTTATATATCAGTAGCGCACCCAGGAGGAGAGAGGTGGTAAGGGGACCTGACACCCCCTAAAGCTCCTATAAACACAGAGAATAAAGTAATCCCCTATCACTATCCCCTATGTATGCAAAGAGAGATTAATACAACCACGACTGAAATAATTCAAGAGCCTTGTAAAAAGACCACCCTAACCCCCTAAATTTCCCATATACACAGAGAGATTAATTTACCTATGACTGAAATAATTCAAGAGCTTTGTAAAAAAAAAATGAAAACTGGATTTTATTCTTTAAATAAATGTTCATAATCACCAAATGAATGTTATAGAATTCACATTAAACAATTTTTTATCCGTTCAACTCGCCCCCTCCCCCTCCAAGAGTAAATCCAGAGTGCGTCACTGGTATATATACTTTCCAGGAAATATTATTTAAAATTTCAAATAAATAAAAATCTTTATAAAATTTTAAATGAATAAAAAGACTGCAAATTAAAAGTAATTTAGTAATAGTAGTTTTATATTAGAAACGTATTTTTAATAACAATAGATTTTTACTACTTAGAAAATATAAAATTGTTTGTAACTGTTAATAAATTTAAATATCACATCCATTAAATATTATTCAAGAAAAATGCTTATATATGCAGTGATTAATTATGAAAAATCATTTCATTTACTTGTATTAGTATAGAAAATTATACTTATAAGTATTGTTAGTCACTTATTTGATAATATTTCACACTTTTCTAAACTAACATTAATTTAATAAAAATATTAATATAAAATATATCGATACTAAAAATCAAAGCTTTTGCATAACAAAATGTGACCAAATTTTTATTAATTATATTTATATAAAGAACTTAAAATGAATAAGAATTTCAAATATAAAAAAGGATAAAAATAAATAAAAACATACTAAATTTACACAAAATAAATTTATAATAAAAATGCGAAACTATAAAAATAAGTTTTATTATAATTCTTATATATAATATAAAAAAATTAAAACAAATAATAGTATTTAATAATTACAGAACATAATACTTCAATAGCTATCTCTATAAATCTACCATACCTACATTATAATTTTTTCGAAAAATAAAAAGACTTTGTACTGTATTCGCATGAATTTCTTAAACTGAATTTCAAATTATTTTATATTATTAAAAAAAAACCCTGAGATGAAATCATTTATATTACTTGGTACAGTTCAGAGATATTACATGAAATACCTTTCAAAAAAATTTATTTTCAATTAGCAATGTTAATTTTCTCATCTGAGAAGAAAAAATAAATTATATTCAAATTAATTTTGATAAGAAAAGGTACCTTTCTATGAATAATTATACACAAGTAACAAAAAATGTATAATTTTCAGTTTTAAAACGATATAAAAAATACTTATACTAATTTGTTTGCACCAATTTAAAATAAATTATTGATTAATTTTTTTTTCTTAAACTATTTGAAATTATTCGAATATTATTGAGATTAAAAGAGGAACATATGTTGGATAAAGTAAATATAAATTATTAATTAGAAACCATAAGACAATTCAAATTTCTAGAAGATCAAATTGCATTATACTAAAAATGATATAAAATTTTGTTAC
The DNA here is from genome assembly GCA_034766995.1 of Acanthacorydalis orientalis. Taxonomy (NCBI): domain Eukaryota; kingdom Metazoa; phylum Arthropoda; class Insecta; order Megaloptera; family Corydalidae; genus Acanthacorydalis; species Acanthacorydalis orientalis. The sequence goes on from CM068320.1 coordinate 32,833,950, forward strand.
AATAAAAAATTTAACAACATTTCTGATGTTTAAACTTTTAAAGTTTGTATTTTTTATCTAGAAAAAATATATCTAATATTAATTTTAATTTTTTTTATAAACTATAATGCTAACTATCCCAAATTACTCTTTGTATTGAAGTCTTTCACTTTACATATAGCTCATTTTCATTTCATAAAAACTATTCTATCATCCAATATCTAATCACAGTTTATATATACAAAGTTTTTATTCATTTCGGTTATGAACATCAATCAGATATCTTGTTAAATTCTTCTTAGTTTATCATAAAATTCTTTATTAAAGTCTGCAGTTTTAAATTGTTCAGTTGTGTCTAAAATCATAATTTAAATACTATTATTAAAATCGATATTTTTTGAATTTTACAATATTTATATTCATACAATATTTGTATTGTCACTATTTTGAGGTAGAGATTCATTTCAGGCCAATATTTAGAACAGTGCGTTTTCGATTTGATGAATTGTTGTTTTTTGATTGGGCGGATTACTATTTTGAATTAATCATTATATTTAAAGAACACTATTTTGTAAATTTGTGGTACTAAATAAAAGATTATTATCGAACGGAGAGTACTCTACTATTTACAAAAAAATTAAAGTTTACAAGATTTAAATATAGGGAGATTCAATTTAAGGTTCCACAGAAAACTGTTAAAAACACCCAAAAATTAAAAAAAAAAGTTATTATCCTCTATTTAGTATTTTAGTTCAATTGTATTTTAGTATTTAATTCAATTAAAATACCAAATAAAAATAACATTACTTTTCTCAATCCCTGCGCCCCCTTTTAATACTTCCATGTGAAAGCCTAAATCTAATCATCCTATATTTGCACATATTTTTTAATTTCTATATGATATTTCCTAAATCAAAAGATTCTCTTTTTAGATTGTTAAAAAAATACCAACATAAACTTGATTAGTATGTTAAGAGACTTTTAATGTATCAACTTTATATATTTTTCCATATTCTTACTCTGTGTGGTCCACAAAAATGAACCCTGTTTTTTTATAAACAAACAGCGAGTCGAGCTTTCAACACTACAGTTGTATTTTAATTACATCTACTGTGTTTTTGTAAGCTAAGGTCAACAATAGTTCTTTTTTTAAAAAAAAACCCTGAACTTATTTTTTCATAAAACCTTTTTCTTATTATTTGAATTTAATGTGTTTTTTTACCCAATCAATCATTAATTCGTTTTGCAGAATAAAGATAAATACTGTATAAATATAAATACTCTATAAATCTTTAAATATAAATATTGTATAAATCTTTATATCAAAAAAACATGATGTACTAATCAAAAATTTAGAGCATAAATTTAAACTGTGTACATGAAACAAAATGTTTGGAGATTTTGTATACAGATTCATCAATGCAACAATGAACAAAAACACACTCGGCTTATTTATATTATATCTTTTTTTTTGTATTTTTACGTGAGAATAATATTTTCACATGCACTGTAAATTTGCTTAAGGATCTAAAATTCTATAATGGAGAGTTACGTTTTTAAAGTAAATAGAAAGCATACTTAAAAAAGTAAAACCACAACCACAACTAAATACTGGATGCCATATGTCAATTTTGTGTTTATTTTGTATTTATAAATTTGTACACAAACTTTCCCAACTCATTGTACATTTATATATATATATATATATATATATATATATATATATATATATATATATATATATATATAGGAGGATGATTCAACTTAGGCTTCCATATGAAAGTATTTAAAAAAAAACGTTATTCCCCATTTGGTATTTTAATTCAATTGTATTTTAGGATTGAATTGAACTAAAATTTTAAATAAAAATAACATGGCTTTTCTTATTCTCTGCACTTCCTTTTAATAATTTCATATGAAAGCCTATTTGAATCACCTTTTAAATATATATATATATATATATATATATATATATATATATATATATATATATATATATATATATTTATATGTAATAAAATAAATAGAAAACAATTTTATAATTTTAAATACCTAAAAATAAAATAACAAACAATGAATCATATAAAAACGACTCATTCGTTGGTAGCTTATTCACTTTTTTACAAAAATATTTAAAAAAATCATAAGTACAAAAATAATTTTATATTAATTATTGTAAATAAAAACACAATATTCAAGCTAAGTATATTAATAATAAAGTTAATATAGTCTACATTCAACATTGCATATATGCTATATTAAAGCTTTTTATTATTTGTTGATTAGTTATTAGAATGTATAAATATTTAAAAACAATAAAATCAATTTCATTTAATTCAAGCAAGACGAAAGTTTATAACATTTAAATATACTGGATTCTGATAAGATTTTATATTCTTCATTTTTTTGTACTTATTTAACATTCATATATATTTTTCCGAAGTTATAGTCGGAATTTGGGTATATAGGGTGGTGTTCAATTCAAACTTCCACATAAAAGTATCAAGAAAATCGCAAAAAAAAACATGATTTTTTTTAAATTTTTGCGATTCGTTTTAATAACATACTTTCATGTGGAACTCTAAATTGAATCAACCTTTATATAATATTATTTTACATTCAACAAATACAATTCAACAGTGCAACAAATATATTTCAGTCATCGTGCATTGTTAATTAATTTAATTAAAGCTATAAAGCACACAACGATTAATAATTGAATTTGTTTCAATTTTCAAAATTAAACAATAGACAAAATTAAGAAGTTGATGCAGACGTTAATGATGAAGTAACCGTACATTTAGATTTATACTGTCCAGTAGATGCTGTTGTAGGTATCGAACGAAAACGTTTCGATTTAATTCCCATTCTCTGAAGCAGTAGTCTCAGTATATTTGCCTTACATACAAATATTATAAATATAAATAAACCGAGTAAACAGTTAAATATATCGCCAACAATCCAAAATTTATGCGTTGGAGATGTTCCGGAAATAATTTCATGAACCCATGGAATTCCCATCACAAAAAATAGTTTTATATTCATGAAAAATCTGAAAAAATATATAAATGATGATATTATTCGAATTGAAACTTTGATCACACATACATTTTTTATTATTAATTATAATATTTTAAAGAAAAAATTATAAATAACAGTTTTAAATAAAATATTTTAATTTTTGTATGCAACAGTATTTTCTTTATTAATTGAATTATTTTTATTGTGAAATTTTATTAGTCTTATTTCATCATTGAGATTTACTAAAAATATTTTAAAATACATTTCTAACAAATTACTTAAAGAATATATAAATTTTATTGCTTGAACGTTTCACAAACGAATAACAATTTACCAGGTTCAAGTTTAGAAAATCGCTTCAAAAAGTTTAAACAAGAGTTTTAAATATTAATGTATGTTATTACATGTATAAAATAGAAAATAACAAATAAAATTACTTTCTATTTCCATATATTTATCATTTACTGTATTCAAAAAATATTGTTCAAATATTAAAATGACAAATTAATAGAAAATAAAAAAAAATATCAAGAAATTGAGAAATCAGGAGAAAGGTTGTTTGAATAAAAACATAAAAGTGAATTGAAAATATTTTATCTAAAAAAAAAAAAACAGTATTATTAAAAGACATTAAATTAGGTTTAGAAAAATTTCATACATTTTTAATATAATTCTATAAATCTCTCTATATTAAAAAAATACATAACAAAATAAATAAAAAGAACTAAAAAACTTAATTGCAGACAACGATCAATTTATATATTTTAGATCTTGTCTTAAATTATTATAATTTTTATAAAAAGCCAAAATAAAAATATAAAAAAAATATTATTTGTATTGGCGTATAAATAAAATGTATTTCTTACAAAAAAGATATAAGAAAAGTGAATAAAAAAATTTATAAATCTATAAATTAACGATTCCTTTCTTAAATGTAAGTTTTATTGCATAACTAAAAGAATTTTTTAAATATTTATTATACGAAATAAAACATTAACCCTTTGAACTCCTTTAACCCTTTGAATATGTCACACTGGAGATGACAATACAGATTTGCTATAAAATTCGTATGTCACTACTGATGTGAAAAAATAATTATTTGTGGTTGTGGCATATTTCTTAATCGAAACACACATCATAAGTACATACTATGACCATTTTATAATTTGTTGGTGGCGAAAACTTTTCTTCTGAGGCTTAGAAGTATGTTCCATCAATTAATACATTTTATATAAAATTTCATGTAAAAAGAATGGTGTAAAACTAGAAACCCATCTAAGTTTTATATGTAAATTAGTGGTTTCCTTACTGGAAAATTTCAGATAAGGAACAAAAAAACGGGATAGACCGTTATCATCAGATTTGAAAAATCTACTTGATGGAAATCTTCACATTTTACAACCAGATTCACAAGAAAAACACAATGGTTTGTTCAAACAGAAAAAAATAAGGGTGGTAGGAAGACAACAGTTTATTTTTGTGATATATGCAAAATACATCCTTTCCTATACACTGGGGATTGTTTTAAGAATGGCCATATTTTTTTAAAAAAAAATATAGTAATAATAATAAATAAAACAGAAACAATAAAATTTATTGTTGTATATAATGTAATCAACTTTACCTAAAAATAAATACAAGTAGGTATTCAATAACATTAGAAAAAAATCGAGTTCAGAAGGTTAATTATTGATAAAAATATCTTTTTTCGTTTTATATCTCAAACGTATTTGTGGTAATAATTAAATAATTATTGAAAACATTCTACTTACTTGGCACGATTCGCAATGAACTTGTTTTGACTTTCGGTCTTCGACTTCGATTGCATACGATGGATTTCCGATTTTATTTTTGAACAATGGATAGCAGTCATTGTAAACAGGATAGTATTACATATTACTTGAATTGATACAGGTATAATGAAAAATATGTAGTTGCCCATTGTACGACCTGATAAAAAAGTGTTTGGAATTAGAATATGATTATCATCACAACAATTTGTAATTCTAATTATAATACTATGATTTTTAAAAAAAAATTTTTAAATATGTCGATTTGTGTATTAAGAAAATAATTCAAATCCGAAATTAATTTGATCTTGGAAAAATCAATTTTATATAAAAACAGATTTTTTGATCAAAAATTATTCTAATTACTAAAAAAGTTTCTACAGGGTGTTCTCAAAAAGAACGAAAGTGTTTAGAATGTTAATATTTTTTTGTTTTATAACATTTTCATCTTTTTTTATTTCCCAAAATATAGAATAAAAATGGGAAATTTTTCCTGATGACACATGAAAAATCATCATTTAAGTGATGTCCATTTCGGTCTCACAACGTCGAGCTCTTTCTAAGGGATTTCCCATCACTTCTCTCATGATTTCTGGACATAACGCTTGATTTTTTTCTCATATGTTGTTATTTAGCTGCAGGACGATTTTTAGCTTATTGATGCGTACACGTTCTTCATGTAATCGCAAAGAAAAAAATCTGGAAGGCTCAAATCAGGCGAACGCGCAAGCCAAATCGCTATTTCTTGAAATTATGCGTTTGCCAAAAATGTCCTGTAAAAATTCAATAACAGGTCTTTCTGCATGCGCTATGGCCCCATCTTGTTGGAACCACATATATGGATGATTATCAACAACTGGCCTCAAAAATTTCCTATCGTCATACGGTATTGAGCACCATTTATGGTTACAGCAGTACCGTCTTCATTTTCGAAAAAATAAGGAACTTTCATCCTTTTGGAGGTTACTTCGAATCAAATAGTGTACTTAAGTGAGTGTAATTGTCGCTGATGGAATGATTTTGGTTTCTTTGTGGCTTATACATCACTTTTCTCTATTCACGAAGTAATTTAAGTGGACATGAGATTCATCGCTCATAATCAAATTGTGAATAAATTCAATATTTTCTTCTGCTTGGCGAAAACGAATTGTATAATCAAGACGATGCTGATAATCTGTAGGATTTAGCTCTTGCACAAGCTACATTTTGTATGAGAACATTTTTAATTCGGCCAAAATCCTTTTCAGTGACCTCCGTTACATTCTCAGTTGGTTTGAACGTCTTTCGGTCGACGTTTCAGTAATTTTGCTCAATAATCTCCTGTACATGTTGAATATTTTCTTCATTTAAGTCAAACAATGTCTTACAGATCCTGGACGATTACTAACTGTACCTTTTTGTCGAAAATGTTCAACCAAACAATTAATCACTGACTCCAATGGCCCTGTTCGAACATTAAAATAACGACGATATGTTCGCACCGTCAAAAGAATTGAACAGTGATTTTCAAAATAAAATTCAATTATTTCGGTACGTTGTTCCGTCGTATACCTTTCCATAATAAATTCACCAAGATTTATTTGCAAAATTCTATAAATAAATGACAAAAAAATATTAACTATTCAAACTCCTTCGTTCTAACACCGTGTATTAGTTTTCAGCTAGAAAATATATAACTTTTACGGAAATTAAAATTCATTTCAAAATCGAATTGGACTAATTTTCTTTTAGAAAACGTAATTTTCTTTTATATTTCAAATGTGATATTTTTTTAAAAAGAAAATGCAACATATTAAAAAAATATAGTCAAAACTCTTCCACACATATATTTTCATTTCATACTTTGTATTGTTTTTTATTGAATATATATATATATATATATATATATATATATAATTACTTGAAATTTTATTAACTCGATGCTTTATATAAAAGTACAATTATTACAATATTAAATTTACTAACATTACTACATACTTGACTAATAAAGTTACCAGCTGCTTTATGTGCAGTATTTATATTTAACGACATACTGTAAAATAAAAGTGAAAATATATCCCTGGCGACGCACTATAAAATTCAACTGAAATAAAATAATGAAAGAGTTTCTAACTGTATTTAATGACACAACCGAACATAAAATAAAATTAAATTGTGTATTAAAAAACTCTTTTTTTTCGATTGCATATAAAAATAAATATCGTTTTATACTAATAAAATTGAAAGTATATTTGATGGAATTAATGAACTATTTTATTAAAAAAGTATTCAATTGAAACAGAAAAGTGGTTATTGTAATGAAAATATATATTTTAAAAACATACTGTCTGTAAAGCAACGAGGTGAGCCGATCGAAGCTCTAAATTTTGATGGTAAAATTTGTGTGTTATCACTTATGAAAGCTGCAAGAGTGATTAATGTTGGAACTCCACATGCATAAAGACAGTACCATAAAAAACGTTTCCATTCACGTACATCTTTTTGTAAAAGTCCTAATGCACTCCTCCTCCTATAACAAAAATTTTATTAGTGTTTATATATATATATATATATATATATATATATATATATGTGTGTGTGTGTGTTCATATATATATATATATATATTTAATGATTAGTTTTTGGAAAATGACATGAAACTCTTGAGTAAATATATTTCAATTCCGAATAGAAATAATTTTTTTCAAGTGTTCAACATATTTAGTTTATCTTAAAGCTTGCAAATATAGATTTTTAATTCAAAAAATTCCTTTTATGGAATATCTAAAATATTCTTTTCAAAATGTTTTGTTCTTATCATGTATTACAGAATCGTTTAAATGCATTTCTATGAAGAAAATCGAAATGACTACATGTAAATAGAATTACTGTGATTTTTTTATAAAATGACATATAAACAATTAATATATGAATGTAAAATAATATTAACAAATTTCAGAATCTCAAAATAGAACAAATAAATTAAATGAAAATATGTTTATTCAAGAAACTGAATTTTGATTTCCAATTATAAAAGTAGGAGTAACGAACACACATCTATTTTATCAGAATTATATTTTTTACACTACCTAAATTCATTGTCATAAATTAGTCTCTCTTTACACACACATATGGTACATTTTTTCCAAGCTCTTAAGAAGATAACATTGTCATACCAATTCACATAAACCATATCCAAAATAAATATTTGTTGTTCATTTTAAAAAATAATATTTTATTGTATATTTTTCGAGAATAATTCATTTGTGAAATTTGAATTTCTTTCACACACCAACATTTTTAACAATAACTACTATTTAATTTATTACAAAATATAAATTTTTCACGGATGTATTTTCCTCTCACTCCGCAGGTTGCAAAAAGTTTCAATAAATGATGACAGATCAATTTTTGATTAGGAAATTGTTTGTAGTTTGTGTCTTGAGAGAAAAAGTTGATTTATGAAAGTGAACTAAGCTACACTTCTAGAACTATATTATAGCATTACAAACGTTTTAATAAATATATCTTAATAATTGTTTTAAAATTGTACAGAAAATATCTAATACTATTTTATCGTCTTTTAGTACTTTCGAAATATCATAAAAGTCAAGTAAAAATAAAAAAAATCTATTTTTATTATATCAATGGCTGAAATAAGGACACAGCACAGAAAATGTGATTTTTAAGTTAATCCTACAAATGAAATCAGATTGATGGGCTCTATATTAATTCAAAACAACAACAGCAGTAAGATAATTCATAGTATATTCAAAGAATTTTATTTATTTTTACAACCTGACAATTGTTCTTACTTTTTCCATCAAATTTTAAATTCAAATCTGTATTAAATCAAACATTTTTTAATTGTGTCAGAATTACATCCAGGAAGTAATATCTATTAATCATGATTAAAAAAATATATAAATCTTTTTTATTTAATTAACTCTTACTATTTTAAAATATTGCAAGTTTAAAACCGATTAATCTTTTATGATAATCATTTTCTGAACTATCAATAATATAATTATGATATTAAACACATAACACAATAAATCGTTTATAAAATGTACATTCCTATAAACTAAAATCCAATGTTTACAAAAGTGCATGTGAAATTATGCATTTTTATTAATTTTAATATTAATCTCGTGCTGTCCATTACTGAGTGTCATACAACTTTATCTAATCTATATCAACGACTAACAAGTGGCAATTTTCTAAGTGGGTAGAACTGTCAATCACTAATTGTTAAAAACTGAAAACTAAAAGCGGAACTTTTTTCTATAACTATTTTAATTAGAATTCTTACTAAAGTTCGTTTTTTTTAAAAAAATAATAACATTCATATTACATTCCAGAAACAAAAATATTAATAAATTTGTTCAAATAAAATTCCTACAATTAATTTTATTTTTTTCGAGTATCCTTTCTACTATGATTAAAAGTAGATAATATTATATTATTAATAAATGTTGATAGTAGAAATAATGACAAAAACAGAGATAAATATCATATTGTCAGTGGTGTTTTTGAAAAATAATTCCTATCACAGCTTTTACTACATTATAAAAAATAAATCAATTTGGTTTAAAAACGTTAATAATTTCTAATAGAATACTTGAACAAAAGTTTGATACATGAAAACAGCTCAGCATACAAAAATTCGAACTATACAAATATCAATAAATTTTCATAACATACAAATATTACTTGTTAAAAAGATCACCCGTTTATTACAAAACAAATACATTTAATTCATTTAACAATACACAAATTACAATTAATTCAGAGTGTTTGAAATCGGTGTGACCCACATACCGTCACTAAAATCTATACATTTCCCTTGCTTCATAGCCTTATAATCTAAGAACATTTGTTTGAACGACAAGAAGTCAGTGAACGTGAACAAAATCTCAAATATTTCACCATCGAGCTCGCTTTTCGTCAATTCCAATTTTTGTAAGAACTCGTCCATTTTAAAATCGCCGATGGCGTTAATTAAACGCGCTTCAATGTATTTCTCAATTGTGCTCGTGTATTCGTTGAATATTTCCGTATAGACGATTTTATTCTCTTCACTGTCATCGAACACGTCCCAGTACTGGTCCATAAAATCGGTCTGAAGCTTCTGAAAGTCCTCGTCCATAATTATATCTTCAATGTTTCCAATAACTATATCGAAATAATCTTCACCGGCACCATGTTTGTCGACTTCTTCGTCGATACTCATTGATTCTAAATCACAATCTAAATACTGTTCGGACGACATTCTCGTTATTGTTATGAAATTATGATTATACTGCCACACGTATAGATTTTTATAATCGAAAAAAGAAATTATAATGAAAATATCTGTCACAAATTTAAACAGTTTAATTCACAATGACAGCTGTTTTGTTTACAAACAAACTGAACAGTTGTTATAGAAACCAATTCAAACACACAGCATGTGTTGCAGTCTGTTCTCTGTATTTAGATCAATAGTGAGTCATGTGTATTTTTGCAAATATTGAATTTTACCTTATAATATATTTTATAATATATATATATATATATATATATATAAATAGAGAGAGAGAGAGAGAGAGAGATTTGAAAATATTTTATGATACATTTATTTTTTATTAATAATAAAAATGAATAAATGTCAGTAACATTCAATAAATATTTTTCAAATTCTACTGCTAATATTTACTATATATTTATCTCTTTCTAATAACTTAATGATGACTATTTGATAGGATTTATATATATATATATATATATATATATATATATATATATATATATATATATATATTAAAATATATTTTTAAAATTCTTCTGATTGTGTTATTTGATAAAAAAATATATTAATTAAATTATATTTGATTTAAACACGTTTAGTAAATGTATATTTTTAAACACATTCTATTAAAATACCAACATTATGAAACATAAAGGTGCGCCCGTGGAGCGGAAAAATTTCAAAACGCAATAATTAAATGAATTTTTATTTTTATATAATTTTGTTTGTATATTCTTATCAAGTATATCGTGCCATTTTATATTTTAAAAATAACACTTGATAGATGAGCACCATACCGGCACACACATTCCTGTAATCTTATTCGGAAATTGTCCATTACGCTTTCTTAATATGTCTGGTAGACTTCTCGCATTGTTTCTTGGATTTTTATGTTCAGGGATAGTGTGTGGGACGATCCATATACATATTATTCTTTAGATAACCGCAAAGAAAGTAATCAGACACCATCAAATCTGTGGATCTTGATGATCAAACAACATCTCCATTTTTGGAAATAATGTTGTCGGAATGAACGTTCTTACAACAGCCGTGGACATTCTATCGGTATGACTTGTTACCCCATCTTGCTAGAACCATGCAATTTGTATAATCGAATTAATATTTGTGTTAGAAATGTTTTAATCACGTCGTGGCTACACTTTACAACAACTCTAACAAGGTCAATGTTTTCAGGTGTTCCTACTGTTCTTCTGGACCATTGATGCTTCAGTTTAATGTGAAACCAATTTCCCCAAACTCCTATATCAACAAGTTGATAGAATGAGGGCTCAGATCTACCCACGGCACGGAATGTTATCATGATTAGGTCTGTTCGATATGTACACTGGAGCAAGAAATTTTACACTTTTCTGTTCGATATGTACTCCGAACTTACTCGGGATTTTCGTCGAACAGTTTAGAGTAAGTTCGAGGCAGGGGATTTGTTACTCTGAATTTAATCTAGCTTTTTGTTAGAGTAACGCGTGCATCTTTATCTCACTCGAAAGTCTTTATCTATGATAATCGCTATCGAATAAACAAATCACCCAAACTTGACATTATTCATATGATTTACTCTAACCTTACTCTATGTTATTCGATAAAAACAAGTTCAGAGTATGAGAGTCAAAGTAAAGTCATAAAATTCAAGAGTCAGTTCAAAGTAAGTTCAGTGTACATATCGATCAGACCTATTGCAAAATATCCGTTGTACAGTTGTAGCAGACGCCATTTTTGTAAAATAACTTCAGAGCAAAAATTCACATAGATATGCACCACTGATCCACATTTACTGAACGACAATAAATATCTGACAATTATCACTTAATTTTACTTTCTTACTCCAACGGTATGTGAATAAGCCTGGTTTTTAAATTTCCCGCTTCACTGACTTCACTTTACAAGTAAAAAATTAAATCAATGTTTTAAAAAATCTGTCTTTTCCTATATTATTCAAAACATTAACAAGTCATTGATATTCGAAAATTATTCTAGTCTATATATACATATATATATATATATATATATATATATATAAACACACCTATATTTGTTGAAATTTCAGGTGTTAATTAAATTATATATTCGTAACATAAATTCTTCCTTCCCGTTTAAACTGTGTTTATAGGCAATATAAATAAACGGACTAAACTGAAATACGATCATCGTATATTTCTAATAGCTTTTAGGTATTAATTCATTTTATTGGTCTTATATAACTTTATAGATATCATAGTAGGGGGATATAATTGATTCACATTTTATTAACATAAAATCACAAAATTCGACACAATTTATTTTTTTTTAGTATTTGATCATTTTTTTATATTACATATTGGAAATTGTTTTTGATTTTAAAATGAGTTTCTACTTTAACCCGTTTAAATCTTTTGGTACTTTTTCCGTTTAAAATTATATTAAAATATTTTTTTTCGATTGTTTGAACAAATAACCTCATAGTTATTCGAAAATATTCTGTTCGGTGTTGTTTCAACGAAATGAAAAAAATGTTTTGTTATAAATACGTGACCACGGCAGGAATTATTAATAATATACTATTAAAAAATATATATATATATTTATTTATAATATATTGATATTTCTCTGAACAATATAATAATCGTCATACTGGTGAAGAGTAATTTTTTTACATTCTAAATTGCAATTGTGTTGATAGAAATACATTCAAACAGGACAAATCATTTTTTTTATTTGGTATTTTCTATAAATTTTATTTTATTATTTCTTATTCTTCTTTAGATATATCAATTTGATTCTCAACGAATAAGCTAATTGATAAAAATGAATTTAAATCAGAACTAGTTGTATTAGAATCAACAGATTAAAAAATATTGATATCCTAGCACAGCAATGGTTTAGCGTTTATTGTGATCATTGTACATTGCTGTTAGCAATTAACATATTTAAAAATTAAAAAGTTATCAATTAACAGATTTAAAGATTAAGAAGTTGTCAATTAACACATTTAGCACCATTAAAGTTCGTGAAGAAAAAAAAAACGCTTATCCCTTTATCGGTTTACTTTCTCAAGAAGGGAGAAGCGATCGATAACGAGAGAGGAGTCTCCTCTTACAAGGGTCGGTGAGTGAAACGAGCAAAGATCGGTTCCCTCTGATTACGAAAAATCAAATTTGTAATTTTTCTAAAATCAAGTCAATAATTGAACATAACAAGTACTTAAATTTTGATTATAAATATACTTAAAAAGTAACAAGAGATATATTTCAAAATTATGTCAAATATTTATTAAGATATTGTTATCAATTATTTATTATACATAATTAAGAGGAGGTATCTTTTTGATGGTACAAAATTTAATTCCTAACAATTTCTCATGCTTTGCTTTAAAAAATATTTTTTTTTTAAAATAACTATTATATATTTCATACTATACATAAAATAAATAATTCCATGTACCCAACATAAAATGAATAATCATTTTAATAAACATAACACAAACAAATCAAATTTAAATTAACCTTTACTTTATGCTCACGGCAGTTGATTAAATTTTTAGAATAGAATTATTTATTCATCTATATTTAACAAATGACATATATTTAAATAAATCACCACATTTCAAATATCCCTATACGTACACACATTCATACACATCAATGATGTGTGATGCGTTTACTTATCTATGAATAAATTATTCGTATAAATAATGAACTAATAAATTCCACGCAAGTCTAATAATAAGACCTAACCGCAATGATAACATACAAAAGAAATTAGTACACGTTTATATAAATGAAAATGATTCGTGAAAAGCTATAAATACTCTAAATTAAAATATACACGATTTCATCGCATAAATCACATTTTTGCAAAAGTATTGAAAAATCTCGAAAAGTAAACATATCTCTTTCAACAATAAACTAATTCAATTTTTTATTATTTTATCTTCTGTATTATCCCATTATTAAAATGAAATAAAATCGTATCTTATTCAACCATCTGTCATAACCATTACATATACATACAAAGTGATTATATATATATATATATATATTAAATTGTGGGTCTGTATAGTTGCCAAAATACATGCAAAAAATAATAAATAAGTAATCTTTCTCATCAATTTACAATATGTAAACGCAGTTGACTATAATCTAATGTTAATCTAAAAAAAGCTCTGTCAATTGAAAAACGATTAATCATATGATAAAAAAGCCATGGTTGTATAGAAAAATAAATATAAACCTGATTAGAGATTATGTATGAATTGCTTCAATAAAAAAGCAATTGATTGTGATTACAAAACGTTATCATTTTGAAAAATAAAAAAATTGTATAGAAATTATAAACAAAATGTACTGAGATAAAATCGTTGAAAGCTGACAACTTAAATAGTTATAATCAAAAGGAATTGTTTGTTATATTTCAAAGCAAACGTTTACTGTCTATTATTTTTCGTTAATTTATTCTTTTAGCTCATGTTTTCACCGAATTTTAAAATATGGATTCTTATTTAAATTTGAATGGATAAGAGAATCGCTATCTAAATGTATTTAACCGTCAATGAAAAGTGATCAGTAATCAATAATCAATATCAAAAGTGATCAGTAATCAGTAATCAATTGTTGAATATTTTTGATTAGAGAAATGTTTTGTAGTTTGTGGGATGAGTGGAAAATTGAATTATGAACGTAAATTCGTAAATTTTCGATTATATTTTCTTATAGAATCAAGGAAATGAATAATGAAAAGTATGTTTCATTTTATTATTCATTAAATTTTAATATTTTGATATATAAATAGCAAATTTACACAGTACCAAATGATATTCATATGGACTTTATTAAATAAAATATTATATGGGGATATAAACTGGTGAGAAGTTGACACCCTTTTTTTCAAAAAAATATTTTTTTTTGGAGTTCTAAGTAAATTTAGTATAATTCTAAGGTTCCTGATAGGAATTTAAAAGAGTTCTAGGGTTTAACACGAAAAAATCGAAAAGAAATTTCGGGATGCTAAGTTCATGCGGCACCCTTTTTTCAATGTAGCGATTTTTTCAATAGAAAGATGAGAGTTCTAGAGTTCTCAAATAATATTTCAAAGAGCTCTGGCAAATTAAAAAAATAAATAAAATTTTTTTTTCATCATATTGGTCACTTTTTTTTCGAAATATTATTTTTTTTAGGTTTGAGCGGATTTACAATAGTTCAGGGGTTCATGTTAGAAACTTAAATGAGTTCTTGGGTTTATCAGGAAAAAAATTGAAAAAATTTTTTTTCGCAAACTATCGCTTTGATCACACAAAAAATACGGTGTTCCGAGGAGTTCTAACGTAAGTTCTGGATAGATCTGGAATAGTTCTGAAAAGTGCTGACGTTTTTTCAGTTGATTTCGAAAAGTCCGGGGTGCTAGGATAACTGTTTTAGCAGACGAACAAAAGTGTAGGATGCAGCTGATAAACATCCAACATTTAGTAAAAATTCAGCAAGTTCAGCAACAAAATGAACTTGCAAAGTATTTTTTCTTAATTTTTTAAATATCTTAATATATATATATATATATATATATATATATATATAATAAATAAGATAATATATTATATTATATATATATATATATATTAAGATATTAAAAAATCGAAATCAACCCTTTTCTTTATTTTTTCTATAAATTACGTTGGTAGAAAAATAATCACGGTTTATGACCTTCAAATTCATAACAAAAACCGAAATTATTTTCCTACCGACCTAATATTGTTTCTATAAACTTTTGTACTAGGTGTAAAAAATAATTGGGTGCCTTTACACTGAATCAATTACAACTCTTTTTAAATTAAAATATTTTCTAGTCGTTTGATGATTTCAAAGTGCCTACCTTAACATTTAAAAACACTATACATCTTTGTGAATAAATTAGTATAACCTCACAAAATTAGTAAAAACGTCGACGTTCAAAAAACAGAATATTAAAAACTGCACACTTTTCTCATTCGACTTGAAAAGAAACTATGAGAATAATTTTTTCAGCTTTAGGAGAAGGTGTTCTGACACATAAAACAAGCAAAAAAATAGATTCTAAAAGAGGCTCATGAATGTATTGCGAATTCATCGACTCAAAGCAGCTATTTTTTTCAATAAGGGATTTGTCGATCAAAAAATGGAGTAGAGTTATATAAAATGATTCGGGATATTTTGAGGATTGAAATCGATTCCATTTTTCTGTAATCATTCAATTTGTGTAAAAAAACAGAACCGAGTTAATTTTTACACCTAATAATTGACTGAACTTTCTTGTAAAGATACTAAGTAAGGAAAATATTTTTTACTTTTTATTCACAAGAAATAGAATAACATTAAATAATTTACAGAATGTATATAAGGAAATAAATAGTGATACTTATGATCGTCTACCGAATATGTAAATTGTATTTCTAAAGATCTTATTGAAATTATAGCGAATTCAGTTGTTTTCAAGGCAAGCATGTAAAACGCGCCCGCATACACACACACACACACACACACATTGTTATAATACAATCTAACAACTGTAAAAATGAGAGTTTTTATATATAGAAGTGGAATCTTTTTTTAAATATGTAAATAAAAATTCAATAACACAATAACACATTATCTTATCAATATTAAAGATTTCTTTGAATTTGAGAATATTCATAATAATAAACAGATACAAATATAATAATTTTCCCATGTGCTTTGTTAGATATCTACACGATAAACATATTTATACAGATTATATTTATTGTATTTCTTATATGAATTAATTCATCATCAATTAACACTAAATTGTTTCTTTACTACATCAATAATCGTATTTTACAGTTTCAATATAAGACTTGTCATTTATATGCAGATATCAAGTTCAAAATGTTAATTACAGTTTAACTACTTCATTTAAAATTCCAATTATCATAACTATGTGATTTCTGAATAACACATTTACTTTGTAATACTGTATATTTCTAACAAGATTTAATACATCACATTTGCATGTGATTTTTCCTTTAAAAAAAGTCCAAATCTCCATTACTCAGTCTTTTAAGTAAAAAAATATCTTTTACAACAGTCGAAGATATTGGAAGATTGCAATATAAATATACAATTAAGAACATTCTTCAGCTCAGGAATGAAATCATAATCTATTTATGCATATTACTAATGAATGAATCCATCATCCTTTACGTTACATATTTAATTATAGCTATTTTCATTCACATTTCTACGAATGTAGTAAATTATTGAATAAATCTGAATATTTGTAAACATAGACAGAAGTATTTTAAACAGTATTATATATTTTTTTAATTTGAAAAATGAGTTTTATTAATGTGTATATATATATATATATATATATACATACATTTTTATCACTTTTTATTAAATAAATAGAATTATATAGGTAATGATCTGTTTAAATCTGAAAATTTAATCATATTTAATTAAAGATCTTAATTTTAATTTTTTCGCAATATTTTAATTTTTTAAAAATTACTAATTAAATGTAGAAAAATGTATTAGTTTCAATTTTTATTCTATTTTTCATTTTTAAATTATATAAATAAATAAATAAATTATATAATTGACTGAAATGCTCCACATATATTTTGATAAAATATAAATGTTCATGTTAATTATATATGTTCAATATATATATATATATATATATATATATATATATATATATATATATATATCAGTTTTTATTAAATAAATAGAATGATATAGGGAAAGGTCTATTTAAAACTGAAAATTTAATCCTTGAAGTTGTGAAGAAGGTCGCAGGCGTTCTTCTTCATGTCATAACGACCAACTGAAGGCGTTAGTTGAATCAGAACCACGCTCAACAATTTGTACAAAATTTAGGCGATAGTCATCTAACAGTTCTGGATCTCTTAAATTAAAAAATTCATACGAATTTGAATGTCATAAGCCGCAATTATTTTTCTACCAACCCAATAATATTTTCTCCTCTACACAGATATCTTTTTTTAAAGTCTCCTACTAACTTAATATTTTTATTATTAACTCTAATTATATTTTATCACTAAAATTTTGTATTTAATGCAACTATTTTCATAACAGAAAATGTTAATAACACATTCGATAAATATATCTCATGCTCTATATATATATATATATATATATATATATATATATATATATATATATATATATATATATATATATATATAACATATTTTTTGTACCATACTTTAACCTTCAGATACGGATCTTGAAATAATTCGACAAACGGTTGGAGATCCGTCAACATTAATTGAAGAAATATTAATACATAAAACATTAATAAACTCAACGAGATGTTCTACGAAATTTTCTAAAATACAAGTCACGTATACCACTTATCTCAGTCACATAATCCGACATCACGTACAGAATTACGAATAAAAATTCTAAAAACACAAGAAATGTTTTAAATAGTATATTAACAAACAGAGAAATAAATAGCATACAATGCCAGTGTCTGCTTGAATAATTAATTATACATAAAAGATTTATTATTTCAAAGTGTTTTGAATAACTAACAATCAGTGTAAAATCCTATAAATCATTTGATCGTTAAAACTATCAAATAAATATGCATGAAATGTAAAATACTTTTGTTCTAACACAGTTTCGAGTTTGAATTATTGACATAATAAATGTTTTTGGAAATTAAAATTTACATCAATTTATTCAAATAAAGAAATAAATATTCTTAACAATTTTTTTAAGATAATATTATTAATAAGATAACAATTTACTTTTTCTCGATTAAAACAAAGAAACAACTTTCGCAAACCTGTCTATCGCTCTCTATCTATTACACGTTTAATGAATTATCATATATAGTTTAGAAAAATATTAAATCTTTAAAACGTATCTGTGTATAAGTTGAAATAAATTTTCTATTGTAAAAATAAACTCATCATGTTTAGACAATATGTGTGAGATATAAAACATGCGATTCTCATTAATATTTATAGTTTTTATAATACTTTTTCCTATCAGCTTTTGCTATGTACAAGCCTTTGATATTTCTAAATATATTTTAGTATATAAATAGAGTGTTATTTTTGAATTAAAAAATGATCACAAACAATATATTTTTATATCTAGAATGAAATTTATATTATTTTTCGTTTCATTTAAACATATAAATAACATTTTATGATTTGTATGACATGCATAATTTTTGGAACTATATAGATGTAAGGTCCCTAAAATAATCTTCTACGCAAATTTGCTAGAAAACAATTAACTATTTATGGAACTAGTTCCGAAAAAAACGACTATTATAAATCAGTGACGAATTCTCCTTGCCTTTAAATACTCAATCTGTTTGATCCCTTCCCGTTACTAAATATAAAAAAGTATTTATTTTCATTATATACTTTATTTGTAAAAAAAAATAAATATATAAGGTTCGTTTGAAATTTTCTTGAAAACTTTGATAATTAAAATATTTTTAATATCAGATCAGTTAGAGTTAAACAAAAAAGACATGTACAAAATGTGCCATCACTTATCTCTATTTAAAAAAACCTTTTACAATAATATTATTGTAGATTTTTGTGTTTTTTATAACACATTCTAATAATAATGTGGAGTATTTCAAAACTTACTACGGTTTTATATGAAAATTCTATAAAACTATTCTTTTGAATTTAAAATATATCAAATCAAATCAAATAAAAATATGTTAATAGTTTTCAAAGACAAATTTAAATTTTTCTAAATATATATTAATCAATTTTAGATTTTTACAAAAACTCCTTTACTTATTTAATTTTAAATCATATTTTCAAAAACTACTTCCAATTTGTACAACAATCGATATATAATTATATATTGTATCAACTCCAATTCTTTTAAATTTTCTTAAAAAACAAGATTAGGATTATAGCTGTTATTATCAATATTTTATTTATTGAATTAGACAAAAATTGACATTTTTCAAACACAAAAAAATAAAAGAGATTTTTTAAAGAAAATTTTAGAACACTTTTTTCTATTTCCGACATAAGAATACTTTCAGGTGAATGATGAATCAATGATTATTTAATATTAATTTTTATTTGAGACCTGAAAGTCCTGATAGTACATGAAAGATTGAATATATTTAATAATATCTTATTAAAAGGAATCTAATTTGTTTTATACAGAAATTTTAATTAATCTGCATCTAAAATAAATAAAAAAGAACAATTACAGTTAAGAATCTTAGCTTTAAACTAATATTCCATTAGTCCTAAACTAGTTCTGAAACAATATAAGTTTGAATAAAAAATGTACCAAACTCGATAGTTTCATAAAATAATAAAAATAGATTTATAACTATAAAAAAATATTAAATAAAATATGTAAATCATAAAACATATCCTTAAATTTGAAATATTTATATTATACAGTTCTTATTAATAAAATCTAATGATAAAAAAGTACTATTTACTCATTAGAAAAACAAACAATGAACATTAAATAGAGATGTAAAAATCTAAAATGAACTCTTAAAATAAAATTTAATAAAATCTAATTATTTTATTTTTTTAATTTTTTTTTACTTTTCTATTTATTTATCGGTTAGTTAGTTATTGAGGCTTTAGGGCTCTTCGACTGGAAAGGTCATTAGCTCCCGATATATATATATATATATATATATATATATATATATATATATATATTTATCACAAGTACTAAAATAATTAAAAAAATCTACTATTAATTGTTTAATTACATGTATATATAGAGAGAGAAAGAGAGGGGGAGGTATATATATATATATATATATATATATAAACATTTAATAATAAAAGTGAAAAATATGAATTAAACCTTTATTTTGATTGCATAATTATGCTATTTTATAAAATTAAAATAAATCTAAACATGTATAACATAAAGGTGCATATATATAATATATATATATATAGAGAGAGAGAGAGAGAGGGAAAATTGTAACAAAGTCAATATAAAATTTAAAATCCTGTATGCAAGACCGGCGCCATAATAACGGGAAAACCTTTTCGTCAAGAATTCCAATAACCATACAAATAAAAATAAGAGGATGAGAATGAGAATGAGTAAACGATATTGATTAATTATTTAAAATTGTTAACTATTACATGTATTGAATGATCAGCTAGTTGATCTAAAATAAAACTTTAAATTATTAAAAATATCTGTTTTTCTTTTATTGTATTATTAGGTTGATAGAAAATAATTACGGTTTATAGCCTTGAAATTTGTAACATAAACCGCAATTATTTTCCTACCAACCCAATAGTAATACTATCAGTGTTAAAGGTCAGAAAACTTTTTATCATGATAAATGTGATCTCTTTTTTCCCTGAAAACAATTTGTTTCTTATCTTAATTCGAATTAATTTTAAATTTGTCATTTGAAACTTATTTACTAGTCAATTAATATTGATATAAAAAATAACATACTATAAAAATAATTAGTTAGACTTTGATCATTTAACTTCACATCCAGATAAACAATTCCACTTTATTTTCACATTTTTCTAAGGAAATGATCTGTTGATATGTTAATTATGCAATGAAAAAAACATACCAATCACAAAAGTAATTAATTGCACAATAAATATTTCCTACTCTCATTTATTTATTATGATAAAAAGTTTCTTTATATCGAATAGATAGATAGGTGTCAAACATTCATCAAAATAATATATTACTCTATGTTTATAATAACATGAATCCAAGCCAATAATATGTCAATTCACTCACCACTCTCTAAATATAATTACAATTCACTCAAACATTACTCTAGTTTATGAATAAACAGACGTTTACTTCAAATTTTCAATTTCGTTTCATAATTATTTTCTACAAAAATAAATTTAAATCTAATTTATAATTTTTTCATCAACATTAACTTATCTACTTTCAATAGAAAATAAAAAAAAATAATCGGATAATATTTTCTTTTCTATTTACTTCAATTTTATTATAGCTTGTAAATTTTCATCCGAGAAAATATTTTCACAAAAATATTATCTAATAATCAATTTTTCTGAATATATTTCTCGCTTAATACACAATTTATATACAATTTGTTTACAGGAAAAATGTCTATTACCGCCTTTCATTTTAGTTAAGATTGAAATGATGTATGACATTTCAATCATCATTAAATATACATTTTTATATATTTGAATAAAGTTATTCAAGCAGAAAATATTTCATGTATGTCAATTCTGCTTTTGTTAAAATAAAACAATATGTAAATATTTTTTCAATATTTACAATAATGAACATACACACAAACATATATATATAGAGAGAGAGAGAGAAAAGAAAAGAGAGAAACACTTATATATAAAAATGATTTGACATATTTGGTCAAGATCTAAACTATTAAAATTAGTGAAAAAAACAACATTACAGAGTATCAATTATGAAAATATCGAACAGTTGACATCAGGGTTGAATAAGATAACTAATAATAAAATAATGAATAGAGAAAATTTTAAATATAAGTTTAATAAAATATTAAAGTCAAACATATAAACATCTAATCAGTAATACAAGATCACAAAACACAACATAGCGCCGACAAGGAAGCATGACATCATAAAATATAAAAAAAATAAATTAACATTATAGTTCCATATATTAATTAAATTATTAAATATATATATATATATATATATATATATATATATATAAATATGTATATATATATATATATATATATATATATATATATATATATATATATATATATATCCTCTTTTGACGGTAATAGTAATACTGTCAATATTACAGATCAGATAATAATAAATATCAGTATTTACAAAAATATAGAATGATTAAAAACCCTTTTTAAAACCTTGTGAATTAATAATTGACAGGATTTTAATTAGGTGTTAATTGTTTGAGAATTTATGGAAAATAAAGGAGAATACACTTAATATTTTTTTTGTACTGTAATCAATCAAAATGTAGGCTTGTGTTTAATATATAATTAATATTTTGTGCTTAATTTATATTCATAACAAATACACATTTATCTAATCACTCGCATGTGCACTTGTTTAAATAACACAATTATTCTCAAATAATTTATAATATGTTGAGATTTAGAAAAATAACTCAATACAAATAGAAAGTATTTTATTATCTTTGAAGTTTCAGAAGTAAATATACGATTAGATAAAGATTGGCAATCTTGACAGATTATCTTACAGACAATCTTGTAATTAATCACAAATATAAACAGGCAGTAATAGTGAAAAAAATACAATAAAAAATACATTAAACTTCCATTTAATAATTAATTAACTATTATGTATAACAAATACGAATATTATCTAAGATTCAGTTTAAAATAATTCTTAACATCATCACAAAGGAAAACATAATATTGTCTCAATCAAACTGGAAAGATGTTGATCATTGTTTATCAGATATTCTCCACAAGTATTATTAATTTATTACCCGATAAAATTTATAAGCACAGTATGATATAAATTGCCAAACGCAAATAAATTAATTTCGTTAAAATAAATTCTCTCTATTAGGAAATTTATTAGCTAACAAATAGAGAAACTCATTTCTTTGTAATATTAAAGTTTTTGATTGTTTTATCATTTGGCATATATGGGATGATTCAACTTATGCTTCTACACGAAAGTATTAAAAAAAACGCAAAAATTAAAAGGGAACATATTATCCCCCATTCTGTATTTTAATTCACTTGTATTTTAATATTGAATTGAACCAAAATTCTAAATAAAAGACAACATAATTTTTACTATATATATATATATATATATATATGATAATAATAATAATTAATTTTTCTGTTTTTATGAATTTTTAATTTAGTTTCTAGATATTTTCACTTATCTGTACATATATATATATATATATATATATATATATATATATATGTATATTTACAAAGAAAAAGAGAGAGAGAGGGAGCCGGTTTAATATACTAACAAACATATGAACTCTATACTAAGGATGTTATTTTAATTGAAAATGTCCTTGATTTTCTTAACCCCTGCGCCCCCTTTTAATACTTCCATGTGGAAAACTGAATTGAATCTTTCTCTTTCTCTGTATATATATATATATATATATATATATATATAATACGTAATGGTTAATTTATTTTTCTGTTCTTATAAATTTTTAATAAGAAATTCTTCATAGTTGTTTTATAAAATTCTAATATAAGATGAATTAAGTATTTGTCAAATAATTATAAACATATGAATATAAAAGATGGATTTGCCATAACAAGAAAAAACTAATAATGTAAATACCAAACTGATATTACACTTGTAAAACAGAGTTTATTTTTTTTAAATTCAATATTAATTACAAGTTATTTCCTTCTCTTAATCAAAAAAGAGTATCAATTTTTATCATAAAAACTATTTTTATTAAAAAATAAAATAATATATATATATATATATATATATATATATATATATACACATATGTATGTATGTATATATATATGCAATTTAAAAAAATGTTTATAATATTCAACAAAAATTAAACATGTGTTAAATGTATAAAATGAAATAGTAATGTATATAAAGAATAGTAAATATAAAAATGTTAATCTAACACTGTAACAATTGCGCAACCAAATCCATTTCATAAAATACCATTGAAGTTTACTGAAAACATTTTGTTTCAGTAATATGAACAGATAAATAAATACATTATTTGATTTCACTGGCAATAATATTGGAAAACAAAAACCACATATGTCGTACAAACTTCAGTTGAACAAATTTACAGCCGCATTTCCAAGATACACAAACTGAAAATATCAATCAGTCTATGTAAAGTGAGAGAAGTTACCATTTGATTCATATCTTTTTTCTATTTTCTTATGTTCGTGTTAATATACACATAACAAACTATGTAAATATGAACCATCTGGCATGTAGATATGACAGTTTAGATCGACGATATAAAATAAACTGAGACAATGAACTGACCTCTTTTTCGTGCAACAATCAATCAATATCGACATCATTAATCTTTTTGTTAAATCAAAAGATATTTGGTTTTTAGATATTTTCACTTGTCTATACATACATATATATATATATATATATACATAGAGAGAGAGAGGGAGAAAAAGAAAGAGTGGGTTTAATATACTATCAAACACATGAACTCTATACTTACAAGGATGTTTTTTAATTGAAAATGTCCTTGATTTGGACGAGATTACAGGGTTTTAAGAATGAAAAAAATTCGAAAACATTTAAAATTTTAAAGAATAACTTATATTCCTTTCTCTGTTTTTTTTTAAACTTATTTTTTTGTCAACACAGAAGTTTTCTTCTCTCGCTTTAAAGCTTTCATTCTAACACGATACGATCGATTCCACTCAGCTGGAATTTTGATCATCTTTGAATAGTCTTATAGAATATAAAATATTTTCATCAGTTGAAAGTGTACTCAATAATTTCATAATTCGATTGTAAGTGTCAGAACAATCAAAACAATTTATATTTTAATAATCGAAAATTAAGAGTGACTAAATCGAAAGACAATTGAAGTTATTATCGATTTAATGTAAGAAGAAGACAGGGAAAATAGTAGCAAATAAGACAATTTAAAGCCAGAGACTAGTTAGGTGTAATGTAAACATTTCTGTCTAGCGTTTTTGTTACCAGTAGATTATAATCAAGTCGCAAAAAATTTAATACGTACTGCAAAAGATGTTTTCAGATCAAAAAAATATATATAATACATGAACTTTTAAAAAATTATAATTATATTTTACAAAAACGCATCATTATTTTTTAAATTAAATTTGCATTCCTTAATTTGAGCATCGGTGACACTAAACAATAATTATTTATCATAATAATAATAGTTATAAAAAATTTTATCGAGTTTTTTTAAACGAAATATTTAAAAGTACAGCACTAAATTATATTTATATAGAAATGAAAAATTTGTCAATATATACAGATGTTTAAAAACTGTTTTCATTTATCTATCTAATAAAACATGGATGTAATATTTTTAATTAAACTAAAAGATAATTGATAACATTAAACACACATTTAAAAACAAAACTTGTTTCGTGTTTGCTTTTAAACACCGTTTACAATGAGTTTGATTTGAATTTAACCTAATTATCTTGTTTACTGTTTTGAATAAACCGCACATGATTTAGTAATCTGCATACTCTTTCAATAATTTCTTTTTTTATTTTTTAAACAATTTTATTATAAATTATTACATTCATGCAAGCGTTTTAAACATATTTAAAAAAACTGATAAGAAATAAAAATCAATTTATTCAGTTTTCATTGAATTACAAACAATAAAAATCAATTTTGTTGCATTGAATATAAATAATTGTAGATTTTTATAACAGATAATCAGTATTATTTACCATACAAAAAATAATACTTATTTTTCTATATTATAAAATTAAATTTATATGTGTTCAAAATTATTGGGACAATGAAAATTAAACTTTAATATAATTAGTTGAATCTTCAATGAATTTTAACATATTCTATTGATTTAAATATAGTGCTATATATTTTAGAGAAGTATTTCATTTGCTATAAAATATTAATTTAACCCTTACTAGTCGAAAGGGTCCGCTACAGGAACAAATATCAATTTATCTCCGTTTGAGATAATATTATGCTATGTATGAAATATATAATGACTCAAAAAAGTATTTGTCTACTTCATAAATAATTTAATTGATCAGTTTTACAAAATACACCTTATACACATCATGAAAGTTTATTTCATGCTTTTCTGTGTGTGCATCTCTTAATTCTTTATAATACGTCCGTGACTAAAAGTCGACTTGATAGAAAGTTACATATTCCTCGTTCTCTTTAATAATCAGGATTGTCGAGTATATCAGGACAGAAAAATTAAAGGAGGTCCTAAACAAACATCTACATATAGATATTGTTCAACATGTCCAGGGAATTTATCGCTACACCTTAGGGATTGCAATCAAAGTACCATTATAAAAATTAATTTTTATTTCAAAAATGTACACATAGATGTACATCAGTTTGTTTTATATTTTCAATTAAATAAATTAGTTTCATGGGCGTTCTTGTAGTTGTAATTACTATTAATATTTTCTCTAAATTTAGCTTATGTTCATCCGCCTTGCAGATGATCAGTGTAAAAAAATTGTCGATTGTTAATGATTAAAATCAGTATAATATATATATATATATATATATATATACATATAAACAATTTAATAACATTTAAATAAAGCCTAAGAAAAAAATATTTTTTTCTCTTGCTGTTCACTCTTTGTTAAAAGTCAGTTATCAAAGTATATTTATTCAAACGAAGTATAAAAAAAATACTAATAAAAAATCACTCTCAATATATAACCAGCATGAAGACAAATCATGTCGAAATTGTTTTGAAATTCTTTTTTTAATAACCTGTTATGAAAGCATTTCATATAAAATAAATTGAAATGTCTGAATTTATAATTACAATAACGGGGATTTGCGTAAAACGTTTCGATTAAAAATAGACCATAAAAATAAATTTATCGAATATTATTGATTAATAAGTAAACGTTTATGTAACCGAGCGTCTCGTCTGTTTAGAAATTTTAGTGGGATTTTCCTCTCACTTTTTTTTTAATACACAAATATGAAAATTGTTTTTATATGGTTGACAGCAATTTAAATTGAACAATCAACCGAATTAAATTTCTTACACACTTTTATTATGTATCACGTTTCGTCTACTTACTTAACAAATATTAAATTACAAATTCAAGATCAGTAAATTAACGTGTTTGTTTTATATATTAGTATGTTTATCTATATATAACTATTTATCACAACTTCAAGCTAGTCTAAGTATTGTCTTACAAAATAATTGTTTTATATTTATTAACGATGACACTGACTACATAATATATATTATTATGGATAAATTCGTCTATCTCCTAACTAATTATGTGTGTGTGTATGTGCATGTGTTTTTCTGTCCTAATGATATATATATATATATATATATATATATATATATATATATATATATATATATATATAGTAATTATAATTGACGTACTTAGCTAACATCAAAGATGTGTATATTATTTTGTTATTTTTTTTTACTTTGTTTCATTTATTCAAAATTAAACATGACAATTATTATATACATACATTGAAGAATTTAATTGATGTAGTTACAGAACATCAAAGAAACATTCAATTTTTTTCTCATTTTAAAGTGATGGCATTGTGTTTAAATTAAAAACAAGACAATGTTTATATTGAATATTAAAATGCGACACACGCACAAAGATATATATATATATGTATATATATATATGTATATATATATATATATATATGTATATATATATATACATGTATATATGTATATATGTATATATATATATGTATATATTTATATTTGTGTGTGTGTAAAATTATATAGTAATATCTACTTTTTAATTGTGAATCTAATCACTGATTTCAAACTTAACTGTTGTCTTAAACAATATAAAATTTTATTAAATGTAAAAGTTAATTCGGTGCCTTTAAATTGATTCAATCAAAACTCTGTTTTAAATTAAAACATTTTCATATCGTTTTAGAATTTTGAAACCCCAATCTTAACATTTAAAAACTATGTATCTTGAACAGTTGGCATAATCTCACAAAACAGTAGTGAACACTGATGTCCGAAAAGCAGCATATTATGCAATGCATTCTTTTCGCATTCCAGTTGAAAAAAACTGTATCCGAACCAATGATAATGATTTGTTCAGCTTTTGGGGCGGTATTATGAGGCATAAAACGTGCAAAAAAAAATTGTGAAACAGTGAAAAAGATCCGAAATTGCATTTCGACTTCATTAACTCATAACCGATATTTTTTCGACAATTCATCCACTCCCTCATCCGACAGATAAAAAAAATATACAGAATAATGAGTGATATTTTGATGATTGAAATGTATTCCATTTCTCTGTAAACATTTATTTTCTATAAAATAGACAACGGATTGATTTGTAGACCTAATATATTATATCAAATAATCTACAACAAACTAAGAAACACAAAAGTGTCAGTTGTTGAAAATGTTTTGCAGTATCAAAAAATATATCTCAGAAAAATCTGGATATTGGAAATGACACAACTTTTTCAACATATTTAACAAGTAAACTTCAATTATTATGTTATCATCGTATACACCACTATCATCTTTATCTATGATCGCAATATGTATACCAAATAAACAATCCCTAAGGATCAATAACTGAAAATAGGTCACTGAATAGAATAACAATGAATTCGCAATCAAAACTTAATCCATTTAAAATACAAATATAATTATCTATATAAAATCTGACAACTCCATGAAAAATCAAATCTGTTTATTGTTTTATTTAAATCCTATTCCTTATTTTTTTAAAAAATACGTTTAAAATGTCACAGATTTATATGACTTGTATACCATCGATTAAGATTTATTTTCATATAAACTATAAATCTTACATTCGGTGTACAAAAGTAGCCCAAATAAAAGAACATGCATGACTAACTCCTATTGAATATTTATCGACCTAAAATGTATGCTTAAATAATATCATTAAAAAAGATCTTATAAATCAATTCTGTTTAAGAAAAAATAATATAAAAAGAACATTTCTACAATTTACATAAAAAAAAAACAAATATAATCATAGGTAGTAATAAAGAAATGATTTTCAGACGATAGAATCCTGAATTAGAAAATCTAACAAGAATTATAATCATCTTTTGCATTTTTCTATTACAACTTAACATTTATTTATCATTCTTTAGGGAAATAGAGAATGATAAATAAGTGTTTAATAAAACTGTCGCCGTGAACTATGTTGTTTTATCCCGAAGGTTTTGTCAATATTTGAACATTAATACTAACACTCATGTCAATTCCCACTTGTGATTCTAATACAAATAAGTGTGATTTCAATGTGTGTCGTCAAACGTATTTACATTTTTTATATTTTCAAATATTAATACTCTATTATTCGTTTGTTTATATATATATATATATACATACATATATATATATATATATAAAGGTACATGCATAAATATTTTTTTACTTACCCAAATGTATACCAAATATCAAAACACATTATATTGAGCCAAGAAAATGACATCAAAAACGAATGAAGCAGTACGAATCCTGAAAATATACATATTCTTAAACTTAATATAAAAAAAAACAGTGCATTTTTTTAGAAATCACTTATTCGGTATTTAAGCTACTTATGATAACATTAAATTATTATCAATACAGATAATTTTCTTCTAATAATATTAATTCCTACATCACTTTCATTTTCGATTGAAAAATACTTAACATTTTATACTTTTCATAGTGATATTAAAGAAAATCTTTTCAAATCAGAAACGGAAAAATAATTTTATTTATTATTTAAAAATATACCAAAGGGATAAATTTCTCACTAACAATCGTTTTATTATTAAATGTAGTGTAATAAAGTAAACTGTTTCTATTAAGAATTAAAATTTGTACCGAATATTTAACCAATTATTCAATTATTAATTCAACTTAAATATTAGGTCGGTAGGAAAATAATTGCGGTAATGTAAATGAGTTTGAATGTCATAAACCGTAATGATTTTTCTATTGACCTAATAAATATTATTGTCGTTAGGGTCTTTATTTCTTATGTTGTGTTACTCTATGGTCTTTATTTTGGTTCATTTTGGTGTCTGTTCTCCACTATTAGTTTCGACACGTGTGCCATCTTCAGGCAGATATTAAAACTATAATATTTACCTGAATATGGGACACGTGCCGAAACTAGTATTGGATAACAAACACTCAGATGATCCATATTTATTGGGTCATCCCATAAGTAATGCGGTATTTTCATATATGATGCAATATTTTAGCAATTATTGCAATAACGTATCAGATGCATATCTTGCTCAGTTGTATGTAACGTTTTCTCAGTCTTATCGTGGAAGATTGACAGTGGTCAAGCCAATTTATAAGAAAAATATTAGTTGTCCTGGAAGTGTCGAAAGAGCATATTTGGCATATTTTACTTTGGGAGTTTCGTCAGAGAAACAGCACTACAACTGCAGCGAAAAATTATGGGAATTTTATGATCAGATGTCATTAGACTTAGCCAGGGACAAATATGGTTTCAAAGATTTCTGTCCGGGAACTACAGGCTTAAAGATGAGGAGAGGCCAGAACGTCCTCAAGAGTTTGGTGGTGCGATCTTGTAAACACTAGTGGAACAAAATCCTAGTTCAACAGTGGAAGAACAAGCCAAGAAGCTCATATCAACGCATTGAATTATTCATTTGCACTTGAAAATGATTATTAAGGTTTCTAAGCTGGGTCAGTGGGTTCCGCACGAGTTATCGGACGTTAATTTAAAGCAACGTGTGAACATTT
This sequence comes from Acanthacorydalis orientalis, assembly GCA_034766995.1. NCBI lineage: Eukaryota > Metazoa > Arthropoda > Insecta > Megaloptera > Corydalidae > Acanthacorydalis > Acanthacorydalis orientalis. The sequence continues at coordinate 32,865,466 of CM068320.1, forward strand.
GCACTTCTCATCTATGCTGATTGTAAAAGGATCCATTTCTGAATAGAATTGTTACTGGTGATGAAAAATGAATTGTTTATAACGATATTAAACGTCAAATACAATAGATTGACCGCAACAGAACACCATCTTCAACTGTGAAAGGAGGGCTTCATCCAAAAAAGGTTATGTTGTCTGTTTGTTGGAATATGAAAGCAATCGTCAATAACGAGCTATTACCAGAGAATCGAACCATCACAAAGGAAGTTGTATTGTGAACAACAGGTACGACTAAAACAATCCATTGATGAAAAACGGCCAGCATTAGCCGACAGAGAAAGCTTCATTTTTCACCACGACAACGCCCGACGTCGCACGCCACAGTCGCGCTCCAAAAACTGTGACAATTTTACTAGGAATTTAAGACTCATGCACGATATTCCCATGATCTGGCATCATCGGATTATCATCTGTTCCGAAGTCTCTGAGAAACGGCTTAATACAGAGAGTGATGTCCGATGGGAGCTCGGCTCTCTCTTTAATGTGAAGCCCAAAAAGTTTTATCGTCAAGATATTGAAAATTTAAGAATAAGATGGGAAGAAGTTGTAAATACCAACGGAAAATATATTTTGAATCGAAATTAAAATGTCATTTTTTTCACAGTTTCAAAACTTATTTTTTTTTAAAAAAAAACGCATCATTTATGGGATCATCCACTATATATATATATATATATATGCATTTACATACCTACAAAAGTACAGCTTTCACGAGACAGTTTCGATACTTGATCGTTACTAGTGACACCCATAAACAAATAAGACAAGCAGATGTACGCAATTAAAGAACTTCCTACGTGGCACATAAGCGTTTTCCCGTGCAGATTTCTCAATTCCGGCAAATATCCGTACACAAATAACGTTGCGAACAGAAATACACATGATAACACTGTCGGTATCGCGTACGAGATGCCTTTATCATTTTTCGTACTGAGTGATTTAGTAAAACACAGAAACGTATGAAGACCGCGTGTGAAATTGGGTCTTTGGATATGTTCAACACAATATTTCGCTTCGTAACCCATCGAAAAATTCGTTTTCAGAATGTACAGGTAACCGTTACGTCCGAAAATATGATCTTCATGTTTTTGCAATAAGAATTTGCCCAGTTCGCAATTTATTCCTGTTGCGATTGCGAAAGGATCTGTAAAAAGAACATATTATTAACATTTAATTTATTAATAAGCATACACACACAGACTTATATATATATATATATATATACATATAGCTTACAATACAATTATTATATAATTTATGAATTTTCAACCAATATTTGTAAATTTACAATAAACATCATAATTTAAAAAATGGAAATAGGTACATATTTGTACGGTTTAAGGACGCATCGACAACTAAGGTATTAGGGCCCGAGAAATGAAAACTGACTATACAAAAGTATAGCTGATTACCGAAATATGAAATCATTATTTTGTACCAAACACCAATTTACAAAAATATTTACATATACTAATATGTGAACAAATATCTAAAAACTAGACTTTTTTTGCTAATTTCAAACTGATAATAGTTGAACGAAATGCAAATACTTCAGTGTAGAATTTATTAAGCAACAGTGATTTATTTCAACGAATACAGCAGACACTAAATTTGCATGTTTAATTTAACTTTTATATGACAGTCACGTATTTTGGGGTGTCTTATATCTAGACATAGGTAACCGATCAGAAAAAGAATTTACTTTCAATGCCATTCTTTATGTAGTGACATTTGTATGTAAATTCAGATATATTCTCTTCATATCTTAAAAAATGTACAAAATTATCACAACCAGAAAATTTACAAGTCGAAAAACACAAATACATTTGTATGTTTATGTATTATGAACAAAAATAAACATTAAAATTTAAAAATGTGAATATGTAGTCAGTATATATAGTCAGTTTTTTTTATATTCTTTTAAACATGAATTAAGTTTAATAACTGCTATTTTCTTTAGATACAAACATATAAAAACATAAAAACATTGTGTAAATTTCTTTATAGTTTTTGGTGCACTTGCACCTATTGAATTTTACTATTATCTTTCAGTTCAAATAATTTGGACAATAAAAATATTAGATATATTAGTATATACAGCATGCGGCATAAGATTTATTTATTAATAGATCTTATACCTAATCTTTTTTATTTTTATGCACTGACTTATTGTTTAATTTCCCTGTTTAATTTTCCAGTTTGAAAATATAACCATATCTATGTATTTTTATAACATTAAAAACACATGTATATATATATATATATATATATATATATAATTTATAAAAGTATTATTCCTAAAATTTTTCGAAAAATTAGAAATCAAATAATATTCTAATTCAGACAAATATTTTATATCTTAAATTTTTCCATATACAGCATTAGTTTTAATAGTATGTGAGGCATGAGTAAAAAACTAGTTTTTGAAAACCGATCTAGAGCTACAGTACCAGAACTATATTCTGATTTAAACATTTCTGTACAACGTCCGTGAACAGGCATTGCATATTATATTAGACATTGCATATTTTTCAAATTCCAGTTGAAAAAATGCTACCGATACCCCGACAACGATTTGTTCAGCTCTAGAGAAAGGTGTTGTGATGTCTAGAATATACAAAACAAACTAAAATAGTGGAAAAGGTCCGAAAATGTATTATGAACTCATCGACTCAAAGCCGCCGTATTTTTTTTGACACGGAATTCATCAGTTACTCGACAGATGGAGCAAAGTTATATAAAAGAATGGTGGATATTTTGAGGATTTATATGTATTCCATTTCTCCATAAACCTTCATTTTCTATAAAAGAGACAACGAACTAATTTGTACGACTTATATAAGTGATTAAAATTTAGCATCCACACGAAAATGTTTAAAAAAATGTAAAAACTAAGAAAAAAAACATGTTTTTCCCTCTTTAATATTTTAATTCAATTGTATTTTAGTATTTAACTGAACTAAAATACTGAATAAAAAATAACATGACTTTTCTTAACCCCACCGTTCTCTTTTAATAGTTCCATGTGGAAGCCTAAATTGAATCACCCTCTATATATATATATACACACACATGGGTGTGTATACACATATGTATATATAAATATTGACATTCAATACAAACCATTTCACAACTTGATTAAAAACTATTAAAAATTTAATAACTGCAAGCATACTAAATAAATAATGTAATTTATCGATTAACATCGAATTTTTTATCGATATAAATATTAACGGAATAATACTCGGAATTTTGTATTTAGTCGACAGATAAACATTTTTTTTAAATAGCAGAAATGTAAATAAATTTTAACTCTATAAAAGAAGATGTGATGAGAAAGACAGGAAAAGGGAGATATCATTGTACATACTTGTAATATATATATATATATATATATATATATATATATATATATATACTAAAACACCTTCTATGTAGAAAAAAAAACAAGTTTATAGATACTAAAGAAAACCGGTATTGAAAGAGGAACCAAACTATGCACTAAACAATACGGTCATCAAATTCATGATATGGTCTTTTTAAAATTAATCATTTATCACATCATTTTTATATAACTTCAATTGAAATGTTAATAATGTGCGCTTATCAATCGAATATTTAACCTGATAAATTTCCACTGCATCATTAATAAACAAATATATAATAATGATAAGACTTTAGATTTATTTTCATTTCTTTTGCTGAATATGATCAATATTTTTTAATTCACAAAAATATTAACTCTGTATATTCATTTTTCAATAATTTCGCTCCATAACAAAGTCAACTGTACACAATTTATTATAAAAAAATATACTATTTTACTTTTTCATATTATGTTTATAATAGTAATGTCTTTTTTTAATATTTTGGATTTAAAAATATATTTTGTATAGCCTGTCAAATTATTAAAATGAAAATAAAGATATTTTTTATCGATATTCATAATAAATATTCAAGTACAGACTAAAAACAATAATCGAACGTTCATAAAACTGTTATTTATTATAAATAAACATTTTTTAAATAATATATTAGAATAAAAATACAAATATATTTTTACAGTTCTTACTAACAGATATATTGAAGCATTATTTAAAAATTGAATAAAATCGTGTGTAAAAATTGTGTAATCAAACATTCAGTTTCTTTTCATAGACCGTAAAAGTAATTAAAAATTTACTGAGAGTTAAAAAGAAGATTAATTCTTATAAATCTAAATTTGTATTTTTTTAAAAAAAAATTGTCAGTGTTATATTGAAAACAAGTATTAAACTTAATTCAATTTCAAAAACTGACAATATTTTCACACTCTTAAATTTTAGTAAATATAATTTGCTCATAGTACATAACCGTACAATTATTCTTATGTTTTTTACTTGGATTTTTCTTGTCACTTGTAGGAATTTTATACATTTTTTAAGATTTTGAAAGAATAGAACCTAAATTGACTTTAAAAAAACATGTAGCAAGTAATATTTATAAAATATTTATTGACAAATTAAAAAAGATTCGCAATTAAACATAATCGTTTATAAAATCAATATTAAAAAAAAAAACATTTCCAATATTATCAACAAAAATGACCTTTTATCTTCGTTTAATGTAATATTGGCTATCAAATCTATTTTAATTTCAGCAGTATATTTTATTAATTGGTTATTTACTTACACATTTTAATCTTGTTGCTATTTCAGTATAATTAGTTTTTATTTTGATTTTTTTCCAATTAATAATTTATGAAAAATGTATGCAAACAGTTCGGAAACAAGTATTTTTTTTTCTATAATATTTTTAAACATTTCTAATCATATTAATACTTAAAACGAAAAAAGTTGCTCTAAATACAAACAGTTATTTTTTATATCTAAGCATAACTTTTAATTATCTCCACAATAAATTATCTGTGTATAACACTAAAATCGATCGAATAACCATAAAAGTGTACATAATTATTCAGTGATTATTTTGGAAATATCTTTTACTGCGTTAAAATATTCTAATAATAATAGTATATTTTCTATAAAACCTAATCTACTCAACACAAACTTATATTTAGAAACATATTTCTATTATTAACTGTGCCACAAACTAGACATAACAATAAATATTTCATTAGTGTCATTTGCGAATTCTTATCTGTACTAAACACTCATATCTATTACAGATCACAATATTTAATTAAGAACAATTAATTAAATTACTATTCGTATTAGCTCATATTACATAATATTCTTCTAGTTCATTAAGTAAAATTAATTTCAAATAGAAATTAATTAATTATACAACACTTTCTAAATTCATTTACATAATAACAGATTAACATAGATATTATCAGTTAATTATATTAAATGAATGTATTTAAATATAAAAAAAATATTTTGAAATCCAAGTAATTAAAAATAGAAAATTCGACTTTAATTACTATCAGTGAAAAAAATTAATATCTTCAATATGTTAACTAAATGTTATTGTTAGAAATAATGTAATGGTGATTAATTGCTTGATTTGTAGTATTGAAAAAAAAAATAATAAGGGAAATATCTATTTTCAGTGATTTAAATATTTTTCTAATAAAAAAAATACTGATCACTAATACCAGATTCTAACAAATGAATTCTTTTTGCTGATGCTTTCTTAGTCAAATCCTTTTTACTCATGTGCATGTCAGTAGCAATGCTATTATCCTCAGAGCGCCAAACTACAGAAAAATCTCTAGGCTAGACAGACTATTTATTTATAATCTATTTATTTCTCAATACGTTTATATTTATAATCAATTGTCTACAAACTGTCAATAAATACTTACAATTCGTCATATTGATCGGTTCTAAAGAAGGATACCAGTCATAAAATTGCGGCATAAATGTTTCATATCCTGGTAAACATACAGTTTTTTTTCTCTTATTCCACTGATACGTAAAACCATCTGGACAACATTTTCTTATACATGTGTGTTTCGAACAAGTTGTATACATATCCTGGCAAACGCGAGCAACAATCCTGCTATCGTTTGTCGAATCAACACAATATGATCCTTTGTTGATTACCGTTTTAAAACCATCGTTTCTCTCTAATATCAAGTCTTCACTATCTATTACATTCATATAATAATCAGTACTTGTATAATCAAGGATCACACCTGAACAATTAAAGAACGAATGATCAACGTTAATATATTTTCGATCATCGCTGTAAAAGAAATCTACGATCTCATTTACTTTTGAACTTTCATTCTGACATGAATGTGATTCAGGATTGTATGTAAACTGTTCCGAACAACATTTTCTTATATTTATTAAGTGCGATTTTAAATGAGAAGTTTTATTATTATTATCATCATCAGTATAATTATTGTTACATGATGATATTTTCATAGACGAGTCCGGTACGTTTATTGAACTGTTATCAGTATTATTATTTTCAATTAACACTTTGTCAATACAGAACTCATTAAATTTTATACTCGTATTATCTGTTTCGGTGCTGTTACTGTTAGAACAAGTGTAAAAATAATCCTGATCGTAAGTCCGTAACGGCACAGAGAAACGATTTAGTATATTGTCTTCTGAATCATAATTAAATGCAGTACACATATTATCAACAGTTAAAAATTCTTCTTCTGCACAACATTTTCGTAAAACAATTTTATCGTTTTGTAACGCGGAAACGGTGATCAATAGAAACGTTGAAATTTTTAAAAACTCAAACGAAGAAATCGAAGACTGTTTAATATACATGACCACACTTTGGGAATGTTTTTTTATTATTATTATTAATACCACACTCCACGCGCGTCACGATACAACTGAAGGCATTGATGATAGTGCGCGTCATATGTACTCGGTGCTTCAATATTTGAGAAGTGCCACAAAATGAGATGCCTCTGCGTATACAAGCATTGTCATCTTTTTACTGCTCTGTTGTACGATTGTTTTTCATAATATTATATGATAATAAGTGCATAACTTGTGCAAAATCTAATCTTTCCTTTTATTTTTCCTTTTACATACACTCATTTATATATATATATATATATATATATATATATATATATATATATATATATATATATATATATTTCAGTAAAACAAAATAGTGAAAATTCTAAAACAACGCCTTTAATTTAAAAAGAAAATTAGCATTTTGTTTTAAATTGATAACTGTTTTGAATACTTTTGCTGGCCACTGTATGTATGTATGTATGTATATATATATATATATATATATATATATATATATATATATACATATACGAGTATATATATTTATATATATATATATATATATATATGAATATATATGTATATGTATATGTATATATATATATACATTTATATATATATATATATATACATATATATATATATATATACGTATATCTATATATATACATATATACATATACATATATATATATATATATATATATATATATATATATATATATATATATATAGTGGCCAACAAAAGTATTCAAAACAGATATCAATTTAAAACAAAATGCTAATTTTCTTTTTAAATTAAAGGCGTTATTTTAGAATTTTTACTATTTCGTTTTTACAGAAACCTATTATGTTTCATTTATATTTATAAATTTAATTTTCATTAATACATTTTTCCAGTAAACTAAAACATATGCAACGCAAAAGTAATCAAACATTGACATAAATAACGATCAAAAATTAATGTAATTTTTATAATTAATATTTCGTAGGGTTTCCATTAGCATTAATTGCAGCTAGAAGTCGTTTTGACATCGATTTAACTGAAATGTATGTTTGTTCAGGCGTTATTTTGCTCCATTCTTCCAAAAGTATCCTTTCTAGCTGTTCTTTATTGGAAATGTCACGTTTTCTGATACGCTCTTCCATAAGGGCCCAAAGATTTTCTATTAAGTTCATGTCTGGCGATTGAGGAGGAGTTTACAGTACATGTGGGCAATTATAAATAATCCACTGACGCACATTGTAAGCGGTGTGCTTCGGATTGTTGTCTTGTTGTAAATCAAAACTCCGAACTATTCCACTATTTATTGCACTTTCTTTCATATTTTCTTTTTCATGTTTAAATACATAATCGAGTCGATTATCCCATCAATTATTACTAAGTTACCTGGACGTTTGGCCGACATGCATCCCCAGACCATTACTCCTCCACCAACAAATTTAACACTTCTTTGAAGATTTTTAGGATTGAGTTCTTTTCCAGATTTTCTTCATACTAGAATACGACCATTCGACCCAAAAATGTAGAATTTACTCTCGTCGGAGAAAATTACATTATCCTAAAAATTTCGAACCACATCTAAGTACTCTTTTGCAAAATCCAGACTTTCTTTCCTGTTTGATTCACTTAACGCAGATTTTATTCTAGCAACTCGAGCTCGATATCCGGCTCGGTGAATCGTTCTTCTTATTGTATCAGTACTTACATAATTGTTACTAGCTCTATTGATAACTGCAGCTAGCATTGGAGCAGTAATTCTGGGATTTTGGTACACTTCATGCAGACTTTTTTTCTTCTTTGGGTGTTGTTTTCCAAAAGTCGACCATTACGAATTTTATTTTCTAGTTTTTTTCGTCTAATAACGCTTAATTATGCAATAAACTGTATAACGACTTCTTTCCACAATTTGCTCGATTTCACTTAATGTTTAATTTTCTTCGTGATGTTTTATACTCGTAATTAATTTTCCGATGAAGAACAACTAAAAAGGATACGTTTGGAAGATTACAGTAAAATAACGCTTAAATAAACACGAATTCAACTAAATCTATGCCAAAACGACTTCTAGCTGTAATTAATGGTAATATAAGCCCTACAAAATATTAATTTAAAAATCACATTAGATTTTGATGATTATTTATCAATTATTTTAATAACTTTGCGTTGTTTGCATACTTTCGCGTTGCATATTTTTTAGTTTCCTGGGAAAGTGTATTAATTAAAATTAAATTTATAATTATAAGTGGAACATAATAAGTTTCAGTAAAACAATGAAAATTCTGAAACAATGCCTTTAATTTAAAAAGAAAATTAGCATTTTGTTTAAAATTGCCAACTGTTTGAATACTTTTGCTGGCCACTGTATATATATATATATATATATATATATATATATATATATATATATATATATATATATATATATATATACAATCAAGAAAACAGAGAAAGAAAATACAAAAAAATATAATGGAAAAGAAATATTCTTCTCATAGATAATACCGTCATTTTTTAAGCATAATATCATTCTTAATCTCTCCATTTCTTACAATGTATGATTTACATCACTATTTTTTCTGTAAAAATAATTTATTTAACACCTTATTTAAACAATCTTGTACATTTTTGATTTCCACTATCAGAACAAAAATGTTTTTTTCGGGTAGAAAAAAGCTAAATGATTCAGAATAAAATATAAACATTAAATAGTATTTAGCATTTATAATTAATATATGTATATTTTTTCAACAATGATATAAGAACTCTTAAAAACAAGATATTTCGAAACAAAAAAGTCCCTAAAACATAAACAGGAAATGACTACAATATAGTTCTGACACTTGTTAAATTCACTTTCACAAATGAATTCTTTTTCCATTCCATAAATCACAAAAAAATGTTTTTGTAGAAAAATCTGTTATTATACCTTGGTGTTCTGATATGTCACCAACAAAATGCGCATAAGTAACATTCAAAAATGATTATAGAACATTTTTAACCAGAAATCTTGTATATGGTTTGTGGAGTGAAAATGAATTCATTTGTGAAAGAAGTTATTATTCAATTGATTTTAAAACAATTACAATTTGATAAACGCTATCATCTTGTCTTTTGTGAATATAAAAAAATGTTCACCAATAGCACAATCAAGCAAATTATAACAGCATAATCATTAAAAATATTATATTATTATTAAACATTATATTACATAATATTATTTTTTCAAAAACGAATTGTTTACTCGTCTCACAAATTAAGAAACATTTTTCTGATGAAAAATGTTCAAAATTTGAAATTGATCATTTTTGATTACTGCTTCAAAACGTTGAATCTAAACTGTTACGAAATACCATAAAATCTAAGTAATACTGAGAGATGCTTCAACATTTTATACGATCTACCATTTCTAAGTGGATTAATGCTGAAAATTATAAGGATAGATGAGACTCTGACACATTTTTCTAAATTATCCATACCGGTAATTATAATAATGTCCATTGAACAAAGGGAAATCGTCGAGCGTCAATCGAATAGCCTACAAAGTTCATAACTAAAGTCATACGACATTTCTGTGAGGTCAGGTCAAAAAGAGTTTCATTTTAATTTTAGAAAGTAACGTACAAGGATCATTTATGAATTTGAAAACGAAATTCGTGATGTTCTCAATAATATTCAAACGATTGAAGCACACATTTTTTCATAAATGAATTCCTTTTTCATTCCACAAACTACAAAAATTTTCAGCGAATCATAACTGATGATTTTTGATTTTTGCTTATGCCCATTTCGATATCAAATCCAATATTTATGGAAATAGGAAATAACTTTCTAAGCATCTGCATATGCAAGCTTATGAATTTACAACTAGCTTAATATATATATATATATATATATATATATATATATATATATATATATATATATATATATATATATAATGGTAAATAAAAATGACAGTAAAATATTTTTGAAACATTATCAAGATTTATTATTACTTGTATAGATTGAAATGTGAATATTTTTGAGCGTTTGTAACAATTAAATTATAATAAAAATTTAACATAAAATCTGCCATTGACTTTTTCATCAACATCTCAACTTCATTATTTTATTGCATAGTACATTTTCATATTATTTTTTTCACTCACAATCAGTATTTGTATTTCTAATTAACGTATCAAATTGAATACGTATTTATTGTTATTGTTGTTACTATATATTTTCAAGTTACATTTTAACATTTAATTTATTTTCTGATAAATTTAATTAAGAAAAAACATGTGGGATTGGCGATAGTGTATTTGGATTACTGGCGGGAAAAAAACTAAAAGCGGCACATTTAATCATTTTGATATTTTTTTTAACCCGTCAGTACTAGAAAGCGATAACCATTATCAGCTAAATACATATAAGTAGTAACTTTTTAATTTATATCTATACATAAATATAAACAATGAAAACATTTCTATTTACATGGTATATTGATGAATATACTTTTAATAATAATTTCAATTAAATTGATAAGATCTGTTTCAATTTAATGATATACTAGATTCATTTTGTATCGATTATCATCTAAATTTATAGATTAAGTTATCTCTATATAACAGAGCTCTGAAAGTAAACAAATAAAAAAACAGTAAATGGATTACTAGCGGCCGAGCTTGAACATTTGGACACTTTGTTTCAAATAAGTGCACCATTTGTGATATATTTTAAGCAGTAAATTACATTAAAAAAAGCATATGTCTCATCTTTCACCCCTTGGTACATTAATATACCACACATTTCTGCGTATATAGGCGATCGCTGGATTAGACTAAATTTGAGTATTTGATAAGTTGTGCTCTTATTAATCGAGTTATTTATTATATTCCATGCATTGTATATTCAATTTTTTTTAAATTGATATTTAAAAAAATAAACCATTTGTAAATAAATTGCTTTGGAGATTAATATGATAAAAAAAAGATATGAAAATATGTAATGGAATTAGATAAAATTTAATGATAAAAAAACGAAATATAAAACAAAGTACAGGCATATGATTTGAAAAGCAAAATAATAACTTTTTATTATATTTTACTCCAAAAATTATTTTTATCGCTTTTAAACGAATATTTATAGGACTTTAAATGTTATTTTGATTTTGAGAAAAAGTATGTCATTAATACAACTTTAAAAATTTATAAAACCCAAAGTATTATTTTAACGTGTTTAATATTAAACAAATACAATAAAAAATAACAGTCTTAAATTTGGTACACTGAATAAAATACTGAAATAATGCTATACTTGTTTTAAAAAGCGCGTTTATTTCTTTTATTGACGAACGGAAAAATAAATTCAAACTGGAATTAAGAACAATTATTTGATAAAGTATCAATATTTCAAATTTATTAGAAATCTGAGTTATTTTCAATAAAAAAAGAAATAAAAGACATTGAAATTAAAAATTTTCCAGTATCCAAACTTATAATTTGTAAAACGAAAAAAGTCAAATAACTCATATTCTATACGTGTGTTTATACTCTGCAACCCCATTAACACGAATGTATTAAATGTATTTGAAAGCAGGACTGTCACATAATTCATCATTTGTATCTCTACATTTGAAAACTACATTCAAAGCTTAAGCAAAATTGGCTTTAAAAAATTAATTAAAAAAAATACAACAGTAAAAGACACGAAAACAAACGATACTAATGAAATAATGCTGATAATATTCTATTGTTTTTTTTTTGAAAAAACAAAAAAAAATAAACATTTTCAGTAATGTAAAAACCATATATATTTACAACAAAAATTACACCATACTCAATATAAACTTAAAACAATCTAATACATGCAGGCGTTTATTTACAAAATTGTCTTCTATCATATAAAAAACAAATATGATACATTAAGATTTTACAATAGTTTCGGTCAAAGACCAAAGTATGAACAACTTAAAAATGTCAAAAGTAATGTTATAATTATAAGAATTATCGCAACCCAAGCAGGAATTGTTTCTGAAACGAAATAATTTTTATTAAATTAGCATCGAACATTACAACAATTAACAAAATTTCAAATTGTTCCAAAAAGTTTTACATTGTGTTTTCAATAATTTCAACTGAATTATCATGAAACTTACGTCTATAAGGCAAGCTGTGAATACACACTCGATTATCAACCGATATCGATAAAACTGCAGCTTCGGCTACGCTTCTTACAGTATGCGTACCTGATGCGACTGGCAAAAATTCTAATCCAGTTATAAACATTGAATGTGCTCCAGGAATATGTAATACCCGCTTGAAACAAAATATTACTTTATAACCTTTGTAAACACGTTACGATAGAATTATTAAAAATTGATTTTTGATTTTTAATAAAATCAATTAATTTTTATCCGATTACCTGTAAACTAAAAGCAATGTATATTGATACTGAACCACTAAACATTGTACCCAAAGCTACAAATCTTCCATCATCCCTTACTGCAAGTGCAGAGAGACTCTCATCGACTACAGATTCTCTCACTATAGTACCGTCATGAGGCTCCCACATTTGTAAATATGCTTTTTGCTTTCCTGTTCGTCCTTTTGGATTCGCTAGCATAAACAACCGACATTTCTCTTTATCGTCTTCAACTACGCCGAACCTATTATAATTTTTTATATATTTGTATACGTTTATTTATACGAATATGTAATATGAAAATACCTGCAACGTTTATATAAGTACTTTGGACTTTCACCTTGA